>VKKV01000210.1:0-46464 GCA_008080845.1 Phytophthora kernoviae
AAAAGCTTAGCATGGAAGTCCTCGTAGTTTCCAGGTGGACACCATCGCTTTCGAAAATATAGTTTGATGGTCGAATTCTTCTGATAGTCTGGATGCAAAACAATAGCCACGAGTTTTATCAAACAAGGATATCAACAAGAGGCTGTACCTTGAGCAGCTTACATATACAGCAATAGCCGTTGCCTGGGGACATCCAGCGTACTGGTTGATGAATGCAGGCGGGGCTCTGTCACAAGTGTGCTTTCTGAAATTGGCGGCCAATTGAGTTGTCGCGTTAGCCCACTAGAATTAGTCGTACCCCCACAGTCTGAACCCGTTCACAACGCTGCCTCGAATACATACAAGGAAAAAATGAGCATGGGGAAGTGAAAGGTGATGTTAGAACCGACACGCGTAACGACAGTGTAGAATGAAGAATACCACTACACCTTGGCCAGCATGGCCGCCATCAATTCGCACGAGAACCGCCGCAAACGTTTCCCCTTGTTGACTTGTCATGATACACTGCGCAAAGCTGCAACTGATGCATCACTTTTTCGGCATCATCTGCCGCTACATTTTCTCGAACACCAGACAATCTGCGGCCTTGGACCTCACAAGAGTTGACTCCACGAACAGAAGCAAGAAACTTGTTCACACAAGACACCAAACGATTCAAAACGATCGTCACGGTGTCGAGTGGTAAGCTTACGACGTCGTAGTGGTTTATCTAATAAACCTACCTGGAACAGAGTACTACACGCTTGTACTGTACTGCATATAGTACCCACAGCTGAGGAGTCGGACTGGACACTCAAAAGCAGCTTGACAAAGTTGTCCTTGTAGATTGAAAGGGGACATCTGATCGAATCTCGGTGGTCGATAAGCGTCAACCGCAGCAACAAAACGCTGCTATTGCGAGGTCTGAAAAGGGAATAACACACACGTCCAGTGGCGTCTACCGTACTACACACCGAACTGAGATCGACTAGTAGAACATAGCTGTCTCTTGTGACTCGAGGAGCTGGACACGGCTTGCACTTGGAGACGTAGTGTGAAAGGTCATATAGACGAGGTGCTTCCATTCAACCAATTGGCCAAGACATATAATATAATATTTGATGATGATCAGCGATGTCTATTTAACTTTAGTCATTAGATCCCTGAAATACCTCAAGCCGCCACACGATGGGTGGTTCTTGCCGTCTTTGTACGGCCTGTGACGGCAGGCTTGATCTTGTCGCCTTTATCTCCCTATACTGAGACTATCTAACACTTGGCGCATTCAAATACCTTGCATCTCTGTCTCAAGTCGTTTGAGTCTCGTAGTGCTGCTCTCAATTGCCTCATCGCCCCTTCCCATATTGCTTATTCACTTTATTCCGCTGTGATTTCTTCATGGCGGGAGATGATTCGATTCCGTTGCATCCAATGCTCAGCCGTAGCAATACTGCAGTACGCCCACCATATTCGTCGTGCCGCTTCCGCGTGGTCCGCATTAAACTCCCCATACAGCTGCAAAACCTCTAATGTAATATTTGGCCGCCATTAGAGCAACATAGCCACACAAATGCAGCATATTCCTGCAGGTTAACAACTTCTTTCCTTCTTCTTAGCTGTGTGCAAAGTATACAGCAACAATTCAGATGGAGAACACAATAAATAGCAATTCCATTTCGTCTTTTTAACGATCCTACTGCGCACTGGTCTTCATCTGCTTGGGTTGGTGCTTGGTGCAGAAGTTCTGCTTCTTCTGTGACGCAGGGCGCTTGCACCCGTCGAATTCACAGCGCTTGCCACCGCCGTGCGTCCAGCACAGACCCTTCGAGATCGTCGTCTTCTGGCAGTTGGCCACCGAACACTTGGTGCCGCCGCCGTGCGACCAGCACAGGCCACGAGACTTGGCGCCACGTGTACACCCCTCTACAGTGCACAGCGTCGCACCACCATGTTTCCAGCACAGACCGCGGTGCTTAGCACTGGCCGAACAGCCAGACATGGAGCAAGACCTCCCCTCCATGCCGGAAGCAGAGGCCTCGGTCGATAGTGTAGTTCGTGCAGCCTTCAATGTAGCACGAGCGCGCCGCACGCTTCTCTTCAGTGGTCATTTTGCGTTTCCGCTTGCGGTCCTTGGCGATCGGATGCTGTGTCGGCTGCGCCTTCACTTCCTGAGTGTCACTCGTGGGGGACGCCAGTGGCTCGTGATCATCGAGGATGAAGGCAAGAGAGAACTTGGGGTGCTGGGGGTCGCGACGTCCTTCAAGTCGCCATTTTGTGGGCTGAGTGCGTAGTTGGCGAGCACTGTGAGCGCCGGTACTGGTAACGCCAGACTGGTCATTGGTGTAATGAGCTGTTTGCTGTGCCTGGTTGGACCTTCGGTGGTTCGAGTACACAAGAGGGAGAATTCGTAAATGATCGGTCGCACCTCATGTGGGAGATGCACAGCACAAACAATACACACCAAGTTGATGCCCAGCGTCCTGTGTTTGCGACGGGGCAGTTGGGTTTTTGCTGTTAGTTCCGTTGTTCATTTGGCTCCAGTATGGCAGCCTCTGTCTAACGCTGTCCGGCCTGGATGAAAAATGCGACTTTATCTTGGTCTATCCTGAAGTGGACAGTACTGCCCCGGCTCTGCCGCCTCTTTACGAACAGCACAACATATCCTCCGACGTCCCACTTTTGTACTATGTATCAGGGCATCTTCCGCCTGTAGCGACTTTCGAGCCTCACAAAACACTTGGGTTCAGTATGCACTGATGTGCTCTGCACGAACAGCAGAACATTTTTCATGAGATGACAGAAGTTGGTGCTTTCCAGCCGTTGGACGACTCGAACCATGAGTGACGTAGCACGGAGCTCGAGACTACATGATGGCGTTTTAAAGCAAAGTGCCAGGAGGGCGGCGGCGAGTCGCAGATGCCACCGTAGCTGACAGCGAAGCCTGACGTTTGGTATCGGATAGCAGCAGCCTCCATCACCAAGATACGTCGTTTATGATCTTATTATCTCAGCAGTGAGATCCCAGTCTATCAGATCTGAGGTACTGTACGTGTAGCAACGCGCCATATCCATATAAGCAGATGGCACCCAACACGTCCCTGAGCATGGACACATAGCTCTGCTTTGCACCGAACCGTCTGCACGTTGACCGCCGCTCATTGGTGGTGGCAATAGCCGAATCTTTTGGGCTGTTGGAGCAATATTGCACACAAGCATGCACGTCGTTGCGTATGGTTGTCATTTGGTGAGGCGGGGTCAGCCTCGTCGTAAGAACGTGCGTCTCCTTGTGGCAACGCCACAGCCAACGTCATTTATCTTGCTGGAGCGTGGAACAGTGACGCTCTTTTAGAAACTACTGATACAGCGGTCAAGTGGATCGAGGCGCGTATGCCACACGACTGCTTTGAAGTCTGCAGCAGCGTTTTCAATGGTACGTTTGCGTCGCTGTTCACGTGAAAAGATCCACCTTTCGACAGTGGGAAACCTTTCGACAGTAGTGGGCCCTTGTGCAAAATCGGTGCGTGCTCTCTTCGTGTCCAGGATTGTGCCGCCACTTCTCGACTTGCTAGGCGCAGTGCTGCAACACTACAACCACTACATGTACAACCGCTACAAGCACACTTGCATTCCTTGTTGATGGTAAATGCTGTCATGACCTGGTTTAGATCAGCGCTCAATGTACTTGTATGTTGCGTACCGGGAACCGAAAAGACCCGCTAAATACCCGCTCTGCGCGGTGCAGCGATATCTCAGGGTTCGTGCTGCTGCAGTTCAAACAGTGCAAAGGTACTGCAGATGCTGTCCGAGTCAAGGTGTGTTGCTCGTCCACATGGTTATGAAACGTTATGGTGGATACGCTGAACGAACCAACAACAGCATAATAGTTGCTATTGGTATGCGTACTTGTGCAGCGTCGAGTGGTCCAGTGCAACTTCGAATCCATACATTTACCGACGGCACCTTCAGTGCGGCCATGTTCGTTCCCCATGCAGTAGCAGCAGGCTTGCAGTGCGAATGCTAGCTTAACGTACTAACTCTAGTGCTGTTTGCCCACGTGGATGTGCGAGGCGTCTGTGACAACGCAGTGCTGGCAGCCGCTGCCGCAGCGTCCTCAAAGCGTGCACCCTGAGTTGGGATAGTAAACCTTTTCTGGATATTGTTGATACTGTCCACTTCTTCTGATTTGAGGAAGCAGGAATCTAAAGTATCCCTCCATTGGTCGACCGATTACCAGTAGGTAAACCGTCTCCAATGCAGCGGTACGATCGGTGGAGAGCTCCAACAAGGAACATGAGGAATTTCATTGAGCGGGAGCCAACAAGTCCTATGCATGCAGTCCAGCTGGTCGTGCGTGAGGCTGTCAATGGCACTGTCCGATAGACTGAGATGGCCAGCCCGAACGATCCTGTCGCCAGTCTTCTTCTTACACTGCCGCCTCTACCCAGTAGCATTTGCACTATGATCCTCTACAGCAGAGTCTACAGTGTAAATTTTACAGTCTACTGACGAGATCGGAGCGAACAGAAAGAGAGGCTCGGCTCAACGCTGCGCCCGCCCTATCATGAGATGCACAAAAAGAACAGCAAAATGCTGGCAGGTGGAGCCATGAATCCGATACAAAGTGCTGTCGAAGGATAGGTTGTGCTGTTCGTGCCGTGGGCTCCCGAACAGCTGCCATCCAAGCCAGAAACGGGGTGCCCGACATGTCCACGGCATGATCGACCAAGATCGCGAAGACTTCTTTCTGCTAAGTTAGCGCTAGGAAGTGCACCTTACAGCGTTAGACAGCCTCAATCAGTTTGACGCCCGACCAACATCTTGGCGAGGCCGATTACTGCCTCAACACATCCGTCGCACTCTGCTACAAAACTATTGAAACGTGTCGCTCGACGACAGGCATTCGCCAATTTGTCTCTTCGGTCGCAGAGCTCACTTTGAAACTACTGCTTGAACAAAGAAAAAGACATGAGCAGCATCACCCTGCCCCCACTGAGAGCATTTACCAACTATGCGCTACCTCCTCGCGCCAACCCGATGGTGTTCCACCCGACACCGCGCACGCCCAAGTTCTCCTCGCCTTCATCCTCGATGACAACAGGCCGTTGACGCCACCGGCGACTAGAAATCAGGAAGCGAAGGTGCAGCCGACGCAGCATCCGATCGCCAAGGACCGCAAGCGGAAACGCAAAATGACCGCTGAAGAGAAGCGTGCGGCGCGCTCGTGCTGCATTGAAGGCTGCACGAACTACACTATCGACCGAGGCCTCTGCTTCCGTCACGGCGGTGGGAAGTCCTGCTCCATGCCTGGCTGTTCGGCCAGTGCTAAGCACCGCGGTCTGTGCTGGAAACATGGTGGATCGACGCTGTGCACTGTAGAGGGGTGTACACGTGGCGCCAAGTCTCGTGGCCTGTGCTGGTCGCACGGCGGCGGCACCAAGTGTTCGGTGGCCAACTGCCAGAAGACGACAATCTCGAAGGGTCTGTGCTGGACGCACGGCGGTGGCAAGCGCTGTGAATTCGACGGGTGCAAGCGCCCTGCGTCACAGAAGAAGCAGAACTTCTGCACCAAGCACCAACCCAAGCAGATGAAGACCAGGGCATAGTAGAACTGTTTAATAGGCGAAACGAATTTACTACTCATATTTATTATATATTCCATGCGAATTTTGATGGTATCGTGTAGTGTAGTGCACTGCAAGAGAGGCTAACCTTTGTTTGCTAACCACAGTTTTGCTCACGTCGGCGTATTGTGATGGGTTTATGCAAGCATCGGAGTGCGTGCTGAACTAGCTCAAGCGGACTGTTCTTTTCTGTCGTCTGTGAAGCTAAGAGGAATTTCAAATGTTCAGTGCTACTACGAGTCTTAAATAGACAAATCCTGACAAGTTGATTCTGTTGAGCACTGCGGAAATCGGAAAATGTTGTATCGGATATACTCCGCTGCTTTCTGCCCCACTACGCTCCGTTGTGTTCCATCGCTTTAACGGGTTCCAGTCGTACCAATTTTGCGGCAGGAATTTAAACAGTACGTCAAGACGCAGTACATTACGGTTAGTATCGAATTGCCAAGTATCCATCATACCTCGTTTTAATTGTCCCTGACAATATATCCAGTGCTCCAGGAAGCAGTAAGTACAGGAGCTGTGCTTACTGCTTCAAAGAATACCGCTCAGTCTGAATGACCAGTTCTTTTGTTTATAAGCTTATTTTATACGTTCAAGAAAAATATTCATATCTATCAAAGGCTTTCACATGATGCTCACTGGACGCCACGATCGTCTTCATCTGCTTGGGTTGATGCTTGGTGCAGAAGTTCTGCTTCTTCTGTGACGCAGGGCGCTTGCACCCGTCGAATTCACAGCGCTTGCCACCGCCGTGCGTCCAGCACAGACCCTTCGAGATTGTCGTCTTCTGGCAGTTGGCCACCGAACACTTGGTGCCGCCGCCGTGCGACCAGCACAGGCCACGAGACTTGGCGCCACGTGTACACCCCTCTACAGTGCACAGCGTCGATCCACCATGTTTCCAGCACAGACCGCGGTGCTTAGCACTGGCCGAACAGCCAGGCATGGAGCAGGACTTCCCACCGCCGTGACGGAAGCAGAGGCCTCGGTCGATAGTGTAGTTCGTGCAGCCTTCAATGCAGCACGAGCGCGCCGCACGCTTCTCTTCAGCGGTCATTTTGCGTTTCCGCTTGCGGTCCTTGGCGATCGGATGCTGCGTCGGCTGCACCTTCGCTTCCTGATTTCTAGTCGCCGGTGGCGTCAACGGCCTGTTGTCATCGAGGATGAAGGCGAGGGAGAACTTGGGCGTGCGCGGTGTCGGGTGGAACACCATCGGGTTGGCGCGAGGAGGTAGCGCATAGTTGGTAAATGCTCTCAGTGGGGGCAGGGTGATGCTGCTCATGTCTTTTTCTTTGTTCAAGCAGTAGTTTCAAAGTGAGCTCTGCGACCGAAGAGACAAATTGGCGAATGCCTGTCGTCGAGCGACACGTTTCAATAGTTTTGTAGCAGAGTGCGACGGATGTGTTGAGGCAGTAATCGGCCTCGCCAAGATGTTGGTCGGGCGTCAAACTGATTGAGGCTGTCTAACGCTGTAAGGTGCACTTCCTAGCGCTAACTTAGCAGAAAGAAGTCTTCGCGATCTTGGTCGATCATGCCGTGGACATGTCGGGCACCCCGTTTCTGGCTTGGATGGCAGCTGTTCGGGAGCCCCACGGCACGAACAGCACAACCTATCCTTCGACAGCACTTTGTATCGGATTCATGGCTCCACCTGCCAGCATTTTGCTGTTCTTTTTGTGCATCTCATGATAGGGCGGGCGCAGCGTTGAGCCGAGCCTCTCTTTCTGTTCGCTCCGATCTCGTCAGTAGACTGTAAAATTTACACTGTAGACTCTGCTGTAGAGGATCATAGTGCAAATGCTACTGGGTAGAGGCGGCAGTGTAAGAAGAAGACTGGCGACAGGATCGTTCGGGCTGGCCATCTCAGTCTATCGGACAGTGCCATTGACAGCCTCACGCACGACCAGCTGGACTGCATGCATAGGACTTGTTGGCTCCCGCTCAATGAAATTCCTCATGTTCCTTGTTGGAGCTCTCCACCGATCGTACCGCTGCATTGGAGACGGTTTACCTACTGGTAATCGGTCGACCAATGGAGGGATACTTTAGATTCCTGCTTCCTCAAATCAGAAGAAGTGGACAGTATCAACAATATCCAGAAAAGGTTTACTATCCCAACTCAGGGTGCACGCTTTGAGGACGCTGCGGCAGCGGCTGCCAGCACTGCGTTGTCACAGACGCCTCGCACATCCACGTGGGCAAACAGCACTAGAGTTAGTACGTTAAGCTAGCATTCGCACTGCAAGCCTGCTGCTACTGCATGGGAACGAACATGGCCGCACTGAAGGTGCCGTCGGTAAATGTATGGATTCGAAGTTGCACTGGACCACTCGACGCTGCACAAGTACGCATACCAATAGCAACTATTATGCTGTTGTTGGTTCGTTCAGCGTATCCACCATAACGTTTCATAACCATGTGGACGAGCAACACACCTTGACTCGGACAGCATCTGCAGTACCTTTGCACTGTTTGAACTGCAGCAGCACGAACCCTGAGATATCGCTGCACCGCGCAGAGCGGGTATTTAGCGGGTCTTTTCGGTTCCCGGTACGCAACATACAAGTACATTGAGCGCTGATCTAAACCAGGTCATGACAGCATTTACCATCAACAAGGAATGCAAGTGTGCTTGTAGCGGTTGTACATGTAGTGGTTGTAGTGTTGCAGCACTGCGCCTAGCAAGTCGAGAAGTGGCGGCACAATCCTGGACACGAAGAGAGCACGCACCGATTTTGCACAAGGGCCCACTACTGTCGAAAGGTTTCCCACTGTCGAAAGGTGGATCTTTTCACGTGAACAGCGACGCAAACGTACCATTGAAAACGCTGCTGCAGACTTCAAAGCAGTCGTGTGGCATACGCGCCTCGATCCACTTGACCGCTGTATCAGTAGTTTCTAAAAGAGCGTCACTGTTCCACGCTCCAGCAAGATAAATGACGTTGGCTGTGGCGTTGCCACAAGGAGACGCACGTTCTTACGACGAGGCTGACCCCGCCTCACCAAATGACAACCATACGCAACGACGTGCATGCTTGTGTGCAATATTGCTCCAACAGCCCAAAGATTCGGCTATTGCCACCACCAATGAGCGGCGGTCAACGTGCAGACGGTTCGGTGCAAAGCAGAGCTATGTGTCCATGCTCAGGGACGTGTTGGGTGCCATCTGCTTATATGGATATGGCGCGTTGCTACACGTACAGTACCTCAGATCTGATAGACTGGGATCTCACTGCTGAGATAATAAGATCATAAACGACGTATCTTGGTGATGGAGGCTGCTGCTATCCGATACCAAACGTCAGGCTTCGCTGTCAGCTACGGTGGCATCTGCGACTCGCCGCCGCCCTCCTGGCACTTTTGCTTTAAAACGCCATCATGTAGTCTCGAGCTCCGTGCTACGTCACTCATGGTTCGAGTCGTCCAACGGCTGGAAAGCACCAACTTCTGTCATCTCATGAAAAATGTTCTGCTGTTCGTGCAGAGCACATCAGTGCATACTGAACCCAAGTGTTTTGTGAGGCTCGAAAGTCGCTACAGGCGGAAGATGCCCTGATACATAGTACAAAAGTGGGACGTCGGAGGATATGTTGTGCTGTTCGTAAAGAGGCGGCAGAGCCGGGGCAGTACTGTCCACTTCAGGATAGACCAAGATAAAGTCGCATTTTTCATCCAGGCCGGACAGCGTTAGACAGAGGCTGCCATACTGGAGCCAAATGAACAACGGAACTAACAGCAAAAACCCAACTGCCCCGTCGCAAACACAGGACGCTGGGCATCAACTTGGTGTGTATTGTTTGTGCTGTGCATCTCCCACATGAGGTGCGACCGATCATTTACGAATTCTCCCTCTTGTGTACTCGAACCACCGAAGGTCCAACCAGGCACAGCAAACAGCTCATTACACCAATGACCAGTCTGGCGTTACCAGTACCGGCGCTCACAGTGCTCGCCAACTACGCACTCAGCCCACAAAATGGCGACTTGAAGGACGTCGCGACCCCCAGCACCCCAAGTTCTCTCTTGCCTTCATCCTCGATGATCACGAGCCACTGGCGTCCCCCACGAGTGACACTCAGGAAGTGAAGGCGCAGCCGACGCAGCATCCGATCGCCAAGGACCGCAAGCGGAAACGCAAAATGACCACTGAAGAGAAGCGTGCGGCGCGCTCGTGCTACATTGAAGGCTGCACGAACTACACTATCGACCGAGGCCTCTGCTTCCGGCATGGAGGGGGAGGTCTTGCTCCATGTCTGGCTGTTCGGCCAGTGCTAAGCACCGCGGTCTGTGCTGGAAACATGGTGGTGCGACGCTGTGCACTGTAGAGGGTGTACACGTGGCGCCAAGTCTCGTGGCCTGTGCTGGTCGCACGGCGGCGGCACCAAGTGTTCGGTGGCCAACTGCCAGAAGACGACGATCTCGAAGGGTCTGTGCTGGACGCACGGCGGTGGCAAGCGCTGTGAATTCGACGGGTGCAAGCGCCCTGCGTCACAGAAGAAGCAGAACTTCTGCACCAAGCACCAACCCAAGCAGATGAAGACCAGTGCGCAGTAGGATCGTTAAAAAGACGAAATGGAATTGCTATTTATTGTGTTCTCCATCTGAATTGTTGCTGTATACTTTGCACACAGCTAAGAAGAAGGAAAGAAGTTGTTAACCTGCAGGAATATGCTGCATTTGTGTGGCTATGTTGCTCTAATGGCGGCCAAATATTACATTAGAGGTTTTGCAGCTGTATGGGGAGTTTAATGCGGACCACGCGGAAGCGGCACGACGAATATGGTGGGCGTACTGCAGTATTGCTACGGCTGAGCATTGGATGCAACGGAATCGAATCATCTCCCGCCATGAAGAAATCACAGCGGAATAAAGTGAATAAGCAATATGGGAAGGGGCGATGAGGCAATTGAGAGCAGCACTACGAGACTCCAAACGACTTGAGACAGAGATGCAAGGTATTTGAATGCGCCAAGTGTTAGATAGTCTCGAGTATAGGGAGATAAAGGCGACAAGATCAAGCCTGCCGTCACAGGCCGTACAAAGACGGCAAGAACCACCCATCGTGTGGCGGCTTGAGGTATTTCAGGGATCTAATGACTAAAGTTAAATAGACATCGCTGATCATCATCAAATATTATATTATATGTCTTGGCCAATTGGTTGAATGGAAGCACCTCGTCTATATGACCTTTCACACTACGTCTCCAAGTGCAAGCCGTGTCCAGCTCCTCGAGTCACAAGAGACAGCTATGTTCTACTAGTCGATCTCAGTTCGGTGTGTAGTACGGTAGACGCCACTGGACGTGTGTGTTATTCCCTTTTCAGACCTCGCAATAGCAGCGTTTTGTTGCTGCGGTTGACGCTTATCGACCACCGAGATTCGATCAGATGTCCCCTTTCAATCTACAAGGACAACTTTGTCAAGCTGCTTTTGAGTGTCCAGTCCGACTCCTCAGCTGTGGGTACTATATGCAGTACAGTACAAGCGTGTAGTACTCTGTTCCAGGTAGGTTTATTAGATAAACCACTACGACGTCGTAAGCTTACCACTCGACACCGTGACGATCGTTTTGAATCGTTTGGTGTCTTGTGTGAACAAGTTTCTTGCTTCTGTTCGTGGAGTCAACTCTTGTGAGGTCCAAGGCCGCAGATTGTCTGGTGTTCGAGAAAATGTAGCGGCAGATGATGCCGAAAAAGTGATGCATCAGTTGCAGCTTTGCGCAGTGTATCATGACAAGTCAACAAGGGGAAACGTTTGCGGCGGTTCTCGTGCGAATTGATGGCGGCCATGCTGGCCAAGGTGTAGTGGTATTCTTCATTCTACACTGTCGTTACGCGTGTCGGTTCTAACATCACCTTTCACTTCCCCATGCTCATTTTTTCCTTGTATGTATTCGAGGCAGCGTTGTGAACGGGTTCAGACTGTGGGGGTACGACTAATTCTAGTGGGCTAACGCGACAACTCAATTGGCCGCCAATTTCAGAAAGCACACTTGTGACAGAGCCCCGCCTGCATTCATCAACCAGTACGCTGGATGTCCCCAGGCAACGGCTATTGCTGTATATATGTAAGCTGCTCAAGGTACAGCCTCTTGTTGATATCCTTGTTTGATAAAACTCGTGGCTATTGTTTTGCATCCAGACTATCAGAAGAATTCGACCATCAAACTATATTTTCGAAAGCGATGGTGTCCACCTGGAAACTACGAGGACTTCCATGCTAAGCTTTTGTGCTGCGCTTTTGCTCATTTTTAAAGTGTGTGCCAGAATAACTATAACAGTGCATGGTATGTGCGTGCTTAGCAGAACTAAAGAAAGACAGAAGAATCGATGGTCGCCTGGTACGACAAAAGTCTGCGTCATACTACCAGTGTTCATTGCGATATCCCAATGCGCTTTTCCGAGCATACAACGATGCAAGTTTGCAGTGTCCGATCTGGCCAAGCAGGTTGATAAGTGCTATGGGAAACGAAATCTAACCTGTGCTACAGATGCATGCGCAAATATGTACACGTGCTCTTCAACAGATACAGGTGCGGCAGATATAGCTGGAGTCTTCGGAGCGGGACAACAATCCTACAGGTATAATTTCATTGCGCTTCGCTCTTCAAACACCAGGCACCCTTGCTTCTTACTTCATCATACTGATTTGAAATCTGACTGGTTTCAAATTTGCATGAACTCGTTTTCTTGTTACCTGCTATTCAATTTCTGTTCGACAGGAGTATTTCAACACAACTTACTTATCCACTTTTGGGCATGTGTCTGTTACAGAGATAGCGAAGTGTGGGGTAAGTAGTTTAAGATCTGCAGCGGGGTTCTTGGTGTCCAGTGTGAAAACAATCATTATTTTTCTGTGGTGCTGTTATCAGTCACAACCTCGACAAGTTTTGTCGCAATGTCAATGAGCTCACAGCCGTCACAAACGAAGCATCCTGCGTTCTGCAATCCACTCCACGCTCTCATGCAAGTTCAAGGGGAACCGCGTTTGGTAACAGCTCGTTGTGCTGATCATACGAGCAGCATTTTGTTCTCCCACAACTGTATAATTTCAACGCGTTCATCAAGATTTTAGTGCTCATCTCGGCTAGTCGATCTCTTTTCAGAAAGAAACAGCATTTTCTTTCACCAAGGTCATTTGTCTCTGCATTTTGTCGCACAGGAAGTCCTGCAGGAATCGCTCCATTAACTCCACGAAAATCGTTGCAGTCAAGATTCACCAAACCAGTCCAAGACGCACAAAAATGGATAAGCATCACACCCACCTGATCAGAATCAAATTTCATTTATACTTATACACCACTGCTGCCAATTCATGATAATGCACAGCTTTTGCGACCACCTAGTTGAAGTGAATGCGACGCATGTGACGTCCACCCATACCTAACTCCGTGCGCGCATGCAGCTGCGAAACGTTGTCCATGACAACGAACTCGCCCTTCACCCACTGATGCCAGTGGGCGAACTCCTCCGAGTACAGTCGACGCTGCAGCGTCTCCGTGACAAAGTCCGCATCGTCGTCCTTCTGGTTCGACGCCGGGTCGTAGCCCACCGACGTGACGTACGTCGGATGCATCTTGGTCTTCTCAGGACCCCACGGCTCGTGAAACCGCAGCGACAACTCGCCTGTCATCGGGTGGGTCACCACCACGGGAGACGTGTGTACGAGGTCCTGTTGACCAAACAGCGACGTGCGATACACGATCGAAATCTTCTTGAGGCGCTCCACTGTCTCGTCGGGCAACGACGACAGCAGGCGGCGAGTATCCGTGATGATCGTGTTGCCGTGCTTCGGGTCATCCTCCTTCGGACTGGCCTCCACACAGTGGAAGAACATGAACACGGGCGCATCGCCCAGTTCCGTGGACTCGGGCGTCTTTTTCTTGAACATGCCGTCGTAGTGGAACGACAAGGCCTCCAGTGTCTGCGCCGGCAGCTTGGTGCCGCGCTCCGTCTTGATGTCGAAGATGTTGCCAGCCGTGAATGTTCCCTTGGGCCACTGCAGCACGTCTCCCCACCGCCCGTGGCCGTCTCGAAGTCGTCGTCTTGCTTGAACCCACGCAGCGTCACCACGCCGTATTTAAGCACGAGACTGCGGATGGCGTCGCGTGGTACGTCCATGATGGATGGCGCGGGGAAACCTTCGATGGCGCGTGCGATGATGAACATGTGTGTACGGATGAGCTCAACGTGTAACGGAGTCCACTGCGCGATCTCCTCGGGCGTGCACCTCGGTCGCTCGACGTATCCCCATTTGCGTCCGTGCTTGTATGTGAGGTCGTACTTGTCCGTGTCGACGTCCTTGAGGTCCGTGGCGTGAACCGTGCCATCGATGTCCTCGCAGATGACCGAGTGCCATGGAGTGCGGGGCTCGTCCATCTTCTTTGCAGGCAGCAAGTGGATGCCGAACTTTGGTCCGGCGTTGTTGTAACAGTGAATGGACACTCGCACAGCGTGGGAATACTCCTTTGCCACCAGCATTGAGAAACCAACGTTTCGCAGCATCATCTTACGAGCAACGTCGTCGCAGCCCTTGCGCATCTCAGCCTCCGACATGTTTTCCCAGCGAGACGCCATATCTCGCTCCATGAACTTGAAAATGACCGGAAGTTGTTGCCGATGTCGGGCTCATTCTCTATACGCGCATCCATGTCCATCTGGTTGATCCCGAACCGTTCGAGAACCTCTTGCACCGGATTATCCGTCTTCGTGTAGTTCTCGAGACCGTCGAACTGGATGTGGGTGTGGCCGGCTTCCTTCACGAGTTCCTTCAGACCGTTCTTATACGCGCGGATATTCTCTAGCGGCGCACCGACAAGATCTCCGAAGACGCGGCCATCACTAAAAATCGTGACCTTACAGCCGATAGGGTATACTTCCTCGATCGCCGAACAGAACTTCTCCAGGCGTACCAGCGCGAGTTCTTCGGTGCGGTCTGGCAGCGGGCCAAGCACTTTTCCGCCATGATTCGGCGTCTTGGTGGGGAACCCTGGCAAGACGACCAGAATCGGCTCCTTGTGGTCCACGAAGCGTTCGATGGTCGCCTTCAAGAAACTCTTGCCCTTGGACTCGAATACGTCGGTCGGTGCGTCGAAACGGCTCTGCAGGTCGGTAAACTTAGTCAAGAAGTGTGCAACCACTGCGTCCTTGTCGACGGTGTTGTAGTCGCCGGGCTGTGTGGATTGGGTCGTTGCGTTAGGTGCCATGCTGATGATGGGGAGTGAGTGTTTGAACCTTGATAGAGGCACGGAAGGAAGCAAGTTGCTAGTGCGTGTGGTGGGATGTCGCTTAAAGAGCGGAGATTGGAGAATGAGCAGGGGCCACACCAACCAACAAGCCACGTTCCTCCCTCTCATGGTGATCACCAACCACACTGCTACTCTGCTTTGTCAATCTGCGTCGTGCGTAAAGATGGCGCTTACGAGCTCATCCCAGGCATCTTATAAAGAGGGAGGAAGCTGAGGGTCATGTCACGCCTGGCCAACACCTAGCACTCGATTGCTGGCGTCATGTTTCTGCCTCGGAATACGCGTGCGCAGTGCTGTTGATGCCAAGTTGCATGTACCGCCAGCTTGTTGCAGGCTGCTGCTTGCAGGACGGCGTCCCACCGTGCCGGCTCCTGGTCATCTAACGCTGCGTCCTGCTGCGTGTCCCACTGACCGGCGGCCAAGGGTGCCTGTCCACTCGATTTCAGGAGTCGAGCCGGTCGTACCGCGAGAGATAACGTCAGTGTTGCGACGTTGGATCGCAAATGGGACTCTGCGATTGGCGGAAATTTGGCATTTTTCTTGTTGATGGAGACGGAGAGTACGTAAACAAACGTCTTTTCTGTTCGTCACATGGATACGTCCTCACGACCACGCGACAAGACTGATCGTCGTGGAAGATGCGGCACGCACTGCAATGCAAGAGTGATCAGCTGAAGGCATGGTAGCCACACTACGGGTTTGTTTGTTGAGTGACTTGTGATCTCTGAATGAAACGTGAGCCAGCGGCACCTGTCGCAGTTCGCAACCTCGGATGACAAAAGCCGTATGCATTGCAGGAACTCATTGTAGCTCCGGCGGAATTGACTAGTCGTAACTGCGCTTTCACCTCCAATATGTACGAGATCAAGTGATTTCACCCTCGTTCAGAAGATACAGTAGATTTGCAACGAGTGCGACTGGAGAGATGTTCTTCCGAATTTTACCCACGGTCTCAGTTTGCATCGGACAGCCCCGAAGACAAGGAAATGATCAAAATTGATAAGCCCCTACATGTATCGTCATTTTCTGACACGAGCGAATGACTTGACCTATTGTACAGGAGCAAGGCCGCATGGCGTGACTGTGAATGATGGAGATGTCCCGTATGCAAAACCTGTCCCGTATGTAAAACCTGTCCCGTAGCGTCCTGTTGCAGGAATACATGTATACTGAAGTCGCAGGGTATCTTATCCAACATATACTAAGCCTCTTGTAGTCCGACTTCAACTCGGTTGCTTTTTGCAAAACAATCACGTGCCGTCGTGATTATGAACGCATGTACTGACACATTTGCTCTGCTGGTCAGCAATTCGTGGGTATGAGTATGTCCAAGCGAAAGGCGCCGCGTGAAAGAAGCGCATTGATGTAGGAAAATCAAGTTGTGGATGAGTGTGCGTCCACCAGTCGTTGCTCAATCGCTCGAGTAGGATGCTCCGATCCTGATTCAGCCCATATCTGTCTCCCGAGTAATAGCTTTGACGGTGTCATACTAGGCAGCTGGTGGTTATGCACAGATTCTGGACCGTTTTTGTAGGACTGTGAACCAGCTCATAAGAGTAGCTTAGCTTGAGTTCTCGAGGCGGCCCCTCTGCGGTGCTCTACCATTCAGCTACAGTCGCCAAACCCATACAACAATTGGCTTCGAACTCAGCGTCTTTAGACTCATTCATCATTTTACCTTCGATAGCGCACATTACTACCAGCACCACCGCTCTATAAAA
The DNA here is from genome assembly GCA_008080845.1 of Phytophthora kernoviae. Taxonomy (NCBI): domain Eukaryota; phylum Oomycota; class Peronosporomycetes; order Peronosporales; family Peronosporaceae; genus Phytophthora; species Phytophthora kernoviae. The sequence continues at coordinate 16,573 of VKKV01000210.1, forward strand.
TTCAACAATCTACCAATTTAGTATGGCGCCCAACCTCGCACAAACAAGCTACGTGAACGACATTCACTCGGCCACTGCCAGTTGGTCCGACCAGCAAAAGAAGAAAGTTTGGGATCATTTCCTCGACAAGTTCGCCACCATCCAGAGCCACTTCCCTGCGCCTCTTGACCGATTCGAAGCAGAAGGGAAGCACAAGGTGCAGCAGATCGTGATGCGTCTCATCGACCGCCGCGCGCCAATCACACTCGTGCTGCCGTCGTTCCCGTTCAAGTCGCCGAACTCCACGGACAAGGTACTTGGCAAGTTGCCCGACCGCGCGGAGGAGTTGTCCATGGCGCGCCTCGAGAACTTCTGCGCTGAAGTGGAGGAGGCGTACACGCCGGGTTGCAAGATGGTTATCTTCAGCGATGGTCGCGTCTTTAACGATCTGTTGGGCGTGAGTCTGAGCGATCTACGCGCATTCGAGAATGAAATGGAGACGCTGGTGAAGGAGGCGGGACATACGCACATCTCTTTCGACTCGATGGACAACTACGTGAAGAACGTGAACGACCCGATCCCGGAGATCCTGGAGCGCTTCGACGTACTCCACATGGACTTTGACGTTCGGATCAAGACGGAGCCAGAGATCCGCAACACATACTGCTCCTTCTGCAAATTCCTTGAGCGCGACCTAGCGCCGCAGTGGGTCGGCATATCCCGTTCGGCCATGAAGCGCAATTGCGGCAAGATCGCCAAACAGATGATGCACCGTAACATTGGCTTCTCAATGCTGGTGGATGCCTCCTATCCGGACGCACTGCGGATTTCCATTCATCAGTACAACAACGCCGGACCAAAGTTCGGCATCCACCTCATTCCACAGACATCCAGTAAGCCCCGCACCCCATGGCACTCGGTCATCTGCGAGGACATCGATGGCACGGTTCACGCCACGGACCTCAAGGACGTCGACACGGACAAGTACGACCTCACATACAAGCACGGACGCAAATGGGGATACGTCGAGCGACCGAGGTGCACGCCCGAGGAGATCGCGCAGTGGACTCCGTTACACGTTGAGCTCATCCGTACACACATGTTCATCATCGCACGCGCCATCGAAGGTTTCCCCGCGCCATCCATCATGGACGTACCACGCGACGCCATCCGCAGTCTCGTGCTTAAATACGGCGTGGTGACGCTGCGTGGGTTCAAGCAAGACGACGACTTCGAGACGGCCACGGAGCGGTGGGGAGACGTGCTGCAGTGGCCCAAGGGAACATTCACGGCTGGCAACATCTTCGACATCAAGACGGAGCGCGGCACCAAGCTGCCGGCACAGACACTGGAGGCCATGTCGTTCCACTACGACGGCATGTTCAAGAAGAAGACGCCCGAGTCCACGGAACTGGGCGATGCGCCCGTGTTCATGTTCTTCCACTGTGTGGAGGCCAGTCCGAAGGAGGATGACCCGAAGCACGGCAACACGATCATCACGGATACTCGCCGCCTGCTGTCGTCGTTGCCCGACGAGACAGTGGAGCGCCTCAAGAAGATTTCGATCGTGTATCGCACGTCGCTGTTTGGTCAACAGGACCTCGTACACACGTCTCCCGTGGTGGTGACCCACCCGATGACAGGCGAGTTGTCGCTGCGGTTTCACGAGCCGTGGGGTCCTGAGAAGACCAAGATGCATCCGACGTACGTCACGTCGGTGGGCTACGACCCGGCGTCGAACCAGAAGGACGACGATGCGGACTTTGTCACGGAGACGCTGCAGCGTCGACTGTACTCGGAGGAGTTCGCCCACTGGCATCAGTGGGTGAAGGGCGAGTTCGTTGTCATGGACAACGTTTCGCAGCTGCATGCGCGCACGGAGTTAGGTATGGGTGGACGTCACATGCGTCGCATTCACTTCAACTAGGTGGTCGCAAAAGCTGTGCATTATCATGAATTGGCAGCAGTGGTGTATAAGTATAAATGAAATTTGGTTCAGAACTGGGTATTATGCTTTTGCATCGTCGTGTGCTTTGCTATAAAGAACCACCACCAGTGCTGTTTTCGGTGTTTTCTCTATCAATCTGACAGGTCAGTAAAAATTATTTTGGAAAATCACGATTTGAAGTCGAGAGGATTGCTAAGACTTGTGTGTTTTGATGTGTACCAGGTGAACACTAGAAAAACTCACGACTGCAAAGACATACATGGAGCTAAGGACTTTGACGAGACTCTTACTCTTTCTTAGCCCTCGTCACCAGATTGCATAGTTGCATACGTCGCAGGACGACAGCACGGTGTGCCTTCCGAACGAACTTCGATCCAGAGTCACATTCTAAGAAGATTCGAGAGGATATGTAGGCACGATTGCCTCCAATACACACGACATGGACATGAACCATGTATACAGACGCAACCAAAATATAAGCAGTCCTTTAGATGAGTTGGCATGTGAATTCATTAATGATTGGAAATATAAACACCAACAGAAGCAACTCCGTCTGCTACTACATGTATCAACTACTACTGTAACACTGTGTATCAGTACCCTGGCCTAGTTGAAGTGAATGCGACGCATGTGACGTCCACCCATACCTAACTCCGTGCGCGCATGCAGATGAGAGACGTTGTCTACGATCACGAACTCGCCCTTCACCCACTGATGCCAGTGGGCGAACTCCTCCGAGTACAGTCGACGCTGCAGCGTCTCCGTGACAAAGTCCGCATCGTCGTCCTTCTGGTTCGACGCCGGGTCGTAGCCCACCGACGTGACGTACGTCGGATGCATCTTGGTCTTCTCAGGACCCCACGGCTCGTGAAACCGCAGCGACAACTCGCCTGTCATCGGGTGGGTCACCACCACGGGAGACGTGTGTACGAGGTCCTGTTGACCAAACAGCGACGTGCGATACACGATCGAAATCTTCTTGAGGCGCTCCACTGTCTCGTCGGGCAACGACGACAGCAGGCGGCGAGTATCCGTGATGATCGTGTTGCCGTGCTTCGGGTCATCCTCCTTCGGACTGGCCTCCACACAGTGGAAGAACATGAACACGGGCGCATCGCCCAGTTCCGTGGACTCGGGCGTCTTTTTCTTGAACATGCCGTCGTAGTGGAACGACAAGGCCTCCAGTGTCTGCGCCGGCAGCTTGGTGCCGCGCTCCGTCTTGATGTCGAAGATGTTGCCAGCCGTGAATGTTCCCTTGGGCCACTGCAGCACGTCTCCCCACCGCCCGTGGCCGTCTCGAAGTCGTCGTCTTGCTTGAACCCACGCAGCGTCACCACGCCGTATTTAAGCACGAGACTGCGGATGGCGTCGCGTGGTACGTCCATGATGGATGGCGCGGGGAAACCTTCGATGGCGCGTGCGATGATGAACATGTGTGTACGGATGAGCTCAACGTGTAACGGAGTCCACTGCGCGATCTCCTCGGGCGTGCACCTCGGTCGCTCGACGTATCCCCATTTGCGTCCGTGCTTGTATGTGAGGTCGTACTTGTCCGTGTCGACGTCCTTGAGGTCCGTGGCGTGAACCGTGCCATCGATGTCCTCGCAGATGACCGAGTGCCATGGGGTGCGGGGCTTACTGGATGTCTGTGGAATGAGGTGGATGCCGAACTTTGGTCCGGCGTTGTTGTACTGATGAATGGAAATCCGCAGTGCGTCCGGATAGGAGGCATCCACCAGCATTGAGAAGCCAATGTTACGGTGCATCATCTGTTTGGCGATCTTGCCGCAATTGCGCTTCATGGCCGAACGGGATATGCCGACCCACTGCGGCGCTAGGTCGCGCTCAAGGAATTTGCAGAAGGAGCAGTATGTGTTGCGGATCTCTGGCTCCGTCTTGATCCGAACGTCAAAGTCCATGTGGAGTACGTCGAAGCGCTCCAGGATCTCCGGGATCGGGTCGTTCACGTTCTTCACGTAGTTGTCCATCGAGTCGAAAGAGATGTGCGTATGTCCCGCCTCCTTCACCAGCGTCTCCATTTCATTCTCGAATGCGCGTAGATCGCTCAGACTCACGCCCAACAGATCGTTAAAGACGCGACCATCGCTGAAGATAACCATCTTGCAACCCGGCGTGTACGCCTCCTCCACTTCAGCGCAGAAGTTCTCGAGGCGCGCCATGGACAACTCCTCCGCGCGGTCGGGCAACTTGCCAAGTACCTTGTCCGTGGAGTTCGGCGACTTGAACGGGAACGACGGCAGCACGAGTGTGATTGGCGCGCGGCGGTCGATGAGACGCATCACGATCTGCTGCACCTTGTGCTTCCCTTCTGCTTCGAATCGGTCAAGAGGCGCAGGGAAGTGGCTCTGGATGGTGGCGAACTTGTCGAGGAAATGATCCCAAACTTTCTTCTTTTGCTGGTCGGACCAACTGGCAGTGGCCGAGTGAATGTCGTTCACGTAGCTTGCTTGGTCAGGGTTGGGCGCCATTTTGATGGTGAGTTTGCTTGGTATTTGAATTCAGTGAGGTGGCGTTGAAAGGGTGAAGTGAAATGAAGCAAATTGCGGAATGAGCTCACACACGCCACAGCGAAATACATGTAGCATGGCCGCAATACCTGCTGAGGGAGCAGATCAAGTTCCACCACAAAGCTTCCCGCAGGTCCGCAAGAAACAGTGCAACATATCTGTGCACAACATCTCGATGAGTGGTGGTACATGTGCAGGAGCACTGCAAGAAATTCACGTCAACCTGTGTCAGCGAGCGTTTAGCTGAAGCGAAGACCTGCTGGATGAGACACGGGGACGGGGAGAAATAGACAATTAGGGACATCCAGAATCATTTTCCGCTACTGTATTTAACAATTGTTTGAGTTCATCATGCTAACCTTACAGATTTTGTCTGTTAAAAGGATACACTTCTTTTATGCACATGTATTATGAATGTTGTCCCTCAGACTGAGACCATCGCAAAGCAGATGTGGCAGAATATCATGACCAAGTGGCAAGCAGGACGCAGTTATACACCGATTTATTGTGGCAATATCGAGGCTCTATCTTAGCTGCGATTGACCCCAGTCGGAAACCGGAAGGTTCGTGTACGTGACATTAAATATATGTTGCATATGCCCACACTGCAAATGATGGACGCTACTTACACTTGCTGCAACCTAACTAAATGGAACTTCAGTATGATTAATGCGGACACAGATAATCCGAGGATGGGTCCAGTATTTCGGTTGAAAACGCCAAACCCATCAGCTCATACTCAAGTGTCGAACTTAACGCCAACGAATGGTAGCAGATCTGCGCCAGGGCGTGAGACACAGCGACTAACGTTGCACCAGAGTCGTTATTGTTCAACACAGCTTTGCTGTGCCTTGGACAAGACGCGTGGTCCAACTGAGCTGCTTATTCATCAACAGGAAATCCCGCCAGTCGTTTACAATCCCTTTGACGTTATCAATCACGGTACAGTGTTCCCTAGTCCTGCCCACACAAATCGTAGACGTAATGGCCTTGAAGCACCGACCAAGTAGGACACACCATCGGATGATTAACAATACTGTTGTCGTAATAGCCTACATGAATGGGTCAGATCTTGCTCCTTGCGTAGAGTGCCTTGTCTGTCCTTGGGGGACAGGTGAGCGATCAGAGAAACGACGTTGCCGTGGTGGGCGATGAAATTTCGAAGATGCTAACCCCACGGTGTGCCACGAGGAGGGGCAATCTGTACACTAATCATGAGAGAGGGTCTACAAATATTCTACAATGTACTTCTGTAACAATTGACAGGAAGATTTCAGCTTGTTCTGTGCTTTGGGGATCCCCTACCTATCCCTGAGCGTATGTGTTGGTCGATAGCAGCACAAGTCATTATTGAATTTCACTGCCGCACGCCAATCAACGTCTTCAGCATGGCACCTAACGCAACGACCCAATCCACACAGCCCGGCGACTACAACACCGTCGACAAGGACGCAGTGGTTGCACACTTCTTGACTAAGTTTACCGACCTGCAGAGCCGTTTCGACGCACCGACCGACGTATTCGAGTCCAAGGGCAAGAGTTTCTTGAAGGCGACCATCGAACGCTTCGTGGACCACAAGGAGCCGATTCTGGTCGTCTTGCCAGGGTTCCCCACCAAGACGCCGAATCATGGCGGAAAAGTGCTTGGCCCGCTGCCAGACCGCACCGAAGAACTCGCGCTGGTACGCCTGGAGAAGTTCTGTTCGGCGATCGAGGAAGTATACCCTATCGGCTGTAAGGTCACGATTTTTAGTGATGGCCGCGTCTTCGGAGATCTTGTCGGTGCGCCGCTAGAGAATATCCGCGCGTATAAGAACGGTCTGAAGGAACTCGTGAAGGAAGCCGGCCACACCCACATCCAGTTCGACGGTCTCGAGAACTACACGAAGACGGATAATCCGGTGCAAGAGGTTCTCGAACGGTTCGGGATCAACCAGATGGACATGGATGCGCGTATAGAGAATGAGCCCGACATCGGCAACAACTTCCGGTCATTTTCAAGTTCATGGAGCGAGATATGGCGTCTCGCTGGGAAAACATGTCGGAGGCTGAGATGCGCAAGGGCTGCGACGACGTTGCTCGTAAGATGATGCTGCGAAACGTTGGTTTCTCAATGCTGGTGGCAAAGGAGTATTCCCACGCTGTGCGAGTGTCCATTCACTGTTACAACAACGCCGGACCAAAGTTCGGCATCCACTTGCTGCCTGCAAAGAAGATGGACGAGCCCCGCACTCCATGGCACTCGGTCATCTGCGAGGACATCGATGGCACGGTTCACGCCACGGACCTCAAGGACGTCGACACGGACAAGTACGACCTCACATACAAGCACGGACGCAAATGGGGATACGTCGAGCGACCGAGGTGCACGCCCGAGGAGATCGCGCAGTGGACTCCGTTACACGTTGAGCTCATCCGTACACACATGTTCATCATCGCACGCGCCATCGAAGGTTTCCCCGCGCCATCCATCATGGACGTACCACGCGACGCCATCCGCAGTCTCGTGCTTAAATACGGCGTGGTGACGCTGCGTGGGTTCAAGCAAGACGACGACTTCGAGACGGCCACGGGCGGTGGGGAGACGTGCTGCAGTGGCCCAAGGGAACATTCGCGACCGGCAACATCTTCGACATCAAGACGGAGCGCGGCACCAAGCTGCCGGCGCAGACACTGGAGGCCTTGTCGTTCCACTACGACGGCATGTTCAAGAAAAAGACGCCCGAGTCCACGGAACTGGGCGATGCGCCCGTGTTCATGTTCTTCCACTGTGTGGAGGCCAGTCCGAAGGAGGATGACCCGAAGCACGGCAACACGATCATCACGGATACTCGCCGCCTGCTGTCGTCGTTGCCCGACGAGACAGTGGAGCGCCTCAAGAAGATTTCGATCGTGTATCGCACGTCGCTGTTTGGTCAACAGGACCTCGTACACACGTCTCCCGTGGTGGTGACCCACCCGATGACAGGCGAGTTGTCGCTGCGGTTTCACGAGCCGTGGGGTCCTGAGAAGACCAAGATGCATCCGACGTACGTCACGTCGGTGGGCTACGACCCGGCGTCGAACCAGAAGGACGACGATGCGGACTTTGTCACGGAGACGCTGCAGCGTCGACTGTACTCGGAGGAGTTCGCCCACTGGCATCAGTGGGTGAAGGGCGAGTTCGTGATCGTAGACAACGTCTCTCATCTGCATGCGCGCACGGAGTTAGGTATGGGTGGACGTCACATGCGTCGCATTCACTTCAACTAGGCCAGGGTACTGATACACAGTGTTACAGTAGTAGTTGATACATGTAGTAGCAGACGGAGTTGCTTCTGTTGGTGTTTATATTTCCAATCATTAATGAATTCACATGCCAACTCATCTAAAGGACTGCTTATATTTTGGTTGCGTCTGTATACATGGTTCATGTCCATGTCGTGTGTATTGGAGGCAATCGTGCCTACATATCCTCTCGAATCTTCTTAGAATGTGACTCTGGATCGAAGTTCGTTCGGAAGGCACACCGTGCTGTCGCTCTGCGAAGTGACGAAGGCCTCTAGAGCCGAGTCGACACGCTCGGCCTCCGCCTCGCTGACCTTGACAGTGGCATTGACGCCACTGATAATAGCGAACTCGGACGTATATAGGTAGTCACTAAGTGCCATGACGAACTCGTCGGAGTCCTGAATGGGGCCGATTTCGTCGGGTGATTGAGCCAGTTAAGATTTGTAACGCTGCCAGCACCCTCGCCCGTACATGTGTAGGTGTAGTTGAAGCCGGACGAGTGCACGTAGAAGCCGTTCTGCTGAATGATGTTGGCGCCGCAGCTTCCGATCGACTCCTTGTTCAGGTACATCTTGAGGGATGCACCGTTCGTCTGAACCGTCATCAGCGTGTTACCGAACGGCGACCACGATAGCACCTCACCCAGCGACAGGTTCCCAGCACTCACGACCTTGTCGCCACGGATACCTCCGCCGTTCATAACTGCAACGTCGGCTGAGCCGTTGCCGTAGTACTGCAGGCTAGCGTCAGCAAACAAGTGTCCGATCTTGCAGTCTTCGATACGCACAACACTCTGCGAAAGGTCTAAGTCTTCGCATAGAGTGCCGATGATCTGCTCCTCGAGGACATCCATCTGCTGCTGATACGTGGCGATAACAGCGTCCAGCGCTTTGTCCGTTGGCATGCTCTCGACAATCGGGATGGCCTGGTGAGTCATGAGCGCCTTGCGGTCATTGTTAGCGTTAGCGGCGTAGTACTCTATGTGCGATTTCCAGATGGAACGAAAGTCGAAGTCGGCCTTGAGGTACGGCGTGCCGTAATTGGTCTGCAGCATGGACGTGTGGTCGTGGCCACCGATGATAAAGTCGATGCCTGCCACCTCCTTGGACAGGATGTTGTCGTCGGCCAAATCCTGGTGTGTCAGGGCAATGATGAAGTCGACGTTCTGTGTCTTCAGAGCAGCCACCTGGGTGCGGGCAGCCTCGATGGGGTCTTCCCAGTAGAGTCCCTTGCTCGAATCCTCCATGTCGTACATGATGCCAAAGAGCCCGATAGTAACCTCACCGTTCGTGGGGTCGGACAGCTTCTTGATAGCGTTTGGCACTGTGCCACGCAACAACTCCTTGTTGGCGATTTCGTAGCAGTTAGCGTTAAGCCACGGGAAGTTGGAGGCCTGCGTCACGTTCATAAAGTTTTCGAGTCCGAAATCGAACTCGTGGTTGCCCAGCGATGCAAAGTCTAAGCCGATGGCGTTGTGGGCCTTGACCATGTGCTGCCCGTTGAATTGTGTCGACCAGAGCGATGGCGATACGGTATCGCCGGCAAACAACACGAGGCTGTTGGGGTTGTCTTCCCGCATACCATTGGCGATAGGAACCACTCGTGAGGGACCGCCAAGTTTAATGCCCTCGACGGTGTCCTGCAGCATTTCGTACACGTCGTTGTACGATAAGATGTCGAAATTGGCGGTCAGGTTGCGAGCTTGAGCGCTGGTAGCGGCGATAACGCCAAGGACACAAGCCAGAGTCCCATAGAGCTGCATGATTTAACTACTATAGCAGACTCGCGAACTGAGAGGGGACCAATTGTCACGAACAACTCGAATTACAAAATGCCATCTCGTTGCGGATAGGAACCGACAGACACACGGTTCTGAGCCAATGGAGAGGCGCACATACGACGGAGACTAGGCGAGTCGCAAGTAGGGAAAGCCTTTGACGACACTCCATGCAGAAACGTCAGGAATTTGTGGCCCGCACCATCTTGGTTCCGTATTACACATCTTCGGAAGTGTTAGTCGGTCCAACGACTCGCGAGAAAAACAGCCAGCTACACGATGAAAAAATCTATCATTGATGAACGAACCACCTCAGAAGTATGCTAAAAGTACGTTCAAAGTTGCCTGATGGAAGCGCTGGCGATTGCTTCTCTGCCGGTCAGCAAAATGTCAGAACATGTCGAATCAATGCCCTGGTGTTCGTTGACTGCAAATTTATTGGAACCCTTCGGTGTGTTCGTCAGCCGCTGCAATGTAGCGCGTGGACCACCGCCGCCTGTTCCAACCGACCGCATGGTTTTAATTTGGCACAGCGCAGCCACAAGTACAAGTCTGAATTGAAGTGCATGGCTCAGGCTGTGGTGCCGAGTTACCCTTTATCTTTACTATAAAATGCCGGATTGACCAAGGCAAGATAAATTGCTGCGCCTGTAAAAAATGCATGGTGAAACGGGAACGGGAACAACACTTGAACAGATCTCGAGTCTGGCTCATTCCGACAGTACGATCGAGTTGTCGTCGCTTTGGGATTTCATCCTCTTGTGTGGAACATCCTGTATGGATAGCAAGTAACGACGGAATAGGTCAGGTGTCTAGCAAGTCAGCATCAGTACTGCACCGTAGTACAACACCCGAATACTACAGGCCGCAGTGGCCGTGAGTCGGGCTGCATCACTTCTCCTCGAATGCGGACAGGATACCCCGGGTCGACATACCTTTCGGAAGATCGGTCGCCTCCGCATCATTTTCCGAATCGTGGCGTTCGATACAAGCCGAATAAACTATCGGATGGGAGAGCCACCGTTGTCGATACGTGCAACACCACGCTTGCCCGCCGTTTCCACTGGAAATTCCAAAGCAAAGCTCCTCCACTATCGACTATTGTCGCTACGTTATCACTTACCAGGCCGTAAGACGTCAAAATCTGGTTCTATAAGTTGCAACGCACGTGAGGAGGATATAATAAGTTCATTCACAAGCGGCATCCTGGGGTTTGTGAAGGACAACAGACATCATTGGTCCCTTTCAACAGTGACGCGCTCTTGCTGGTATAATATTAAGTCTGGTTTCGATCTTCTCCCTTTGGTTCTTCGTAAAGAGGCGATCTCAACGCAAACCATTCGTAGCAGTGTTGTTGTTGCATGCACATGTATCCATCCTAACGTGTCGAACATCAAAATGACACGATTATGTTTGGCAGGGAGGGATCAAACTGATTTTTATTCATTGCGATCTTCCATCCATTCAAAGTGAGACTTGTATCAATTCCTCCTTCATGATGCTGCATCTCCTTCTCCTGTTCCTGACGCTTGCAACCTCCCCAACGTCCGCATGGCTCCCTCCAATCGTCTCCAAAGGCAACAAACTCTTCGATTCTGAGACCGGTTTAGAGTTCCGCATCAAAGGCATGGCCTACTACCCTCGCCCCAACAGTGGAGAGCTCTCCGACGTGAGCAACTACGACTGGGCTGCAGACGAACACGAAGATGTGTGGACCCCTCACTTGGAGGTCATGAAAGACCTCGGGGTCAACACCATCCGATTGTACTCTGTGGACCCCAGCAAGGCCCATGACAAGTTCATGTGCGCCTGTTCTCAGGCAGGCATCTACGTGTCGGTAGGCATGGCCGCGCCCTGTAAGGGCTGCTCGGTGGCTGATGTCGCTGCGCCCAAGTGCTACGCAGACGTCATGTTCACTCGCATGCAGATGGTGTATAATGCCTTTGCTGTGTACGACAATACACTACTGTTCAGTGTGGCCAACGAGCCCAACCTCATCTCTGTGGATGGAGACACGGGCGAAGCCGTCATGCCCTGTGTTAAGGCCATGATCCGAGACATTCGAGACTATGCAGACGGCTGTGTCGGCAGTCTCCGAGAGGTGCCCATTGGGGTCGAGATGGCGGACATCCCGCCTAGAGCGCAGTGGCTCCAGTACTTTGACTGCAGCGCAGACAACAGCAGCAGCAGCTCAAGTGATGGCGACGTAAGTGAACGCTCGCAGTGGATGGGCTTCAACCCGTACGTCGAGTGTGACCCTGCCACACACCTCGAGTATAACGAGTCCAAGGGGCTGGTTACACTCATGAAAGACTACGAGGACGCCGCATACCCACGCCCCATCATGTTTGGCGAGTTCGGCTGCAACACAGGAGATAACACCATCGACGGCTACGAGAACCAGCGCTCCTTCTACGAGGTCAGGTAGAATTGTGGTTATCTTACCTTGGATGGTGGTTTTCGACTGACTTTTATGCATTGATGTTTGTGCTTTTTGCAGGCCAAGTGGATGAACGAGGAGGAGGCTATGACGGACGAGATCGTCGGTGGCAACGTCTTCGAGTTCTCGACTGAGATCGCCAACCTCGAGGGCGAGAAGGTGGATTGACGAAGTCGTTAAGTTTCTGTCTCCTGTAGCTGATACCTTGATATGCATTTTGCTGGACAGAGCTGTCGAAGAAGGCGGACAAGGGCAAATTCGGCGTGGGCTACTTCCAGCCAGACGACTGTGACAATGAGAACACGACGTGCGAGTTCACAGGATACCCAGAGTACGACAACCTCAAGGAAGCTTACACGACTACCAAAAACTCGACTGTCGAGATGGACTCGTTCACGCCCACGCGCACGGCCGCACTTAAGTGCCCGTCCGCACTTTCCATGGACTTGCCAAGCACGCCCGACGGTGGGTCTGGCTTACTGAGCCATCAAGTGTTTAATGCATCCTGCTGCGGCTAACTGACGTTGTGTATCTCTCTTGCCTCTCCTGTAGTGGAAACATTGTCATGTTCCGTGGCTCAGCCCGTGTGCAACGGACAGAAAGCCAACAACTTCGACTCGGATCAATTATCCAACCTCAATGAGGGCAAAACGACCTCAGGAAGCTCTTCATCCACGTCCACGAAGATGGGAGCAACTCTGGGACTCGAGCAACGCCAACTTCACTAATCCAGGGACTAGTGCTTGTCATCGCCGCTTTCGTCGCGCTGCAGTGAGCTCGAGATCTCTCCCACCCTGATCCTTTTGCCGTAAAGTCCGACGTACTTGGCGCCAGTATATTAATTAGGGTGTTAAATGCACGTACGCAATTACGAAATGCCGAAGAGCTCGGTGGGTTACTCCTTCGCCTAGAGGAGGTTAGGCTCAACATCGTCGCCGCTCAAAGCTGCCTCGCGTCGCTCGCCAAAGACATAATGCCCCACCACGTAGCCAGCGATGACCCAGAGTAGCAAAGCCAGGTCGTACGTCATAGACACCAGCATCAACATGTAGGCGATGAAGAGCGTAAGACCGTGTAGGGCAGAATGCACACCGTGCTGGGTCTCTGGCGTCAACGTGCGAAACCACGCCGGTCCACAGGATTCAGCCAACAGCATGCTCTGCGTCGTAGATCGCAGTAATTGTGCGTTCTCAGCTGCATGCGGCGCATTGCTGCTCAATAAACGCTTCACACTGCTCTCCTTGCGCAGCACACGGCGCAGTTGTAGCAAATACTCATTGAAGACTGCTACCAGTGCCACGATTACACCTCCCAGGATATAACGGAAGCGCGAGTCCAGCACCCACCCGGGGAACCACAACAGGATGCATGGCGTCGAGCCGCTCCCGAATGAGAACCCATTGAGCATCGTCGTCCCTGGTCCAGAGCAGAAGTTCTGCTCTTCCTTGCTACTAGCAGCCTCTTCATCATTCCACACCGCTCGGAACGACAGGATCTGGTTGTACACTTGACGTGCGTGAGTCATACTGCACGCATGCACTGCTTGGTCTCCATTCTGCATCACTACTTCTGGGCCAGTGGACGACGACTGCATGCCACATACAGGACACAAAACACTCTCTTCGTGGTGGTCGTGTCCATGGCCGTGAGCTGGTGATTCAGGAGATACTACGCCTTTCAGTCCTACTTTCTGTATTGCATGAGCAACAGTCACAATCAGCATCAACTAGATAGAGCTGTCCGTAGCAATAACAACCAGGAAGGAAGGGTGTCGTTCCTACCGGGTCTTTGAGGAAGGCGCTGAGCGTTTCCTGCTGGGCGAATCGCAGCTTCTGTCCGTTTTTGAGCTCAAAATTATAGCTCTCACTCATCACCATCTTGCCATTCACAGGATCGTCCTGAATTGCAGGCAATAAGTTTGAGTGAGTTAACAACAATTGATGTGAAGTTGGTTGTCTACATCTGAGGACAGCTTACCGGCATGTCGTCCATGTTCATGGCGTTGACGTTCAGAAGGAGGCTGCAAATGGCCACCAAAAGCAGCAGCAGTAGATGCGTATCTCTTCTCGCCATCGTAGGTGGGGTTCAGGAGCTAACCTGTCGACGTAGCAGGAGAAACACTGAGCAGCGGCGATTACGACAGCAAGGCTGCGACTGGAACTGTGGCAAACGCTATACCGCCCTAGTCGAGAGCCAGAAAAGATGTGAAAAGAAATAACTTTAGATATTTAATATGATTTCTCATTTATTTGTATCTGTATTCACTGTATCAAATAATAAAATGTGTAAGATAATCATGTTATTTGTATTGTTGACTTGGCGAATAGCTGCAATTGTCGACGTGGCAGAGACCAGTCCACCTCACGGGTTAACTGTAGCATTCACTTTTCAGCTATGGACATGACGGGCATCTTCTGCATGGGGCCTGGCTCGGTCATGGGCACTTCGGGCTTCAAATGGGCAGGACACGACCCCATGGCCGACTGCTCCACGCTGTGGTTCGAGACTTGGGGTCTCACGAGTGTCACTCGTGCTGCTCTGGCCTGTACTTTGGTCTTCCTCCTAGCAGCTCTGTCCCAGTACCTGACGACGTCCAACGGCTGCCAATTGCAGCGCTCAAGACCTTCACCAAGCGTCGATTGGCTCGCAATTTGGCTCTCAATGGAGGTAATGCGACTACAGCCTCTTTCTATGACCCAGAACTGGGCTCCTGTTGCAGACAGCCACAACCAGCAGCAACAGAGGACTCAGCGGTGCATCCGGAGAGACCTGAAGTCATGGCGTCGCTGGAAGCCAAGATAATGAATCTGTCGGTGGCTACGTACACTACTGCAAGTGGTAGTATAGATCACCCAACAGCAGCGATACTACCACCGACGCGTTCGGAGACTGCGCCGACATCGGTGAAAGTGGACAACTGGACACATTTGGGCGACGCGTTAATGCGCGGAGTTCGTATCTTCCTGGCCTATTTGCTCATGCTTGTGGTCATGACGTACGACTTAACGCTGATTACTAGCATCGTGGGTGGCTTCATGGCCAGCTTCTTCGTGTTTGGAAAGGACACGGCTAAGGTGCCCGTCTCTGCCGATCCCTGCTGCTCGTGAGAGCAGCAAGCGATTTAATTAATTCAAGACAACGTTACTCTATTTGCCATCCTACGAAGTCTTTCGTGTCATTGCATCGGCAAGCCAAAGCCAGAAGAAGAAAACATGCGTGTATTATGCGTGCGTAGATAGATTGTGTCGGTATTGGGGTGCAACGCAGCCTCGGCCTTCTGCCATGTCGTCTCCACACAAGAGCTAGTCGGTGTCACATGCATGGCTTCACTACACTTCCCGCAGATTGTTAGCTCCTACTCGCCGCCAACAGCAGCTACTCCCGTGCTTGTTCCCGACTACTTACTGCTTCTTGGCCGCGCTGGCATCGAAGTTCTTGGGGAGGATACCGTCGCTGATGCCGCGAGCCACTATGTCCTGGAACAAAGCAGCGGCATTGGGGATGTCCAGAGCCACGTCGTCCAGCACGATTTTGAAGCGCTCGAAGCCCTTGATCAGCTGGCCCGATGACACTACTTCATGTGAGACGAGGTACGCCAACAGCGATGCCATAGCTGCACTGTTAGCCTCACCGCCCTCCTCCAGAGAGTTAGTAATCCCGCGCTTGACCACTTCGTGGTGGAAGTGTGGCACGTTAAGCTCGCGAACACAGCGCGCCGCCTCTTCCAGGTCACGCGACAACAGATACTCCTTGGTGAGCTGGTCAATAGCCACCTTGAGTTCTTCCACGGGGCGTCCATCACCAGGTCCCCAGGCCTTCTCCATGCGAGCAGTAGCATGGTTAATGCTCAGCTTCTTGATCGCCTCAGCCGCGATCTCCGGCGCGTATCTCGTGATGAACGGGTCCTCCAAGAAACTGGGCGGTAGGATTTCGTCCACAACTGCACGAGCACAGAAGATGGCCAGCATATTCTTGGCCGTGGGAATATCAATCTGCAGATCTCCAGCCAGCAGCAGCACACGACGGAAGCCCATGAGCACCTGCCCAGCAGTGAGTCCGTCCAGATACAGAGCCGACAGTAGACGCGACGTCACTTCACGTTCCTTGTCGTTCTTGTCCATCGACATGGTGATGGCTCTCTTAACCACTTCATAGTTGAATTCTGGCTCGTCCAGATCGCTCAACGAGCTCAAAACTTCGTCCGCGTCTCCACTCGTGAAATACTCTTCCAAAATCTCAATAATGCGCTTCTTAATCTCCGGTGGAGGGTTCACTGCCAACTCCTTTGCAGCCAATGAGTCTGGCTCCATTGTCGTCGTCTCTTTACTGACTGGAGAGCCAGGCTTCGTGGACACCAGCACCACGTTCTCCTCCGCTTCACTGTCGTAGTTGGGGTCGTGCTCGTCCGAAGGGACGGCCCGCGGGATCTCTCCCACTTTCCAGGAAGCCTTCTGACCTCCTCCCATCCGTTTGCCTTGATCCCGAGACTTGCTGCGCTCTTTACGGGCCGGTAGAGGCTTGTCACCGCCAGAGCCAGCGCCAGCGCCAGCGCCGCCAGAAGTGGACTCGGGGCGGCGGAGGAGGACGATAACACCTGCTCCGTGGAGGTGATCGTCTCTTCAGGAGTGGTAGACATGGGGAGATGTAGAGAGGAGTGAGGAGGGACGAGAGAGCTCTGGTCCTTCCTCCGACTTGTGCTGCTTAGGCTTCTTGGATCAATTGCTGTTGTTAGATATGGCGTGGCTCCTTACTGGTGCTGACTTATTTTCAGTATTAGCATACTGAAACCAAGTTTCTATCTGCGATAAAAATAAGCACAACTTCAACAGAGAGATTGCATACAGAGTGCCAGATAAATAGCACTAAATGATCGTATTTGCTGTTGTCTTTCGCACCCGTTTGTGTTGCTTTCACTATAATGAAGTCAATACCAAGACTATGACGTGGATTGTGTGTCCGACGACGGCATTACATCACTTGCATGCTTCACTTCAATTTCCGTATTATTGCATCACTTGTCTGTCATTCAAAACTGTTTGGCTGCGTGCTGGCAGGCGCACATTTGTTCATGCGTTTCCTGCTGCCT
Organism: Phytophthora kernoviae; assembly: GCA_008080845.1. Lineage (NCBI taxonomy): Eukaryota > Oomycota > Peronosporomycetes > Peronosporales > Peronosporaceae > Phytophthora > Phytophthora kernoviae. The sequence goes on from VKKV01000210.1 coordinate 33,601, forward strand.
CTGCTGGCAGCGTCCCATTTTCTCCGATTTTCCATTCTTGCCGACTTTCACGCTATGGCATACAACGCGCTCACACGCACACGCAACACTCAACACGCACGAGACAACATGCAAGGACATCTAAGTGCTCTCTCGCTCACGTCGGCTTGTCCGTCCAGCGAGGTATTCTACTAATATCATCCATGCGAGCGTTCGCTGCGCTAGCCCAGTCAGGAGGTGTAAAATGTGGAGCGATCGACCTCAGGCAGTGCCTCCATGCATCCGTGGCAGCTAGTGGCGAACAAGTCGTTCGCTGTGAAGCAACTGCATAAACAACAACGTCGAAAGCAGTTAGAACCAAGACAACAACCCGCTCAATTGACCTCCGAACGTACAGTGAGCACAGCCATGACTCTGCTCCGATTTTGATGTTGCTGGGCCCATACACCCGCTTTCGCCCGCACTTGTCACACTTGGCCTTCCAGATGCTCACGTCAGCGCGACACTGCACTCCCGCACACTTCCACGAATCTCGTACGGTCTTGAACTGAACTGTGAGTATGCGCTGTGTGTGGACATCCATTCGTCGCACACGGATCATCGAGTTCTTAATATTTTTCGCTGTAGAAGCCGATCAAGTCGAGTAACATACAAGAGTTTCCATCAATTCCTAGTGGTTCAACCAGAAATATGAATGAGCCACATTGGTTGCCACTTACAATTGAGTTCCTCTACCGCAGCTTGCGCTCCATCCACTGTGTCAAACGTTATGCACGCGTCGCCACGTCCAAGATGGTTACGCTGGCACGGAAAGATGTCAATAGCTGGGAAGCCCATATCTCGGTCAACCTTCAATGAGAAAACACAGGATAAATCAATAAGCTCCATCAACATCAATCAAATACGGCATTTGAAACTGGCAAGTGCAGATCCCACTCACCGCCACACCAAAGCGTGCAAAGTCCTCTTCAAGCTGCTCTGAGCACACAGTAGGGTTAACCCCAGTCACATACACTTGCTTCGCCATGAGCCCTTCGTCCACAGGTACGCTGTCCAAGTTGAAGCGGATGTCTTCAGTCTCTTTAATCACCAAGCCTTCATCATCTGAGTCGGAGATGAAAACGTCGTCATCGTTGTTGTCAAACGTGGCGAGAGCTCCTGGTGTAGGGGATTCTTCAGTATCATGGGAAATCTCCTGCCTCTTAGCAGACCAAGTTGATACCGTTGCTTGATCCCTTAAAATGTTTGCATTCCCCGCATTCCTGTGTACTTCCCCAGTTTTGCCGTGTCGCTCGTGGAGGCTGAACCTCTTTATTGCCCACTTCTCGATTACTTGAAGAAGGCAATCGATCTGTATGGCGGCGATCACGCTCACTCGACCTCTCTAGACCATGACCTCGAGCGTGAACGGCGACGATAGTGACTGCTGCCATAATCTCGGCCTCGGGGCTGCTAGAACGAGACCGAGAATAGGACCGAGAGCGGGATGACTGTCTTCGTCTCCGGTCGTCACGGTCTCTTCCGCCACGTTTGTGACGATTTCGATCTCGAGCAGGTGGTGATGGGGATCGTTTCATCCTACGATCATCATCGCGTCTGGAGTTATTGATTCCACGACGATTATGTGAAGGTGAATCGTATTTCTCCTTGGTTACAGCTTGAGAAGCCGAGGGTCCATAGTAACTGGGCCCTGTGTTCTTCGATGGTCCAGAATTTTTGTTGCGGCGATTATTTTCTTCTTTCCTGTGGAATTGCCAGATCCATGATCATTTGCATCCGAAGTTTTCGGGGCGTGGGAGGGCTTCTCCGGTGCTGGTGATGGCTTTTTTTTTCTTTGGAATCGGGACCTTGTCCCAGTCTGTATTCTGTAGACGGCTTCTGACCATTGGCACACCCTTCTGTGCAGCTTCAGCCTGCATTTTCTTAAAGCGGCTCGGCCGCTTGTAGCCACCTCCTTCGTGGATATCGCTAGCATTTTCCTTCCCATCGATGCCTAACGCATCATAAATACTTATTTGTGGTTGCAGTTTATATCCACCTTGGGGGCCAGTAGTGCCGTTCACCTGCACGTGTTCTCCACCTGATATCACTGAAGAAATTTGCACTGCTGGGGACATTGAGCTTTGGCCACCTCCACCGTATCGAGACTTGGGAGCAATACGTGGTGCTTCTGCTGGGTAACGAGGGGCGTCCTCTGTTTTTTAGCCCCGTCGTAATAAAGATACCGGGTGTCGCTGTTGCTGCCAGACTCCTTTGATAGCTCCTTCGCCAGCAACGACATCTCTCCGTCCTGTTTATCAGCTGGCGTCCAAGTCGGAACCATTGTGTATTGACTTTTCCGTTGTCGTTTGCTTCCAGGAGTCTCCTCTGGGCTCAGCAATTTAGTACTTCGTCTCGTTACTGCGTACTTGCCCTTCATACTTGTCGTTGTTGCAAGGGGCTTTTGCTTGGACGAAGCCCGTTCGACCCGATCCGCGGCTTTGTAATCGTAACAGGGGTCTTCTTGGGCTCATCTGTTGTCTTTCCAGCAGGGTTACCGCTTTTGTTTAAGTGGGTCTCGGCGTAGTCATGTATCGGGATTTTTTTGCGAGTGGTGGTTTTAGCCTTCGGCTTAAGTGTAAGCGGTGTGAAATCGAAAACTGCTGCACACCAGCCTTGGTCTCTTTCTTTCCACCTGCATCTTTCTGCTTAGGATCACTGTTATCTTGTTTCTCATCTGCTGTCTTCTGGTCCGAACTGGCAGCATTGTTCTCGTCGCGTGCTGCTTGTTGCCCGGCGTTGCTGTCATCACTGTAATTGAGACCAAGGTCATCACTAATCACATCATCATCGTCCAATATTTCTGTTTCGGCTTCCGAAACATCAGAATCATCAACGTCTCTAGAATTTGGCGCATCTGGTTTGCTTTCTGAATGTGTTGGCTCGTTCGGCTCGATGCCAGCACTTGACACCTTACCCGATTCTAGTACATTGACCCCTCTGTCAAATGATTTTTTGCCGGTATTTGGTGCCTTAGTCGATTCTGCTACATTTTCACTGCTGTCAGACACCTTGCTGCCCCCTGTGTGCCGATCCGTGAACGGTACTGCTGTATTTTCCCCACGGTCAGTCGGCTTGCTGTGCGAGTTTGATATCTCAGTCACTTGTTCTACATTCATCGAGCTATCAGTTATCACTTCAGTCGCATCCGACTTTCCCTGTGGTTGCTTTCTTCGCTCTCAACCGAAAGCTCTTCACCTTCCAAATCAATCGTGCCAGTATCCGAAAATTCGTCATCATCTGCACCACCTTGTAGCGCATGTCCATCAATGACAGATTTACCAGTTACAACCAGAGGAGCGTTATCTCCAGACGCAGCGTCATCGCTCCCCTTATTATCAACGATTTGTGCGGATGTCCTGGTCGGAACCAACGGTGTAAATGCAATTTGCTTTGGTCTGATCGGATTCGCGTTTTTCTCGACGGCTTTGGGGTTTTCGTAATTGCCGATGGCTTTCATCCGCAAGGCACTGATCACCTTTGTGTCATTCTTCTCCGTCACCTTGGATTGTGCCAGCCTGGTCATATCGATACTTGCACCTTCGGTATTTTTCTTTTGTATGCGCTCGACAATTCTTGGAGAACCAGAATTATTGACGTCATCAGCTTCATCTCCACTCGACAACAGATCGATCGTCTCGGTTGCCTTGCTTGCTATATCATCAGGCTTCCGACTCGAAGAACCTGTGGCTATTGGAGGTTTGTGAGCACTTTGGCTTTCTTCGGCACCATAAGACGATTTCGTTACCCTTCCCTGCTCTTGCTCTGGTTGAGCCATACTGGAAGCGTCTGGTTGGCTCAGTTTACGTGTAATGATTGGCTTCCGCGATCGTGTTTTCTTCTTCTGCTTCACCTGTGTCTGTCGTAATCGCTTCCTCCGTTTAGGTTGTTTGTCCTCGTCAGTATTCAGATAATCGTCACTCAGTAGGTCCATTTCCTCAGGTTCTTCTTGCTCAGGAACATCCTCTGCTGATGAGTAGTCACTGCTAAAGTCTCCATCGCTGTCGCTGTCACTTTCACTGCTACTACTACTACTGCGGTGGGTGATCTGCTTGAGTTCTAAAAGAGCCTGGCGTCGTTCTTCCTCTGAGTTCGCACCATACCGATGGGTCGTTTTCCGCTTCCGTCGAGCCATATCCTCCTTCCGACGAATCACTACTGGGTCCCTGTAGCCTGACACCCAACTGAGCATCTCAGCAGCTACATCATCCGTCTTGGACGTAGCAGCAGTACCAGTAGCAGCTGCTAGCTTCCTGTGAGGCTCCATCGGGCTCTTCGACGTCGCTTGTTGCATATAACTGGACGGCGCAGCCCTGCCACTGCCGATTCCATTACTCGCCAAGCGCCCCAGCTTGTCCTGTGTCGACCCATTGCTCGTCCCCTTCGTAACCGCTCCATAAATTTTCAGTAAATGCGGTGGGGTGCTCTCCTCCGTCTTACCTTCCTCCTGCTCCTTGTCTGACTGTTGCAACTGTGCCACATCCAGCTGCAAGTCCTGCATCAGCTCCTGTACATCAGCATCACTGCCCAATGTTGCACTAGCAATAACTTCCCTCCCAGTAGAAATATTATTGGGCTTCAACTGTGACATGGGTACCGTCGCTTTCCCTGTGGGTTTGAGCTTGGGAGACACTAAGTTCGTAGGCATCTCCAGAGGTTTCAGCAGGTCATTGGCGCTGGGCATGACGCTGCTGGCTATGGGCGTGGCCAGCTCCACTGGAGGAGGCACGGATGCCTTGGCTGCCTCCGCCTGCAGCAACGTGTTGATGTCTGAGGCGTCCACATCCCCGAGGAAGTCCAGCGCCAAGTCGTCCTCATCCTCGTCTTCACTAGCGGTCGTCGCGCTCTGCAGCGAGCGCTGGTGGTCTCGGAACTGGATGTGGCTCTTGACGCGTTGGAAGGTCAGCTGCTGTTCCTGCTGTGTCTCCCTACGACCGGCTGCGATCCACTGACGCGCACGCAGCAGCTCGCTCTCCCACAGGTCCGACGTCATGCGCGTATCTTCCGTCCGTCCCGCACAATGCGGAACTGCTGCTGGTCCCAGGTCGAGTCAATCGACTATAGGCTATACTTGATCAATGTATGGAAGGAGGTGCGCGTTCGAGTGCGGACAAGAGTGATTGTCGCGGGGTTGCCCTTGGTCTCCTTGATTGCCTGCCTGCGTTTTGGCTCAATCCCGTTGTCAGCTTCACTTGGAGTTTGAGGGCGCAACGGAAATCAAGCGCATACCAGCAAATGATTGGATGAAATACATGGATAACACGATTTTAACCAATCAAAGTAGATTTCATTTACTTGATTCCATTTCGATGGTGGAGCAGTCGACGGACCAGAAGAGCATGACCAAGCTGCGTGGGTACGACTTCTTCCGCGCCATCGGCTCGCCGCAGCGCATAGTGGCACCCATGGTACAGATCTGTCACTTGCGTAGCGAAGTTTTGCAAGGAATAACCATTTTATTAACGTTATTTTATGTCAAATATGTTATTTATGGCAGGTGGACCAGTCGGAACTAGCGTTCCGCATGCTGTGCCGCAGCTTAGGCGCTGACTGCTGCTACACGCCAATGCTCCACAGTCGTCTGTTCGCTGAGAGTGCTGAGTACCGAGGAAAGATGTTCGAGAAACACATACAAGACCGCCCGCTGATCGTCCAGGTAATAGTTTGTTATGCTAAAATATTGTCATTTTTAGAACTAACTTATGATATTCATGTCATTTTTGGCAGTTCTGTGGTAATGACCCGAAGACTGTGCTAGCTGCAGCGAAGCTGGTTGAAGACCACTGTGACGCTGTGGACCTGAACTTGGGCTGCCCACAGGGCATCGCCCGCAAAGGACGCTACGGCTCCTTCCTCATGCACGAGAAGGACACTGTCAAGTCAATTGTGGAGACGCTGAGTGCTAACCTCAACATCCCAGTTACAGTTAAGATCCGAATCTTTCCTGATGAGAACGAGACACTGGAGTTCGCTGAGATGCTGCAAGAGGCTGGCTGTGATCTGCTCACTGTGCATGGACGCACAAAGGAGATGAATAAGACGGCGGTGCGGGAGGTTGATTGGGACATCATCCGCAGAATCAAGGAAAGGTTGAGCATCCCGGTGATCGCCAACGGAGGGCTAGAGATTCCGGAAGATATAGCACGCTGTCTGGAAGCTACAGGCTGCGATGGCGTCATGAGCTCGGAAGGACTGCTGGAGAATCCGGCTCTGTTTGCTGAGACCGACAACACACCTGGCAACGACACGTCCTTCATGGAGTTAGCCAAGAAATACTTAGGATATGCTACGCTGTACCCTCCTGCAAGTGACAAAATCGTCCGTGCACACCTTTTCAAGATTTTATTCCAGGACTTACGTGTGCATTCTGACCTACGTGACGCACTGGCAGCCGCCAAGTCTCAAGATCAAATGGTGGGCATTGTCGATCAGCTAGCTGAGCGACTTCGGGAAGCAGATAATACTGAAGACTCCAGCATAAAAGTGACGTACGAGGCTGAGACGAGCTGGTATCGCCGTCATCGACAAGGGCAGGAGAAGCTAAAACGCCGCGACTCGTACGAGAAGTGTCTCGACACCGGCTTCGGCAATCTGTTCGCGTGAGCAAGGTCTTCGAAGTCAAATTGGAGTTAGGCTCCAACGCCACACCTGTCCTGCTGATAGCCCAGCTTTGTTTCACAAATAGAGTCTATTGATCCCTTTGCACACAATACGTGGTGGCGTGTGGTTCGTTGTCTATGATGCTCCGGGTCTCAAATGCTACGGGGGCTGCCTGTGCTGCAGTGCCATGTAGATCTAGCCTGAATTTAGCCCCATGCCCCAGCCAAGTTTTTCTCGTTTCTCACGTGGGGGCAAACTGTTGTCCGAAACAAGCGCCGAGGATATCGCTGAAGATGAGACGAAACTTTCCGGCAGTGGGACGTACTCGCTAGTATCCTGCATCTCCACGTCCTCAGTACTGTTGGGGACCTTGTCTTCACGCCGCGCAGTGGGCAAAGATCTCGACTTGTGCTTGTCACTTTTAGGCCGGCGGTGGTCATGGTGGTGACGTTTGTCACCACGAGACAGAGTCCTCGTGCGCAGAGGACAATGATCGTTTACGGCGATGATGTTCGCTGCTGCCATGGCCGTGAGAAGAGCGATGATGGTGTGAAGATCCAGCTGAGGAGCTACTTCGCCCGCTGGCACTTATCCGTCGTTTCTTGGCTTTAGACTTGATCAAATGCTGCACGAGCTTCTTCTTCTGCACTGGGAATGTCGGCGAGAGGCCAGAGAAGTCAACCAGCTGTCCTCCGCTGCGGATACTGTCGAAGTAACGCATCTCCAGCAGCTTCTTGATGGTGCTTCGCTTTGAAGGGTCTAACTGCAGCATGGATTCCAGCACCTCGACGGCATCTTCAGGGAAGTCCGGGAATTTGGTGCGCTGCTCCAACAGTGTCTTGCGGAGGCGCATTTTATATTCGTGTTTCGGCCGGAAGATGCTGTACTGCGGAAGCTTGCACGCACCTTCCCAAGTGGAGTTCGGTGTGCCGCAAAGACGGTAGATAAGGTCAAGCTGGATCTTGGCATCTTGTCCCTGCAGGAATGGCACCTTCTCGAGCAGAATAGCGAGCGCCACGCAACCCGCTGACCAAACGTCGGCACGCCAAGTGTACTTCGTTTCACCAAGCAGCACTTCAGGTGCAGACACGTGAAGCCATGATCCGTAGCAGTGCGCTTTGCGTTCCGCATCGCTCATATCGTACGCTGCAGTCCAAATCACCTCCCCTCTTTCGGCTTCAAAGCAGCGATCTTGCGCATCGCATGGTATCCGCCGAGTTTGATGCCGTGTTGGAACACCAACAGATGCGAGAGCGCCACGAAGCGGTGTACATAGCCCAGATCATGGACAGCAGCAAGGCTTTGCAACATGTCAAAGATGGCCTTCTTACGCAGCTCTGGTGTGAGCGCGACGCGGGCTTCAAAATACCAGAAAACATGTGCAATGGCTGCTCGAACGCCAAGTAGTGTTTTTGTCGGTCCAAGCGATCCATTCCCTCGGGCAGGGGTTGCCTTCGTCATCGATAGTCGCTGCTATCAGATCCAGGTCATCTGCATTAATGGTCGTGCTTGATGTACCATTGCCAGTTTCTGGTTCATTTGTTTGACGTTCTTTCTTTCGGCTGGAAAACGATTCCTTGAAGCTTCATAAATCGGTCGGGTAGGAGCGACGACAAGGTGGTCGCCGCAGACAGCTCACGCAGGCACGCTTCGTTAATTCCTTTTCCTCTGTGAAAAATATCTCCTGCTCAAGGTATGGCCATGACTGGAGATACACAGGCTGATTAGCCAAGTCGAAGTTCATCTTGTCCGAGACGACTCCTATGAAGGCGCGCTTCCGGATGGACTCAACATTCTTGATCTCATTTGTATACAGACGAGCAGAATCCGAGCAGTTCGAGCCGCTGCGAGAAGCAGATTTCTTGGAGAAAATCGACTTTGCAGAGACGTTTTGTACGGATTCGCCATCTTGAACAGTTGGCACCTGCATAGAGCCCCCATGGCCTTAAATGTGATAAAATTCCTATCTCCCAAGGCACTTTGCGTTGGTGCCACTGCCGTTGTGGACGCAGTGTTTGTGAGAGACGATGCGGCAGACGATGTCACAGTCGAAGCAAATGCTAGTGACGAGGTCAGCAAACTGAAAGGGGCAGTTACGGGAGGTTAATCCAATGTTTCAGCAACCGACCTATCCGCTCCGAGATATCAACGTCTTTCGCACGAGAGACGTCAAACTGTTCCAGATCAAACTCCGAGTCGGTCGATTTTGCCTTTTTCTGCTGTGCTGCCTTTGACTGGTTCTCCAGACGTGTCCAACGATCTTTAAGCCGCGTGCAGATCAATAAAGAGCAGCCCAACAGCATTTTTGCTTCATCATAATTCGCTTGTAAATCCATTTGTGGCAAAAATCAGGAATCGCAGTCATGGAAGTGGACGGCTCAGATCTCAACACCTCAATCACGGCAGCGCTCACATACACAATACTGAGCATCACACATTCGACAGGATTACGTGTCCAGATCGGCAGGCGTAGTGACTCTGACACCAAGTGCTTTTGCCTCTTTCTGCACCTCTACGGAGGGCAGTGATGAGAGGAATGGCTGAGTAGATCCGCTGTGAGACATCCCTACGATCTTTTGGGACTTTTGCGTGTTGTCAGCAAATCCAACAGCGCGTACACATCTTCTCCTGTTACGTCATAGCGCAGTCCTTCCAGCAATTCTCCTTCCGTCTTAACGACATGCCGTTTAAGTGCGGCTAGTTCCGGCGAATCCGTCGTGAGTCGTTCCACAGCTACTGCACCGTGCTTAGCTTTATACACTTCCTTGATATACGCCGCCCACGAAACTTTCCGAGCATGAGCCTTCAAGAACAGATTCAACATCGTCGCAGCGTATATCTCGACATCCATCGGCATAGCGTTGAACGTGAAATATCTGTTCAGCGCAATAATGGCACTGGTGGCATCCTCGCGGTCGAGCCGCAATCCCTTCGCAATGTGGAAAATGCTCTTCACGTACTTGACCCGGAGTGATTCCTCCAACGAAGATGAAAGCACTTGTTGGACGGACAGTTCCTTCAGTTCTTCTTCGGTCACAATCCAGTTAAGTTTCCGTCCAAAATAATACGGCATTTTCTGATCAGGTACTTCGGGCTGTTCATTTTCCTTTCTTCTGGCGACATGGCCGGCGATGGCAGCACCCTGTCAGTCGCTCCTTGCAGCCGCATCATCTGCAATTTTCCCTTTGGTGGTTAAAATTGTTAATCTCCTTTGCCCCGCCTGATATACCCGCAGGGTCTTCATCCCCAACGGCCGGTGGTCCAACATCCGACGGAAAGTGGCCGCCAATTCGTTCGTTTCCAACTCCACCAGCGCCCAACCCGCGCCATCCAGGAAGTAAAAGATATCCAAATTCACCAGCGCTTCCGGGTGTTTCCGAGACACGAACATCCCGCGCAGCATCCGTGTGTCGTAACCTTTCGGCACATTTTTGACTAAAATCCTGTTGGAAATCACTCGGCCCTCCCGATCCAACAATTCCCCAAACTGATTCCGTTTAGGTTTCGTGGTGCCAAAACCCGGGGGTGCATTGTCGCCACTGGTGATGGTGTATCCCCCGACGTTGACGTCGTATCTCCTGCCGGTTTAGGTGAAGGTTCTCTGCTGTTTGATGCACTGGGTGGCAAATTGCGTTTTTTCGGGATGGCAAACACCGATTTCGTCTCATCATCTCCAGGAGGACAATAAAGTTGCCAGCCATTTTCTTTCAGATGGACATATTGTTTTTCACTGGCGTCCTGATCCTCCTCTCGTTCCTGTTCATCAGTTTCGTATCCTGCAGGTTCCAGTAAATCTTCCACTTGGTAGCGATCCTGCTCTTCATCGTACCCTTTAACCAGGAAAATATCATACTCGGTCTTATCATCGGGGAAATGAAAACGCGAATTCGTCTGTCCACCAGAATTTTACCTAAATCCTGTTTTTCCGGATCCCGGAAATAACCACCTTGAGCTTCGGCATTTTGCAACGTGTCATTTTCCGCTCCAATCACTCCATTGCAGTTAGATGCATTGCAAAAACACTTAATCTGACGAGACCCGAGCGCTTTCCACTGATAATCAAAAGTCAGTTCTTCCCCCACTTGGATGTCACGGAGTGCAATGACGGCAATTCGCGTTTCCCCTTAACCGTCCACTTTTCCGTTTTACAGTTTGGGTCACAACTGTGATTCACAAAACGCGTAAAACTGCCTTTGTTTCGTGCGTCAATGTACACGCCTGGAGCCAAAAGTAAGTAGTAAAAGTTCAATTCGTGCTGGAAAAACAATAAAATAAAAACATAAAAATTGTCAGTATGTAGCCGAGTTTTCACCTAATACAAACGGCAAATATATCTAATTGAAGTACGGTTAGAACACTTTTGTTCACGTACCCGTGGCACACCCTTCAGTCGTCTTGCCAACTCTTTTTGATCGATGATTTCGCCCACATATTCCCCCACAATACTCTGTTGCGAAATGTGTTGCCTCGTCCGTACCCCGTATCCTTTGTGCTGGGTTTTAAATGGCTCTAAATGCGGGTAACGCTCGGGGTGTTGCAGTCGCTGGTTAAGACAAAATGACCAGCTGGACACGAACGCGAACACTCCACGTAAGTGGCAAAGTTTAGGCACGAAACATCGTCACACCGACGCAAGTCTTCCTCTTTCCGCTCTTCCTCGTCACGTTCTGCTTGGTCTGGATAGGTACAAAAGCACTGAGTGGCTTCGTCATCTTCGTCCTCTTCGTCGTCGTATCGTCCGGCACGAGCACGACGTCGTACCTTATCCTGCAACAAATGTCTCAGCGGATACTCGTTACGCTCAATGAGTTCCACATTGCGTAAAGCTTGCAACTGGTCGAAACTTGTGCTAATGTCGGGCGAGTCCTGGGCGTCTACAGCGTCCGATCCGGGGAACTGCGGCGGCTGGGGCGCCTCTCACTGTCTCGACTGGCGCTACGGGACCGACGACGCGAGTGGGATCGGGATCGGGAGCGAGAACGCGAACGAGACGACGAGGAACTGCTGGGCATATTGTTGTGTGTGTGTGTTTTCCCTTAACCTTTTTAGGTAATGTGTTAAACGGCGGGAAACAGTCGCAAGGGGGTGGGGGGATAGGCACTGAGTGGAAAGTGTTGCCTTGATGTCACGTTGTGTAAACTCGCGTTAGGCTAGAGCTAAACCACCCAGCGGCGTCCCGTGTCTGCGTTGTGGTCTTTTGACTGTGAGGAAGCACAGCCAGCGCGCGCAAAGCGCTCGTGTTTTCATTTTGGCCAATCATTTGAAAGATCACAGTAATTTGAACACAAAGCGGATGGGCACAACCTAAACGAGCCACTTCAACTCGTTGCAACATTTGCTAGTCATGGCAAACACAACAAATAGCAAAACTCAAGAGACTAATCCTTGATAAGATACATTTTCTTTCATTTCAAGTTGCAACACTAAGTGAGTTTGCAGCTCCTGTTGTGAAAAAAAAAATCTTTCTTTCTACCTAACCAGAGCCGCAATTGCCAGTGACACCACTGCCAGAACGAATGTTGCACTCTGATCTTTCAGTTTTGCAGCAGAGTTTGTCTTTTCCGTTTTCCCACTGCTCGATGTTAGATCAGACGCCTTGTCATTGGACGGGTCCGTTTCACCCACTGCTGCACTCGCGTCCGTGTGCTGGTACGAGTGGCTGAGCACTGTTGCACACTGGCTGCAACGTAGTGCATTCAGGATCTCCACTATAATGAAAACACCATCATAATCGGTTAGTGTTAATCTAAACGCACCCTTAAACGTGCTTTAGACACTTTTCACCTTACCGTTGGGTGTTTTAGGGAGGTCGATCGACATGGTGTTAGGACACTTTAAAATGGCATCTCGCGTGGGTTTGTAGTTGTCGAACGTGAGTGTCGAATTGACAGTTGTGGTGTACGCCTTCTTTTAGGTTGGCGTACTCTGGATAGGAGTGTACTCACGCGGATTTGTCGTGGTCACAATCATCCGGCTGGAAATATCCCTCCGTATTTCCCAGCGTCGGCTTTCTTGACCAAAGCTTTAGACACACCACAAAACGGAAAGAAGTTAGAACCTTGTTAAGGTAAGGTGAAAAAGAGAACAAACAGTTGCTGTTACCATCGCTTTTGACCAAATTGGTCACTTCAGTGGTAAACTCAAAGACGTTTCCACCCACGATTTCACTTGTCATGTCCTTTTCTTCATTCATCCATTTCGCCTAAAACCAAAAACAAATATCATTTTAGTTTGTTTAGACACGAC
>VKKV01000212.1:0-356801 GCA_008080845.1 Phytophthora kernoviae
TCATAATCGGTTAGTGTTAATCTAAACGATCACCACCCTTAAACGTGCTTTAGACACTTTTTCACCTTACCGTTAGGTGTTTTAGGGAGGTCGATCGACATGGTGTTAGGACACTTTAAAATGGCATCTCGCGTGGGTTTGTAGTTGTCGAACGTGAGTGTCGAATTGACAGTTGTGGTGTACGCCTTCTTTAGGTTGGCGTACTCTGGATAGAGTGTACTCACACGGGATTTTGTCGTGGTCACAATCATCCGGCTGGAAATATCCCACCCGTATTTCCCAGCGTCGGCTTTCTTGACCAAAGCTTTAGACACACCACAAAACGGAAAGAAGTTAGAACCTTGTTAAGGTAAGGTGAAAAAGAGAACAAACAGTTGCTGTTACCATCGCTTTTGACCAAATTGGTCACTTCAGTGGTAAACTCAAAGACGTTTCCACCCACGATTTCACTTGTCATGTCCTTTCTTCATTCATCCATTTCGCCTAAAACCAAAAACAAATATCATTTTAGTTTGTTTAGACACGACAGCAGAATCAATTGTTAGATGCATGTAGTCTTACGTCGTAGAATTCGCGTTGATTTTGGTATCCATCGATTGTGTTTGCCCCAGTGTTGCAACCGAACTCTCCAAACATCAGTGGACGGGCGTAACCCACTTCTTTATATTCCGCCATCAAAGTCGTTAAACCCGAAGATTGCGAGTATTTCGTATGAGTCGCTGGGTCGCACTCCACGTACGGGTTAAACCCCATCCTGAAAAAATAGTTCAAACAGAAACATACGATGAGTTTTTTTCCAACTATGCCTAAACAATAAAAAAGGTATAAGCTTCGTACCATTCTGCACGGGTGTTTTCGTCATCCCCCACAGCACAATCGTAGTACGAAATCCACTGCCACCGCGGAGGGATATCGGCGATATCGAGACCAATTGGAACCTGGCGGACAGATCCTGAACAACTCGCAGCGTAACTTCGGGTGTCCCTCAAAAAGCCTTGACACAGGGTGCTGTGGCTGTTCCATCCGCTCCGTTCTTCACCTGAAGATTGTTCTCGTTGCCAACGCTGAATCCCAATGTGTTGTCGTACACAGCGAAGGCGTTGTAGACCATCTGCGCTCGAGTGAATAAGTGCTCAGGGTAGCAATTGGGGGCTCAAGTCTGGCACGGAACATTCCTCGCACCTAGTTGTCGTCGACAATAGCAAGTTAGTAGAGAGGTTAAACAAGTAGCTCAATACAATGAAGACATGTACAAGACTTACGGAGCGGTCATGCCAATCAGTACGTAGATTCCGGCCTCAGAGCACGCACACATGAACTTGTCGTGAGAGATACTTGGGTCTACAGAGTACAACCGAATCGTATTCACGCCCAGGTCCTTCATAATCTTCAGATGAGGCTTCCACACAGCTTCGTGTTCATCGGCAGCCCAATCGTAGTTGCCGACATCAGCCATCTCTCCACTGTTGGGTCGTGGGTAGTAGGCCATTCCTTTCATGCGGAACTCGAGACCGGTCTCGGAATCGAAGAACTTGTTGCCCTTGGTGATGATCGGAGGGATCCATGCGTCAACGGTGGCGGCTTGGTAGGATACCAATACGGCGGTGCAAAGTGCTGCAGTGGCACAAAGGCTGCGGACACGATCGCTGAACATCATGGTTATGGACGATAGGGTGAGTAAATGTGCTAGGGAGCAGCAGGTTGAGGAGTGAGCGATGGGATGAATGAGCATTTCGTCTGAATGGCTCGCTTGGTTTCACGTAACGCTTTTGCGATTCTGTAGGTCGTTGCGTTTTGAAGACAGTAAGCGCATTGTAGATGATTGGGGCCAAAAACGGTTGGAATGGTTTCGGGAGATATCGTTTGGTGAGGTGAAGGTAACGATGAGCGGTCTCATTCCACTGGTTTACTTGTCGATACTTCATCTCATGTTCTGGAAGGATGCCCTACTGCAGCATAACATCAGCGTGAAACGAACGCTATGCAGTTTCGGGGAGTTCAAGCAAAATGCTGAACGGACAGAACTTGGTAACACGATCGTAGATGCGATCGTGCTTTGTGAATTGAAACCTTCTTGTTTTTGGCCGCTCAGCTGATCGGAAGGTGGTAGCAAGATCATAAGCGCAGGATCAAAATTCGCCTACGAATTGCATTAATTTCTTCTTGCTAGCCGACGAGAAGTCTTGCATCACCCCGATAGATATCGCTGTTATTCTAGCAGACGAAGAATGCAGTGGCTGCCGTTGTTGTGATCGAGAACATGAGTGTAATTGCCGGCGTTGAAGGAGCCGCTGAGGTCCAACTATCCGACGAATTCAACGCTGAGGCTCCGCTGCTTTCTTCGTTCGTAGGACTCTTTTTCTCCCCGACCTTGGTTTTGAAGGAGTTTTCTTGTACGAGTTGGCCTTTTCGCCGTTGCAAACTGGTTGAGCAACAGAGCACTCTAATACTGTCACTGCATGAACAGCATATCACACACGAGTTATTGACCTTCGCCATCGTAAAACTCTTTTCTTCTACTTCTTGTACCTTCAGGCGTTGGGGTAAATCGATCGACACATTTTCGGACAGCTCATAATCGCGTCACGAGCAGGAGTGTAGCTCTCGTGCTCGACAGTCGAATTGGCGGTCGAGGTGTACGCTTTCTTGAGGTTGACATACTCGGGATACGGAGTAAATTCGCACGCGATGGTGTTATGATCGCAGTCGTCGGGCTGAAAGTATCCGACGCCGTATTTCCCTTCGTCCGCTGTCTTTGTCAGAGCTATAACAGGTATTGTAAGGTGCAGCACGCAGTTAAGAGCCAACACACACATAATACGGCTTGGTTAAGTGGAGCTCTTGCAGCGGAACTAGTAATTTCGTACCTGACTCATCAACCAGGTTAGCAATCTCCGTAGAGAACTCGAAGACATTGCCACCCACGATCTCATCGGTCATCTCTTTTCTTCGTTCATCCATTTCGCCTGCACCAAAGAAATCAGTTAGAGTTCAGCATGCTATGGATACTACATCCATAAACTTTGCCATAGTTACTGAAGATTATCCCCAAAACTTACATCGTAAAACTGGCGTTGATTCTCATACCCCTCGATCGTATTTTCGCCAATGTTGCATCCGAACTCGCCAAACATCAATGGCCGAGCGTAGCTGACTTTTGCGTATTCCGCCATAAGCTTTTTCAGTCCGTGGATTGTGAGTACTTAGTATGCGTGGCCGGATCACACTCTACATACGGGTTGAACCCCATCCTGTCAGCAAGTCACGCACAGCAAGACACACCGTTAAAACTGAAGGTCAATGATGTGAATATAACGCCACCCAGTTTAAGTTGTTCGTACCATTCGGCTCGCGTGTTCTCATCGTCATCCACTGGACAATCGTAGTACGAAATCCACTGCGAGCGTGGAGGGATATCGGCGATATCGAGACCAATTGGAACCTGGCGGACAGATCCTGAACAACTCGCAGCGTAACTTCGGGTGTCCCTCAAAAAGCCTTGACACAGGGTGCTGTGGCTGTTCCATCCGCTCCGTTCTTCACCTGAAGATTGTTCTCGTTGCCAACGCTGAATCCCAATGTGTTGTCGTACACAGCGAAGGCGTTGTAGACCATCTGCGCTCGAGTGAATAAGTGCTCAGGGTAGCAATTGGGGGCTCCAAGTCTGGCACGGAACATTCCTCGCACCTAGTTGTCGTCGACAATAGCAAGTTAGTAGAGAGGTTAAACAAGTAGCTCAATACAATGAAGACATGTACAAGACTTACGGAGCGGTCATGCCAATCAGTACGTAGATTCCGGCCTCAGAGCACGCACACATGAACTTGTCGTGAGAGATACTTGGGTCTACAGAGTACAACCGAATCGTATTCACGCCCAGGTCCTTCATAATCTTCAGATGAGGCTTCCACACAGCTTCGTGTTCATCGGCAGCCCAATCGTAGTTGCCGACATCAGCCATCTCTCCACTGTTGGGTCGTGGGTAGTAGGCCATTCCTTTCATGCGGAACTCGAGACCGGTCTCGGAATCGAAGAACTTGTTGCCCTTGGTGATGATCGGAGGGATCCATGCGTCAACGGTGGCGGCTTGGTAGGATACCAATACGGCGGTGCAAAGTGCTGCAGCAGTGCAGATATTACGAATCCGGCGACCGAATGTCATGGTTGTGATTAAAAGTGAACTGGCACGCGACAGCTACACACTGGCCTGTTCTTTTTTATTGACGGACAACAAATTATGGAGTGAAGCACAGGGACGATGATTGAATGACTTGGTCAATATCACAATGCTGGTCGATCGCTCCCATCTCAGCCTTGTGACCACGACAAACGACCAAGAAGTAGCCAGCTCATTTTCGGGAGTTCTCGATATGTTCGAACAGAAGTATATCGGAGATTTCGAGACCAACTGCTGTCTCAAAAACATCCACTTCAGTTCGTGACTCATTTCCACAAGGCAGATGTAATGCATTCTCTTTCTGGCGATCGCTACCACCTGAAACCAAGCGTTAGTTACCATAAATCCAAGACATTATTGATATTATTGGTTGAGCGAAGCTGTCAAAGAGTACCACGTTGTCGACTCTCCTTAACTTACGACGATCCTTTCTCTAGATCTAGAAGATAAACAATGCAGTGGCTGTCATAGTTGCCACAGAAAGCGTGAACGCCGTTGCCCTAGACAAGTCAATTCCACCGCTGGTGGTGGCCGTGACTTCTGAATTTGAAGGATTTCTCTTTTCCCCCACTGCAGTGTCTGAGGCAACGTGCTCGTACGTATTTGCTTTCTTGCCATTGCACACGGGCTGAGCGACCGAACACTTCAAAACAGTCACTGAGTCAACGTACATAGCACACAGAAACTCATGCGTTAGTTACTGGTCGAGTAACTCAGCACACAAGTACAAATATTTACCATACCTTCAGGCGTTGGAGGTAAATCAGTCGATATGTTCTTCGGACAGCTCAGAATTGTGTCGCGCGTAGGCGTGTAACTGTCGTGTTCGACAGTTGAGTTCTTTGTGGTAGTGTGCTTTCTTCAGGTTGTTGTACTCCGGGTACGGAGTAAAGACACACTCGACGACCTCGTTGTCACAGTCATCCGGCTGGAAGTATCCGACGCCGTACTTGCCCGCGTCTCCTGTCTTGGTAAGAGCTGCAGGTCACAGAGAGAAAATCATAGTCAGCTCCTGAACATATAATCTATCCGAGTTCAAACATCAACGCCCTACGTACTTTTGCTCTCGACAAGGTTGGCAATCTCCGTAGAGAACTCGAAGACATTGCCACCCACGATCTCATCGGTCATCTCTTTTCTTCGTTCATCCATTTCGCCTGCACCAAAGAAATCAGTTAGAGTTCAGCATGCTATGGATACTACATCCATAAACTTTGCCATAGTTACTGAAGATTATCCCCAAAACTTACATCGTAAAACTGGCGTTGATTCTCATACCCCTCGATCGTATTTTCGCCAATGTTGCATCCGAACTCGCCAAACATCAATGGCCGAGCGTAGCTGACTTTTGCGTATTCCGCCATAAGCTTTTTCAGTCCCGTGGATTGTGAGTACTTAGTATGCGTGGCCGGATCACACTCTACATACGGGTTGAACCCCATCCTGTCAGCAAGTCACGCACAGCAAGACACACCGTTAAAACTGAAGGTCAATGATGTGAATATAACGCCACCCAGTTTAAGTTGTTCGTACCATTCGGCTCGCGTGTTCTCATCGTCATCCACTGGACAATCGTAGTACGAAATCCACTGCGAGCGTGGAGGGATATCGGCGATATCGAGACCAATTGGAACCTGGCGGACAGATCCTGAACAACTCGCAGCGTAACTTCGGGTGTCCCTCAAAAAGCCTTGACACAGGGTGCTGTGGCTGTTCCATCCGCTCCGTTCTTCACCTGAAGATTGTTCTCGTTGCCAACGCTGAATCCCAATGTGTTGTCGTACACAGCGAAGGCGTTGTAGACCATCTGCGCTCGAGTGAATAAGTGCTCAGGGTAGCAATTGGGGGGCTCCAAGTCTGGCACGGAACATTCCTCGCACCTAGTTGTCGTCGACAATAGCAAGTTAGTAGAGAGGTTAAACAAGTAGCTCAATACAATGAAGACATGTACAAGACTTACGGAGCGGTCATGCCAATCAGTACGTAGATTCCGGCCTCAGAGCACGCACACATGAACTTGTCGTGAGAGATACTTGGGTCTACAGAGTACAACCGAATCGTATTCACGCCCAGGTCCTTCATAATCTTCAGATGAGGCTTCCACACAGCTTCGTGTTCATCGGCAGCCCAATCGTAGTTGCCGACATCAGCCATCTCTCCACTGTTGGGTCGTGGGTAGTAGGCCATTCCTTTCATGCGGAACTCGAGACCGGTCTCGGAATCGAAGAACTTGTTGCCCTTGGTGATGATCGGAGGGATCCATGCGTCAACGGTGGCGGCTTGGTAGGATACCAATACGGCGGTGCAAAGTGCTGCAGCAGTGCAGATATTACGAATCCGGCGACCGAAAGCCATCGCCGAGGAAGAAGTGAAAATGGAAGATGGAGACTGACAAAGTCGACTTTCCGGAAGAGACAGGCGACGGTGATGCTGATCGATGGCGCAATAAGCACGAACTCGGCTGAACGGACGCCGACAGACAAGATACACCCTCGTAATGGTGCACGCACGCATGCATGTTCACCAGCATTTTTACCACAAAACCACGTGTATATTTCGTCCATTAGCATAATTACACCGGATTCAGCATCAAAAGCGATAATGAAGCGCTAACTTTGCTGAGTGGACTTCACTCTAGAAAATGGACAGGGCAGTGACCGCTACTGTAGCCACCGACACAACGAGCGCTGCCGCAGAAGTCATGGTACTGGCCGATGAGCTGCTGCCTTGTGTAGCATCCGTAATGGAAGTGCCGCTGCTCTCTTCATTCGAAGGTGACCGCTTCTCGCCGACCTTAGTGCTCGGAGTAAGGTGCTCGTACGAGTTTGCCTTCACGCCGTTACACACCGGCTGCGCGGTGGTGCACTGGAGAACGGGGACTGCAGATCAGATACGACGTCAAGCATGTTAGTTCAGTCAACCCTATCCAATTCATCACACAACATCAGCGTACCGCTGGGCGTAGGCGGCAGTTCGATTGAGATGTTCTTCGACGGGCACGACATAATTGCGTCGCGCGTAGGCGTGTAGCTATCGTGCTCGACAGTTGAGTTCTTTGTGGTAGTGTAAGCTTTCTTCAGGTTGTCGTACTCCGGGTACGGAGTAAAGACACACTCGGTCATCTCGTTGTCGCAGTCATCCGGCTGGAAGTATCCGACGCCGTACTTGCCCGCGTCTCCTGTCTTGACAAGAGCTGCAGATCACACAGAGAAAGTTACGGTTAGCTCCAGAGAATACAATTTCTCTTAGTCAATGACCAACGTACTCTTGGTCTCGACAAGGTTGGCGATTTCCGTCGTGAACTCGAAGACGTTGCCACCAACGATCTCGTCCGTCATCTCCTTTTCCTCGTTCATCCACCTAGCCTGAGCACGCACACAGCAACAACAAAATCAAAAATCAGCATGCCACTTTCATCCGAAGCACATTTACAAGCTAGTATCACGCCCGTACATCGAGGAAGGATCGCTGGTTCTCGTAGCCGTCAATCGTGTTGATACCCTTGTTACAGCCGAACTCGCCGAACATCAGCGGCCGAGCGTAGCCAACCTCAGCGTATTCACTCATGAGTTTCTTCAGGCCCGTGGACTGCGAGTATTCAAGGTGCGTGGTGGGGTCGCACTCAACGTACGGGTTGAATCCCATCCTATATAAATCCATCACAACAAGCAACGCCGTCAGAGCTGAAAAGGTTGACACATTATAACAGAAATTTTCGTACCATTCAGCGCGAGTGTTCTCATCATCATCGATGGCGCAGTCATAGTACGAGATCCACTGCTCACGAGGCGGGATATCGGCGATATCCAGACCAATGGGCACCTGGCGGACAGATCCAGAGCAGCTCGCAGCGTAACTGCGGGTGTCACGCAGGAAGGCCTTGACACAGGGCGCCGTGGCCGTACCAGCCGCTCCATTCTTCACCTGCAGGTTGTTCTCGTTACCGACACTGAAACCCAGCGTATTGTCGTACACGGCAAAGGCGTTGTACACCATCATCGCTCGCGTGAAGAGGTCCTCCGGGTAGCACTTTGGAGGCACGTAGTCCAGCACCGAGCAATTCTCGCACCTATCATCACAAACAACCACACATTTTATCAGACAACTCACTTCAACAAAAATTGCAGGCAGGTCCAATCCTTACGGGGCGGTGATGCCAACCATCACGTAGATTCCAGCCTCTGCACAGGCACACATGAACTTATCGTGGGGGATACTCGGGTCCACAGAGTACAACCGAACCGTGTTCACGCCCAGGTCCTTTAACACTTCAAGGTGGGGTTTCCACACAGCCTCATGCTCATCAGCAGCCCAATCGTAGTTGCTGACATCAGCCATCTCTCCACTGTTGGGTCGTGGGTAGTAGGCCATTCCTTTCATGCGGAACTCGAGACCAGTCTTGGAATCGAAGAATTTGTTGCCCTTGGTGATGATCGGAGGGAGCCACGCATCAGTCGTTGCAACTTGGCAGGAGACGAGCACAGCAGTGCACAAAGTTGCAGCAGCACAGAGTCGACGAGTACGGTCTCCGAAAGCCATTGTTTAGAATTGGTAGGTAGGTGGGGTGGTAGATTAATGTACTGACAAGTCCTGCACGACGTCAGTGGGAAGTCCTGTTGCTTCTCGTCGGTAGTGGAGGCGAACAGCAAATTGGAGAATGCTATAGGGACGACAGGAAACAGACAGCACCACAGTGTGACCACATTGTGGTCACTTCAGTGGGAGAGCTGGCTCCGTGAACTGGTGTCAGGATTTGCGTCAAGCGTAGCGTTCTTGTGCTTATCATCTGTCCAGCTGGTGGTACAGATGTTTATCATCGATTAATAATTTTGGGCCTGGATTTTTTGCTGTTTGGCCGAAATGTTCACAAATGGACCGGCTTCGAACAGTCTCCGAAGAGATGATTGGTTAATCTCCCGTGTCCACTAAAAAAGTAACGACATATTCTGGACCAGTTGGTTGTCGTAACGTCTGCTTGAAGTCGTCGTATCGATTGATGCAGGGGATGGGAATTCGACTGAGCTCGATACCCTTATTGTATTCTGAAGTAAGTTTCCTGCTACAGCATGATGATAGTGGACATTACGGCGCCTCCTCAAATTGCCTCAACCAGTATAAACCAGCAGTATCTTCAGGTCAATGGGGTCTCCAAAATCTCGGTTGAAGCCATAGAGTTTCTCTCTCTTCGATCCATCGTCCTCTCGTCCTCTCGTCCTCACCCCAGTGATCTATTTATGCTACACCAAAAGTCACGTGTCTGGCGCGAGGTTGTGAAAGAGAGGTCGCAAACGTAGAGCCGAAACGCCTGAACGTGACCATGTTGTGACCTCGAGCATCTGATAATAATAGTTACCATCTCGGGTCGATGTTGCCTCAGCACATGAAGTGTGGATACTTTGCCCCGACCTTGGCAATATTTCGGTGTAGAGCCTTTCGCAACGGGATGAGGTAGAACTCGACTGGAGGATGGCTGGAGCTTGAAGTGGGTCCTCCAGTGGAAAGGCCACTGATACTGAAACCTGCAGGAGATGACCCCGACGATATGGGAGACGCCGTTGCGGATGTCGCGGGCGTAGGTGCACGCGAGCCCGATCGCGGTGGGTGATCTGACAGATAGAACCAACAGCTGAAAAGAATCGAGCGAATATCAGCAGGCGTAGTGAGTGGAAGCAGCTCCGCTGCCTTGCCTAGAGGGACCGGCAGCCAATTTGTCGCGCGTAGCAACCGCATTAATTCGCAGGTCAGCGCAAGCTGGTTCTGGTTGCGCATATAAGGCGGAACATCCCCATTTTTCACGGCCAGTTCACCCTTCACACTGTTCCAGTGGCCTAGTAATACTATAAGCGCCGATTTGAACACGGGGACAAGTCGCAGCACTTGAGACGATCCCAGCGCCGTGGACGTGGTGATCACTACATGCAACAGTGGCAGGAAGGCAGGAAAGTGATTTAGCCACTGCTCTACACGCAGATCCACGTCAAAACTCGAGCGATTCGGCAGGGTGTCCTTGTAGACGTCGTCGCTTGGAACACCGCAGCACGGAATCACCCGTTCCAAAAGCATGCCCACCACTATCTTCAACCGGCGCTCGCACTGCTCGTCGTCATCGATAGACGATGAAGGCTTGGACTTTGCCAAAGGATCTGCCAGCAGACTGGCAGCGGTGCCAGTGGACGCGAGAAGCTGAGTAAAAAGATCAGTTGCGTACACACTACAGATGCGCGCTGCGTGCATCTCACGCTCCCAGGATGAATCCAGCGTTTTCCGGTACACCAACTTTGTCTCAGGAACCCTCGTGATAACCTGCGACGACTGCAGATTGGTGCACTTCGAGCTGATAGTGCGTTCACAGCGGATTGCCTCGCGATCATCCATCATGTTGCCGCTATCGTCCGAATTCAAGTCGGCAAAGTTTACGCCGTTGGGGAAGTGAGTCGGAATGCTTGTCGCTGATGTTGTACTCAACAAAGCGTCCAGCCACAACGACACAAATACGCTATACACGGACGACGCATAGTGCGCTACACCGCCATCAAGCGCCAGCACTCGGAACAAGTTCATCTTCAACGACTGTAATCGGCTCTGTAGATCATCACCCTTCGACAAGTTCAATTCGCTTAAAGTCTCTCTCTCCCTCTGCTGCACGAGCTCAGCGCGATACTGCCGCAATAGTGAAAAGAACGCAACGGACAACTTACGCACGCAGCGGTATTGCCAAGCAGGGTCCTCTAAAGAAAGGAAAGGTGTTCGGGACACGAGTGCGAGGGCACGTGACGCAACTATCGGGTCTTTCGAACGCGCCAAGTCCAAGAAGCTTTCCCAGAAATCCAATCCACGCACACCCTTCCACAATGCAAAAGTGTCCTGACTCTTTCGCCAACTCGTCGCGCTCGCTAACTGTTGTATACATGAGGTGCCTTGATCTGTTGATAACGTTATTGGGAACTCACTCGTTACTGGTACCAGGTCCTCGGTGTCGTTTAAGTACAGCAGAGTTTGGATTATGCCGAGGATTCGCCTTCGGGCCCTCGGAGCAGCAGATTGGCATTCTTGCACTATACTGCGGACGAAAGCGACGTAATCAGGAGACGGCGGTGCCAATAGCGCGGTCAATAATTCACACAGGGCACGGTCTGCAGGCTGAATAGCAGTGGGCGGCACTGCAAAGGGTAGCTCGTTAAACTCTGCCAGCATCAACTCGGCCTTGATCAGCTGATCTGTGACCTCTTTTCGTGAAATCGACTGCGCCAGGAGACATAACCACTGCTTCCACTCATCAAAGCGCTGACGAGCGTCCTCTCTGGAGATATTTTCATCAATCTGCGGTTCCATAGTCTCATCCTCTTCAACTGGAGTCATTGCTTGAAGCAACCGCAGCGTAGTTTGACACATGTATGGCAGGAAACGGTATAGCCCCTTGATATAGGCTAGCGACGGCTCTGTTGCAGCGAATTCAATTATCCTCTTTTGAAATGAAGCCACAGACGATGATATACGCGGGGGCAATTCCGATGCCAACAAGTTTTGCAGCAATATGAGTAACTGGAAACCCGAATTGGCGAGTTCTGCGCTTCGCTTTTGAACGAATCTCAGTAGTAATGTCTCCATGGTTGCCGAATGGTTGTCGTTCCCATTGCCGTTCGTTTCTTCTCTGCTACCACCTGACGAAAGTTTTTCAGCAAGTGTTGTAACCAAATCCTCAGTGATGATCCACTGGAGGTTATCATCGCACACCCTTACCAGCACCGCTGAGTCGCTCACCAATGTCACGAGCCGCGCCACGGTGTTCACTATAGATGACCCCTTTCCAACAGAGATCTCGCCACTCTGACTTGCAACACATTCTTCCAATACATCACGCAAGATGTCCACCATTTGTACCGGGTGTTTAGCTGCCAGAAATTCCAGCACTGGCAAGAAATACACAACTTGATCTCCTCCTTCTTGTCCATCAAGCTGGTAACGTGCAATCGCCTCGCGGAATAGGAACTCCTGGACGCAGTACGAGTTCATCTGTGCAATGACCGCCAACATCCACGTCCATTCGCCGTCTCTTCCCTTGCCAGACACCAGTCCCATACTTTTGTCAGCAGTTCCCTGGACTTCACCTCCCCACTGCTCAGCACAGCGCGTCGGATGACGCCAACTAACTGCCCGTATAGAGGTTTAGTCGACAGTTTGTCCAGCGTGGCTCTCACATCCACCTTCTTGTCGTCCGCAGATCTCACTAGAAGCATTCGCACCGCCTCTTTCTCATCGTACAGTCCACAAAAGGCCAGACTGAAGCTCACAGCGTCCTCCAAGACGTTCTTCTTGCCGAACTGCGAGCTGACTTTGCGTTGCAGAGCCGCCACACAGCTCTGCACTTGAACTTCAGCCGCCGCAGAGCCAGAGCTGCGTCCTCTGCGTGTTTGTTTCCCCTTTTTGTGTCTCTTGGGGCCTGGGGCGTCCGTGTATTGGCGTTGCAGAGCCATTTGGAGCTCCGTCTTGAGCGCCTCCAGCTCCGCGTCCTGAAGCTCCGGCAGCGTCTCCGACTGCTTCATGGGTTCATCCATGTCCACATCGTCCTCTACAGTGTCCACCGCAGCTTCAGAGCCTTGACTAGCGTCCACAATGTCTTCAATAGAGTCTCGGTATTCTATTGGGGAGTTCATGAGACTGGAGAGGCCTGTACGGGACGTAGGAGGGGAGATTCAGCCATATTAACGTCCGAACGGGGAGTACTCACGTCGCTAGACAGCAGAGAAGACATGGGTACGGTATGGGAGACCGCAGAGAGACGCACAGGTGCCTCCTCCTCGTCCTCCGTCGCGTTCAGCTGGATCTCCATCGTCAACGAGCTTTTATATGGAGAAATGTATCGGTCACTAAACTTTATGTAACATACGTAAAATGATACCATCTTTTTCTCTCTTAGTGGTACTTGTTGATACCGGTATCAATACCGTCAGTTTTGTTGGTGTCCGTTGGTCATATCTGCTGAGCTCTTGGCTGTTGCTGCTGCTAGTGCTGCGTAGAGGCCTCTTTACTTCTTTATGACTGCTGTGGAGCTACTACTCATCCGAATTGACTACTTCCGCGACCGTCCTCACTATGTGTCTGTGCTTCGCGAGTGGCTGACGGAGCTGGAGATCTCCAACGGACGCCTCATCACGATGGGGAACTTCCTGCTGCTGTTTGTGGCTGCTACGGAGGCTCAGAACGACCAATTGCTGACATTTTACAGCTCTCGAGAGATCGACTCCAATAGCAGAGGAGAGCGTTGTGTGGACAAGTTCATTGACGTCTTGGGACGGAAGAAAGTGGACACCTCAGGCTGCAAAGGCTTCCTGGAGATGAACGTCTTGGTGCAGAGCATTATTTGACGCGTTCAATTGGGATAATTGGTTATTTGAGGCTAATAATTATAATACACTTGTTGCTGCAGAATCAAACGTTGCTACAGAAGGTCTTGGTGGACGAGTGGCAGGCGGAGCAGACGTGGCTGGATGCTGCATTGGCTACACCACGAACCAAGGCGTTTTTGAGTGGAAGGAAGCAGCTAAAGCAGCCAGGAAGGAGAAGAGGAAACAGGAAGGACAGAAGAAGCAGATCAAAAGAGAGGAAGAGAAGCAGAAGAGGGAACAGGAGGCAACCCAGAAGGCGCTGGAGGAGGCAGCAGCAGTTGAGGAAGGGCAGGGAGAGAAACAGGAGGAATCTGAGGAGCAGTCAACCGCAGCAGAGAAGGATGTTGTTATTAGCAAGGAGCTGGTCGCGGTAATGCCGCTGAGCTCAGAGAAGGAGGAACCTGTGAAAGACATCAGACAGCAGCAGCAATCGAAGCAGCTACAGCCGTCGGGACCGTCAAAGAAGAATAGAAACAAGAAGCGGCGCAAGTCTTCCACGGCTGCTAGTTAATAAATATACTTGTTGAACGAGTCGTGCTGTCGGAAATGGACACATGCGAGCGAGCAACTAATGCTGCAAAAGCCACCTAAGTTAGATTACATTACTGGTAAATGAGAGACCATACTGCCTATCTGGTTCTCTTCATTTAAGACCTCGAGTCCATTCAGAAAACCTTCGCAAGCTCGTCGCGTAGGCTGCGGAAGCCGGCGAGTTCGTCGTCAAACACGGAGACCGGCGCTGGAGGCTCTTGCTTTTCGATCTCGTCCGCGTCCTGCCCCGGCACTGACGCTGAGGCGAGCATACTTAATCGCGGCGCATGCCTTAGTTGGTCAAGGAAATTTCCCACGGACGCTGTCTCCAAAGAACGAGATGATCGCTGTAGCGTACTGCCTGCGCCTGTCGAGGTTGAGTCTGTGGCAGTGGTCGCGGTCGACCCAACGACTGACGCATCTCTGATCGCAAAGGGTAGCATCATGTCATTGCCACCAGCGTCTAGGAAGTCGTCACCCTGTCCATTGGTATCACCTCCCATTTCAGCGTTTCCGGATAAGGGCAAGAACCGGTGGCGGCCGCCACCTAGGCTACCGGACGAGCTATTACCAGCATCAACTAGCGCCAGACCAAACGCATCTGGCGTGTCAGGCGAAATCCCCCATACTGTCACACCACTGTCACTGAAATCGGGCGAAAAGCTGCGAGCCTTCGCTGAGATCAGACCAGCAGATGAAGAGAAAGATGAGCGCTTCGCATCCTGGACTCCCAGCTGGAACTGATCGGTGGTAATAAATGTTGGCACATTGCTGGAACCTGGCTGGAGGTAGTTCTTGCTGTACGAATACCCCGGAGATGTGGAGAGTAGTTCGCACGGATTCGCTTGGAATGGTGGACTCGACGAGAAAATGGGCATACCATCTGTAGGTGGGCGCGCAGAAGCACTTGGGCGAATTGCGCTGGCTGCTGTTTCTGTAGAAGATTGGCTTGCTGCAATTGTTTCGTGCGGCTGAATCTCAAGGTTTTGGCCACCTGTTTCCATTTTCATGAAAGGTGAAGCAGTCGGACCAATACTGCCAGACTCGCTATTGTCTGAGACGAAGGCACCGTTAAATGAACCCTTTCGATGCCTAGCACCATACTGCTGGAGTGGGGATGGTGACCCACTATCAAGTGTGAAGTTATCCAAAGATGCTGGTGTAGGGTGACTTTCGTGGCCGGCCGAAGAGGGTCTATGGAGCACTACCGGAGATGTGCGGGAATTGCGAAGAAGCGAGATTGTCTTCGGATGGCGAGGTGGCGTGTTACTGAAAAGCTGCTGAGGAGTAGCAGCCGGGATTGGGATGGATCGAGGCGTTGACCGGTGATGTCGTTCCGTTCCAATATTACCCCGAACTGAACAGTGTCGCTGACTGGCACGAACGAGTCGGTGCGGAGATCCGCGGCTCTTACAGGCGAGTCTGGTTGTGCAATACTTGGTAACGGTGCTGTAACTGGAGCATTAGCAGGAACTAGCTCTGGCGAGCCAGGTACATAATCCTGAATAATAAAATTGTCTTGGAAGATACGAGACGGCGCCACCTGCTCTTGCTCTTCAGTAAACTGATCACAGTCCCGACGATACACTGCCGCCACTTTCAGTAACCCAAACGGTGTGGCAATGGGTAAAACGAATAGCCACTGGCAGCCACACGCTGTGCCTCGAATGCACGAGTCGCCTCATTTGAAGGTGCCGTACGCAGTTGATAACTTAGCATCGACGGGTATGATTGCACAAACAGTCTGTGCGCGGGGAGCTGCCGCATGAACGAGAAGAGCGCTCGTAGCAACACACTGATCCTCTTGCAGATCTCCTTCAGCTGCTGAATGACGTCCTGTGTCGAACCTAAATGGGCGTTGCTAGGGACATCGTCTTCTGCGAATGTCACACTCCACCTCTCCAGCAGCACGCGCTGACCATCCCCTTCCCAGAAAATGTCGATGGCTAGAGGCAGCCGGACGTCTTCTTTCCAAGGAGCCATGGCGTCCCGAACCATCTGCACCTCATCAATGTCCAGATTGAAGCGGGCGCGGCGATTGCCCCGTCGTAGACCTGGTTCTGCCTGGAAGTTCACTCGTGACTGGACGATGAGCTCCGCTGCCTTGTATAGAAACTCCAGTACCACTTGCTCAGTCTTGGTGCGTCCAGCTATCGACAAACAGAATACATCTAATATGTTAGTTGTTTTTTATAATAAATGATAATATAATGTTAGTAAAATAAAAGTCATCTCTACCAGAAGAGCTTCGAGGTGGCGCTGCGTATCGCATGATGTGAGTGTTGTGGCGCGTATTAGATGCTGATACTTGATGAGAAGGCTGATGGGATGAACGACTAGAGGCTGGGTAGTCCACGGAGGTCATCATGGCCCCACACACACGCAGAGAAGCGAAGCTACAGACTCCTTCTTCAGCTTCTCCGGCGGGAATTATCAGAGTGAGGCACCTCTTGGGCTTGGGTGTCCCACAATGTGTATTCTACATAATTGGTGTGTGTCACATATTAATAGTTTCTTACTGCTCGCTCATTGGATGCAAAAGTGGCGTAGCACATATTAAAGGTTCTCACGAAGCCTCTCGAGGTGTAATTGGTGGAAATTGTGCCGATCATCTTGCTGCCGACCACCTCTATGGCAAGCGATGGAGCTCAGTCGAGTATTGAACTACCGTCGAGCCCGTTACATGATGTGTGTCAAACATCGCAGGCGTCAAACGTGATTACCTTTACACCTAGTTTGCTTGTCAGCGCTGCTGAAGAGGAAGAAAGCACAACTCCTCGTCGTATCATCACAGCCAGAAACACCCACACTCTGACGAGCAAACAGAGTAAACCTAAACGGACGCGGCGTACGATGTGGCATAACGATGAGCCAGACGACTCGGTCAGCTCGCTAAGCACTCTACTGGACTGGCTTACTACGGAGGACCATTATGCGAGGTGGCGTGGCGATGAATAGCGTGTCGTGATTAGCTGAAAGAACCGTGATAGGATATCACAGTCGATATCGTCCTCGTCACAGTCGTGTAGGTCGAGAAAGAGGCGGATATAGTGCGAAGAGTGGCGTTGATGAA
Organism: Phytophthora kernoviae; assembly: GCA_008080845.1. Lineage (NCBI taxonomy): Eukaryota > Oomycota > Peronosporomycetes > Peronosporales > Peronosporaceae > Phytophthora > Phytophthora kernoviae. Next base: position 17,168 of record VKKV01000212.1, read on the forward strand.
GCAAAGAGCTGTAATGAGCTATGAGTTTCGCTCGCCGTGATTGGCATGGCATGGTGCTATCTGCTCGGCAGCGTTGTTTTGATTCTGTCTGGCGACCATGTTGCTGCTGAAGTTCGATGGAATTGCCAGTTCTGACTCAATTTGATTGACTAAATTCTAGTCTTCTTGATGGCAAAAGTGAAAGCCCAGATTATAGAACCGTTAGAGAATGTTTTCTCTCCTTCTTCTTGCTCACTCCGCAATCTGTCACCTAGAGGAAAGATGGTGGCACTCATATGCGCAGTGGTGGGTGAGGAAGGAAGCGCGTTCCCTGTGAACATCGACACAAGACAGCTAGTAGGCAACTTGAAGAAAAATATCAAGGCGGAAATAAAAACACGATCAAGTGTGACGCAGATAAACTGCAGCTCTTCCTGACGAAGAAGGACGGCGCGTGGCTGTCAGACGACGACGAGGCCGCGCTGGCGCTGGAGAAAATCCACAATGACATTCAGACGGTGATTGATGGAGAGAAAATGCGGACAACAAGGACGATTCAGGATGTGTTGGAGGACAAGAGCATGCCAGAACCTTTGTCACGGCAAATCCACGTGCTGGTGGTGGTACCAAGCTACGTTCGTCTCGACGTTGGCGGACCTAGCCCCAAAGTACTGAAGTATAAGCGTACGTATTGTCATTCCTACCCTTTTTGGAGTTGCTATTGCTAATCTCGCTTCTGTAGAACAGGGTACAGACGATGGATGCGCTACGTATATTGCCTCGTATATCCCGTTTTGGTGGTCCTTGAAATCATTGCTGTGGCCTATGGAGGACATCCAGGCGACAAAAAGGATGTCTAAACACTACTGGCCCTATGTTTGTCGTGTGTCGGATGATTCGTACCGACATAGTGTTCTCGCTGGTTCTGCGTATGTTCTCATTTTGTGAAGCGTGTTTTAACATCTGGATCGAGGAAGCGAAGAACGAGACTGCGCTACTTCCGCTGCGCAGATGCCCTACTATTTAAAGACGAGAGAGGTTCGTCTAAACGATCAGAAAGAGGACGACGGGAAGCATAAAGAACAGATTCGTGCTCGTAAGGGAAAAGTTAAAAGGAAAAGTTAATCAAAGTGAAACCATACTTAACAACTTAAGTTTAAAACATTCGAGAGTATAAAGTCAACACTGATATAGACAATGGTTGATATAAGAGAGATGATTCGATTACCGATTATTTGACCTTCTCAATTTGTGCTTCTAGCTGAGCTATGACTATCCGAATGTTTTAGTCGACTACTGTGCGAAAGATTACTCCAGTGCGATGTGTGAGGTGTAGTTGAACGTGACGAATGCGAAAGTTGTCGGCATTTCGTCTGAGATAACTTCCCACTCGGTCGGTGTGTCGAAGATGTTATAAGATGGCACTGTATCCAAGGCTATCAGTGTTGTTTGTATGTCGAAGGAGCCGTCGGAAGTGGGCGCTGAAAGTGTTGTACACTGTTGTGGTAGTTGTACTGAGGGATGCTGGTTCGCCGTTCTCAAAACAGAGGTGGTTTCGTTCTGTCCACAGGTGATGGAGGGTTATGCATCGGAGGGTGTTCCACAGACAAATGACTTCTTCGCGGTACCTTGTCCAATGCGGTGAAATGTTCAGCTTATGTGGAAGAACCAGAGTCATCCATGTGAGATTACCCACAAAGAAGCCTTTCCAATCTCTCCATATTGCCTCCCACATATCTGCCGAGTGTGAGCAGTCTAGGAGGAGATGCTGTATGGTTTCAATCGCCATGCACTCGCGATAGGGACATTGTTGTATATCTGGGGTTTGTTGTAGTAAGAACCAAAGTCTTGAACGAACGGGTAGCAAGCGTAATGCGACTCGCAATTGTAGATCGTCAAACACGGGGAGGAGGAATTGTCGGTGCACTTTGCTGGACTGAACAAACTCGACAAATGAGGTGATGTTGCTGTGTTGGGGGTGTTCGTTGGAGGAGACGTTTTAGAGCTGGGCGATGGATGTCAGGAAACAGCACTACCTTCGTTGCGACCTTGACTCCAGCATTTGGAAGGAAACATGCTGGGGGACGTTGGAAGTGCTACTTTCAATGGCAGCTTCCACTCGTCTGAATATCTGGGTGAGCTCCTTATAAAGACGACTTAGCCAACGTTGTTGTTATCCGCAGGAGTAAGTTACATCGGTTGGGTCACTCATCTTCCAGATGACATCAATTTGTGTGGGCCAAGTATCAAAGTCTTGTAAGATGTTCGTCAAACTAGTGCACGAAACTCTCCTCGCTACCTGTAGACGAAAACTTCTTCTTGGTCCGGCAACTGCAATCAGATTTCGTCGGTATGTAGACGATATTTCGTACTGCATCAAAGGGTTGTTCGACAGCCAGATTGGTGCCTTTAATAAGGAGTGAACTAATCGTTCGTTACTTCCTTGAGCGAGCCAAAATATTCCAATCAAGAGGCACTTCTTAATTATCTATATCGATGAAAATCATCATTTCGGTGGTTTTGGATGTGATAATGCAACGCTGCTGTCTGGAGCCTGAACACAGCAGAATTAGTGCAAGTCAAAAGGGAGGCAACATTGGCCAAAGCAGCTGAAGTAGCAGCGTTTAAGGATGTATCGAAATAGATTAAGAAGTGGGAGATGTAGTCGAAGCTGACGAGGCTCGCGTCCTGCCTTGTAGCTTATTAAATTGAAAGTAAATAAGAAATGAACACGCCAACGTGCCTTCTAGCTGTGGTTCAGTATTCGCACTTTGATCAAGAGGACTGGGGACGCAAAGACTGAAAGCATATCTTAGTGCAAGGTGCAATCCGAAGAGCTCCATTAGGTTAGACGTAGCAAATAATGTCACTGTGAACTAGAACCCAGCATAAGTTCGATAAATGACACATTGATAATCAGGTTGAAGACAAGCGTTGAAAAAATGATGATGCAATGGCTTAGTTAGATACTCTGCACTTTGTACTAACATGTGGGTGGCAACCTCCTTATATACTGGCGTTGCATTGGATACGTTGCTGGCCTTGGCAAGCGAGTTGAAAGACTTGCGCGTAAAATCGTCCACACCATTGAGGTGCTGGTAGAACTGCGCATCCATCTCCCCGATGCCTTTGGTGTTATCGTGCACACAAAAACACGTGAGCGGGATGGAGATCGCCGAGATGGCGGTAGAAAGCACCGGAGTAGCCGTAGCTCTCGTTTTCGACCCAGATAGAAAAACCGAAGGAACCAATGACAGCACCGGCCTTGACAGCAGCTGCGGAAATGCTGTGGCATGTTGAACGGATCGGAGTCGAGAACATATCGGTGGGCAGCACGAACGTCAACATGTTGGGTCCGAAGTTCGAGAAGAACAGCGTGAGCCCGTACAGAATGATGAACAGAATGGACTGGTTCTTGATATCGTCCCAGAAGATGGCCATCATCAAAGAGAATAGTCATGAAGAAGAACCTTGCAGTTGCAGCTTCTTGCGGCCCAGGCGGTTGATAGCGTACACAGCTACGAAGTATCCGGGCAAAGTCATCAGCGACACGAATGCCACCTCGTTCATCACTTGCTGCAGCGATGAGTTGTTTAGCCCCACTACCTTCAAGATACTGGCGGAGAACAGGTATTGCGAGTAGTACACGATGTCGAAGAGGAACCACGTTCCAGCCATGCCCATAAGATTCACGCCGTAGTCTCTTCAGCTGTGAAACGGAAGTAGTAAACGAAAAGCGCAGGAATGATGCCGATAGCAAACAGCATTAGCCATACTATCCCCAGGCGCGAATCACTGTTCTCGCCAGATTTTCCATCTGCAAGGACCTGGGCAAGAAGAAGTTTTCGTCTACAGGTAGCGAGGAGAGTTGCGTGCACTAGTTTGACGAACATCTTACAAGACTTTGATACTTGGCCCACACAAATTGATGTCATCTGGAAGATGAGTGACCCAACCGATGTAACTTACTCCTGCGGATAACAACAACGTTGGCTAAGTCGTCTTTATAAGGAGCTCACCCAGATATTCAGACGAGTGGAAGCTGCCATTGAAAGTAGCACTTCCAACGTCCCCCAGCATGTTTCCTTCCAAATGCTGGAGTCAAGGTCGCAACGAAGGTAGTGCTGTTTCCTGACATCCATCGCCCAGCTCTAAAACGTCTCCTCCAACGAACACCCCCAACACAGCAACATCACCTCATTTGTCGAGTTTGTTCAGTCCAGCAAAGTGCACCGACAATTCCTCCTCCCCGTGTTTGACGATCTACAATTGCGAGTCGTATTACGCTTGCTACCCATTCGTTCAAGACTTTGGTTCTTACTACAACAAACCCCAGATATACAACAATGTCCCTATCGCGAGTGCATGGCGATTGAAACCATACAGCATCTCCTCCTAGACTGCTCACACTCGGCAGATATGTGGGAGGCAATATGGAGAGATTGGAAAGGCTTCTTTGTGGGTAATCTCACATGGATGACTCTGGTTCTTCCACATAAGCTGAACATCTCACCGCATTGGACAAGGTACCGCGAAGAAGTCATTTGTCTGTGGAACACCCTCCGATGCATAACCCTCCATCACCTGTGGACAGAACGAAACCACCTCTGTTTTGAGAACGGCGAACCAGCATCCCTCAGTACAACTACCACAACAGTGTACAACACTTTCAGCGCTCCCAGAATAAGATTTATATGCCTTAGGTTTCGACATTGTTATTGACCGCCACGATGACATCAAAAAGTATGTGCTCTAGGTTCGATTTCTGCATTTGAACGAGCTCTTGCATGGTTCAATGCGGCAGCGAGCACAAACTATTGGTAGGAGAAAAGTTCATTGGTGAACAAGTCACGAGGATAAAAATGATATGCAGCACCATCAATGCAATGCAGAAAAGTGCTGGATACCAAATTGTTTACGACAAAATGTACTGCCTCTTGTGGATCGGGAAAATCATGGAAAGCCGCTGTTGCTCCGTCACCTTGATAGCAACACAATAGCAAAGCCCAGGCTTCGTCATTGTTATTGTCACAAAAATCTACTGCCAAAGAATCACAGTTGAACGACGCCAAAATTGTATGATTTGTCAGGAGTTCATTTCCCAATTGCACCCGTCTCGGTGAAGTGGCCTTCGACACATCAGGAACACGTGAACGACCCCAAGCGTTGAACATACATGAAGTCCATCAAGCTGCGATCGTGATCGTGATCGTCGCCGTCGTGCTGTGCATGGATCAAACCATTGCTCAGCTTCCGCCCCGCAATCCCGAATACGACCCCAGGAAGAATGAAAACCCAGGAGGGTACAATCGAGGCAACCCGCCGTAGCTTGTGGACGCGGAGTAACTCTATGGAAAACACATTTTTCCATCACTGTGTGTCCTGAAAGGACAAAGGCAGTGCTACGTTGGATAGCGTAACTGATTGACCAAGTTATAAATCAAAACGATTATCTCTTGCAACCACGGTAGCCATACCGATTTTGCTGAACAATACCCTTGACTAAATGCACAATTGAACTACATGAGTGCACATTACAGTTATCACGTCGGCTGGGACATTGGTGCTCGCCAGCGGTTAATAGTGTGCTGGAGAAATGCTCGTAGCGAGCAGCAGAAGTAGATTGGCGTGCACTTCCGCAGAAGAAGAGCATCGTATTGGCAGAGTTTCAAGCCGGCATACTTTTGAAATATATTGGATATCGCGAAAGTGGTGAATCGGCCTAAGAAAATAGATGACCCCGTTGTCCATCCATCTGTGCTACAATACAGGTAGAAAGTAGGCAGCGTAGGTCACTTTCATGTATCCGCATGCGAGATGCAGCAACGCTTTCCCGATCTCATTCACATGTATTAGTGCATGTATTAATAATAACGCGTGCGACAATAATATCCTCGCACATGTTGTACCGCATACACCACATTCGCCATCAGCGGATACCATGGACGACAAGCCCAAGCGGCTGCACTTGACGCTGTTGGAGAAAAACGGCTTGCGGCGCCACTACCAGCATCATCCAGACTTGACGTACGCAGAACTGCAGCAATGGGTGTCCTCAACCATGGGCAAGACCATCGGCATGTCCACCGTAGGGAAGATCGCCAAGACGCCTCTGGACGCCTCTGCCTTTGACAACCAAGTGAAGAAACGCCAGCATGCGGCCATTGAGCCCCAACTGCTGGCGTTTGTGCGTCTCCAAGAGGCTTCCAACACCTTAACAGACGAGGCTCTGCGGTCGAAAGCCAGCGAGTTAATAGGCAGGAGAATCGCGTGGTCTTGGATCCAGAGATTCAAAGCGAGACACGGAATTGGAGGAGTCTCAGGAGGAGTCTCAGGAGGAGTCTCAGGAGGAGTCTCAGGAGAAGCTAAGCAGCAATTGACAGCCTTCAGACCTAAACATGCAGAGATCTACGGGCTCACGACGCCCAATTACAATGGAACTGACGAGTTGGCAGCAATTTGCCGCTTCTGCGTCGCCTTTGGACGCGAAATCGGCAGGAGGAAGGACGAAGTCATGCGCTTCACGACGTTTCGTGCAGATTTGTATCGACAGCACCTCAGTACAGCTCATCCGAACAGGTGGGCGATGTATATGAAGTTGACGACAACTGAGGAGAAAGAAAGGTATTTTAGCATGAGTGATGAAGAACTGGAGGCACAGTGGGTGGCACTGCAGAACCAAGAGCAGGCGGAAGAGCAACGCCAAAAGGTTCAGGGGCAAGAGGTAGAAATGGAAGGGGTGGAGCAGGGACTAGAAAAAGAACAGGAAGTGGAGGATCAAAGACAAGGATCGGAGCAGATTGAGGACCAACAGGTGGCGCAGGAACCTGAGCAGATCAAGACCCTTCCGGATGATATGTTGTCCAATAGATCGGACCACACCACTGACGGGGTAAAGTCAACTACCCGCCATGATGGTAGCTACGGTCGCCAACCAAAAGGTTAGTATCGAGCACCAGTTTTGGGTGTCAGTAAGAGCGGCAAGAAACATGTACGAGGTATCTCGTAGCTAAAAGCCTATCAGAAACGCTCCCTGCACATTTCATGTGTCATGCATATGGCGGTTTGCTCGATATTAGCCTATTGGTTGACGACTACGGCTGCCATTATGGCGAGTAGTCGAGTTTGTCCCGTCAGTGGTACCGAGATGCCAATCAGAGGGCTTTGTGCAGGTCGAATACGTTGCAACGAGCGGAGTCAGTACCGAGTCGCACCCAGCCAAAACAAGACTACCAGTAGGTGAATCTGCTGCTTAACCTAACTTCTTTAATCGCTTTGACCGATGCACTCGTGTCGTTGTTACCAATACATCAAAGCGGCCGGCTACTGACCTCACGAGCATCAGCTTAACATGGGCCCTTGTAAACAGTGACTGCCGGCCTGGAGTGATCTGTGTCGTCTACCTGTCGTCTTCTACGGTCTAGGAGAATCCGAGCGCCTTCTGGAGAGATTGGTCTGACAGAATGCCACTTACATTGACAACGATGTGCCGCAATGCCGTTACAGCAACCCACTTGTGCTGTCTTGGTCGTAGCAGGCAAACGATGTGACATCACCTCTGTCTAGAACATGAATATTTGGTTCTCCTTGTAGCCGATTTCCTTCAGCAAGCTACCAATGGCTGCGTCAAACGCTGGAGGACCACAATGGAAAGCAGCTGCATCAGACGAAGCTTTGGGTACCAACTCGGCGAGCATCTCCTTATCCAGCCGTTTCCCCACTCGGAATGAGCCTAGTTCTTTGGTGTCACTGTCACTGGCTTCAGAAAGCACATGGTGCACCTTGACGCGATCTGGGAACATATTGGCCAGCGGTTCCAACTGTGTGAGCGCGATGATGTACGCCAACGAGTGGTTACAATCCACCAACGTGATCTTGGAAGTGTCCGAAATGTTCTCCAATATAGCTCGAATCAGCTGCAGCATTGGTGCGATCCCAGTACCAGCAGCGATCATTACAATATGGCGAGCGTTAGTCAACTTGGGCTGACCACCAACAGTGACTTTCCCTGCCTCAGGGTAGCCCAGCACCCCTGTGGGCCCAGCATTTCCACGCTAACACCAATCGGTAGTGAATCCAGATAGCTGCTCATCACACCGTCCGGATAAACTTTGATGATCAAGTCAAAGGTGACCGGCTGTGAGAATTTGGACGTTGGGGTGAAAGCTCTCTCGATCATTTGTCCGTTGATCTTAGCACGCACTTTGAGGTGCTGGCCAGGGATCTCCAGACCCAGCAGCTTATTCCCAGGCAACTCGAACGTAAATTTTACAGTCTGATGACTCACCGTCTGCTTGAACGCAAGTGTGAAGGAGCGCCATTGCGTCACGCCCAGTGCGAATTTTGACGATTCGGAGGAGGACGAACCGACAGCGACCAAGTCCGGGTCCAATTGGCCAATGTAGCATTTCTCCAGCATACTATGGCCATTAACCCACGGATGTTTCTCGTTAAACAGGTCCGTGCAGTCCCCACCAGCCGACAGTAAGAGATCGGCGACACCCCCGGGTGGAACTTTAGGTACGGCGTTAAGTTATAGACTTTACCGTCCAGCACACTCCAGCAGTCCTCCTCTGTATTGTGGTGACTCACTTCTTCCATTGTGATGGACCGACGTGGTGGACCCCCACGTAGGCCTGACAGGTCTTGTCCTGATTGGCATAGTCTCATCCAGTGCTAAATTGTCCATTACAATAGAGATATTAGACACCATCCTTGGTATTGAAATCTCCTCTTTGTGCTGTGTAAAGATTAGCCATGTCTTAATGCCAAACGCACCAATTGACTGTAGCCTGGAGGCAAAGCAACCTTGTTGCGACGTTGAATCATTGTAGGGCAGCCGCCCATAGCGACGTGCGTACAGCAAATGGAAGAAGCTCAGGTTTGAAATAAACGACTTAAAAAGAATCTGATTGGTTGAAATAGAGTTTCATCTAATCAAATGGGCCTGCGTATAGAGTACCGTAATCAAAAGATTAGGTACAAATTAGTCTAATTTGCTGCCTATTATGTTTTAAAACATATATTGTGCTTTGCAGATATTTTTGTAGCTCAGATTTAAGGCTTAAATCGACTTCGGCAAGAAAATAGAGCGAGGCTATAAAAATGCGATGTGTATTAAATCGTAAGCTAAACTGTTCCTACTTTAATAAAACGATCGCCCACTGACATTTTAATGCTGCTCTGTTTGGCACGTGTGATGACTCTTTAGCTTCGTCGCTATCTACACTAGACGCTCACGCATCGACCTGCGTATCAAGGTGTATATGTGCTACAGACTATTGCTTTTGTAGTGGAGTAGTCATTATTCCTAGTTGTGTTCCTTTTTGCGTAGCATGAGTACACCACGACAAGGCTGTTTGCCTCATGACGGACAACTGTATGGTTCCATAACGTTTAGAACTGAAAAGCGCTTAAAGGGTCTGCGCAAAGGAATCGTGAAGTCGTTTAAGTATGTGCCGGGTTATCAGTGGCCCGTGCCCAAATATTTCGGTTTGTGTCAGGTCACGAATTCGAAGCAAAGCCAGAGGTGACTGAGGGCAAGAAGGTGTTTATGAAAGTCACAAAACATGCTCGCCAACAGGACTTTAAGGAGGGGCCTCTAATAAAGGGCAAACGAACATCAGCCTTGGATTTCTTTTCAGCCATGCGTATCGACGATATGCATGTCGACCACCCTTCGACGTCTCGTCGATAAAGAGCAGTTTATCCGGATAGGAATACATAGCTTCCCATTTCGCCTTGTACGCATGCACTTCATGTGGCATGTACTCTCTTGCAGGCTTAGTTAAACTCTTTCTTGTCAAATTCATATCAAAATGCAAGGCTCTACATATCGTGCTTAGCGACACATTTTTCACTTCTGGAAAATTGCTTTGTATAAACTGTTGTAGCCCCTCTAAGTAAAATGCAGGATGGTTTTCCACGTACTTTTGAACACGATTTACTACGTCTCACGGCCATTGTGACGAGCGGGTCGTTTGCTTACCATCTTCAATCACTCTGTCCGTCAAAAACAAATTATACCAATGCTGTAACGTCCTTACTTTTGGTTCAAATATATCACTCACATATTACATATAAATGCCACACACATGAATAAGAAAGATAGCACGCCAAGTCCTGAAGTACATGCTGCACTTGTGCTAGGACAAGGATATTGGAAACTGATCGATTTGGTGCTCGTTCAACAGTTTGCCTGTGCCAAATCACTAAGTGTCCAAGAACAAGTGCAGCTATGAAGTTTATATATTACTTAAGTAAGAAAGTGTGGCATTCGAAGCTGAACGCACATAGACGGATTTAAAATACATCGTCTTGAATTGCATTTTTCAATCGGCAAATCGAAGACTTTTGTTATAAATCGAGAACTAAACCGAGGTTTGCGGTAGGTAACTCTCTCTTTGTTGGCCATCTGCTTTTATATCAAGCTCAAAATATTAAAACTCGAGCAAAACGACAAGTAAAAACGACAAAAACATTGCAAAGCACAATAATAAACAATAATATTATGTGCTACGCCACTTTTGCATCCAATGAGCGAGCAGTAAGAAACTATTAATATGTGACACACACCAATTATGTAGAATACACATTGTGGGACACCCAAGCCCAAGAGGTGCCTCACTCTGATAATTCCCGCCGGAGAAGCTGAAGAAGGAGTCTGTAGCTTCGCTTCTCTCTGCGTGTGTGGGGCCATGATGACCTCCGTGGACTACCCAGCCTCTAGTCGTTCATCCCATCAGCCTTCTCATCAAGTATCAGCATCTAATACGCGCCACAACACTCACATCATGCGATACGCAGCGCCACCTCGAAGCTCTTCTGGTAGAGATGACTTTTATTTTACTAACATTATATTATCATTTATTATAAAAAACAACTAACATATTAGATGTATTCTGTTTGTCGATAGCTGGACGCACCAAGACTGAGCAAGTGGTACTGGAGTTTCTATACAAGGCAGCGGAGCTCATCGTCCAGTCACGAGTGAACTTCCAGGCAGAACCAGGTCTACGACGGGGCAATCGCCGCGCCCGCTTCAATCTGGACATTGATGAGGTGCAGATGGTTCGGGACGCCATGGCTCCTTGGAAAGAAGACGTCCGGCTGCCTCTAGCCATCGACATTTTCTGGGAAGGGGATGGTCAGCGCGTGCTGCTGGAGAGGTGGAGTGTGACATTCGCAGAAGACGATGTCCCTAGCAACGCCCATTTAGGTTCGACACAGGACGTCATTCAGCAGCTGAAGGAGATCTGCAAGAGGATCAGTGTGTTGCTACGAGCGCTCTTCTCGTTCATGCGGCAGCTCCCCGCGCACAGACTGTTTGTGCAATCATACCCGTCGATGCTAAGTTATCAACTGCGTACGGCACCTTCAAATGAGGCGACTCGTGCATTCGAGGCACAGCGTGTGGCTGCCAGTGGCTATTCGTTTTTACCCATTGCCACACCGTTTGGGTTACTGAAAGTGGCGGCAGTGTATCGTCGGGACTGTGATCAGTTTACTGAAGAGCAAGAGCAGGTGGCGCCGTCTCGTATCTTCCAAGACAATTTTATTATTCAGGATTATGTACCTGGCTCGCCAGAGCTAGTTCCTGCTAATGCTCCAGTTACAGCACCGTTACCAAGTATTGCACAACCAGACTCGCCTGTAAGAGCCGCGGATCTCCGCACCGACTCGTTCGTGCCAGTCAGCGACACTGTTCAGTTCGGGGTAATATTGGAACGGAACGACATCACCGGTCAACGCCTCGATCCATCCCAATCCCGGCTGCTACTCCTCAGCAGCTTTTCAGTAACACGCCACCTCGCCATCCGAAGACAATCTCGCTTCTTCGCAATTCCCGCACATCTCCGGTAGTGCTCCATAGACCCTCTTCGGCCGGCCACGAAAGTCACCCTACACCAGCATCTTTGGATAACTTCACACTTGATAGTGGGTCACCATCCCCACTCCAGCAGTATGGTGCTAGGCATCGAAAGGGTTCATTTAACGGTGCCTTCGTCTCAGACAATAGCGAGTCTGGCAGTATTGGTCCGACTGCTTCACCTTTCATGAAAATGGAAACAGGTGGCCAAAACCTTGAGATTCAGCCGCACGAAACAATTGCAGCAAGCCAATCTTCTACAGAAACAGCAGCCAGCGCAATTCGCCCAAGTGCTTCTGCGCGCCCACCTACAGATGGTATGCCCATTTTCTCGTCGAGTCCACCATTCCAAGCGAATCCGTGCGAACTACTCTCCACATCTCCGGGGTATTCGTACAGCAAGAACTACCTCCAGCCAGGTTCCAGCAATGTGCCAACATTTATTACCACCGATCAGTTCCAGCTGGGAGTCCAGGATGCGAAGCGCTCATCTTTCTCTTCATCTGCTGGTCTGATCTCAGCGAAGGCTCGCAGCTTTTCGCCCGATTTCAGTGACAGTGGTGTGACAGTATGGGGGATTTCGCCTGACACGCCAGATGCGTTTGGTCTGGCGCTAGTTGATGCTGGTAATAGCTCGTCCGGTAGCCTAGGTGGCGGCCGCCACCGGTTCTTGCCCTTATCCGGAAACGCTGAAATGGGAGGTGATACCAATGGACAGGGTGACGACTTCCTAGACGCTGGTGGCAATGACATGATGCTACCCTTTGCGATCAGAGATGCGTCAGTCGTTGGGTCGACCGCGACCACTGCCACAGACTCAACCTCGACAGGCGCAGGCAGTACGCTACAGCGATCATCTCGTTCTTTGGAGACAGCGTCCGTGGGAAATTTCCTTGACCAACTAAGGCATGCGCCGCGATTAAGTATGCTCGCCTCAGCGTCAGTGCCGGGGCAGGACGCGGACGAGATCGAAAGCAAGAGCCTCCAGCGCCGGTCTCCGTGTTTGACGACGAACTCGCCGGCTTCCGCAGCCTACGCGACGAGCTTGCGAAGGTTTTCTGAATGGACTCGAGGTCTTAAATGAAGAGAACCAGATAGGCAGTATGGTCTCTCATTTACCAGTAATGTAATCTAACTTAGGTGGCTTTTGCAGCATTAGTTGCTCGCTCGCATGTGTCCATTTCCGACAGCACGACGCTGGGCGAGTCCATGCAGTTGTCAGCCTTAACCGAGAACGTTTTGCCCTCGATGATCTGCGGGGCTGTCCAGAGGGTGTGGCGACGCAGGCTGTCATAGTCTCGTTAACCGTCGTTTCCGACTTACGTCGAAGGCATGGAATTTGCGGTTCAGTAGCACATTCTTGGATTTGAGGTCACGGTGCACAACTACCGGGCGTAAGCAGTGCAAGTACACCAAACCTTCGGCAATATCCATGACAATGGAGATTTTTCACGCTGCCAAGAAAAACTTCGCCATGTTTCTTCAACACTTCGTCCAAACCATCCGCCTCCATGTATTCCACCACAGCGCACAGGTTTTAAAGGCGGTTCCAGCTCACGCCCACGAATGACACAACATTGCGATGCTGCAAAGTACACATTAGTTGAATCTCTCCTGCGAACTGCTCAAGACTGACTGTAAACTGGCACTTCTCCGGCAGCAAGCGTTTTATGGCAACATGCCGCGTTTCCAGTTGACCCAGCCACACTTCACCATAGGCCCCTTGGACAACATGCGCAGGAAGGTCAACTCGTCGGGTGCTATAATCTTCGAGGAGACCTCGGGTCTTGCGTGAGTGTTTCCAATTCGTTGGAGGACGTGCTCGCAGTATTTCTACCTCCAGCAACCCCCACCCATAGATGAACAACATCCAAGAGCAACCGACCCGAACATAGAGTCGCGGTTGCCCCAATTTCTCCTCCACAATCTCCACTACTCGTTCTTATATTACACCACATTGGCAAAATATCCATCCTCGTCTCGATTTCTTTCACCAAAAGCTCAAGTGACTTAACCAATCTACGCACTAATCTCCTTGCACCTCTTCGTTTCCCTTCTGTTAGAAGCTGCAGGAAATACAACAGCTAATTCAACTGTTTTCACGAAGGACACGATAATCTGCAACATTCCCACTTGCAAGGGAGAAGTACGAAAACATATGATTGCACACTCAGTTCAGCGTCTGACGAAGTCTTCAATATCGGTGCAACTGGAGCCACAGGAGCAGTAGGAAGATTGAACGAGCTCAATCATTTGTTAGTCGATACCCTCAAGCAGCTTCTGAAATGAATGACAATATACGCAATTGAGAATGACATGCACCTTTGCCCGACAGGTTTCTAAACGCATGCATCGAACCGTGCTGCAGGAGCAATTAAATCACTGTGACGGCACCTTGACCATCTATGCCTCACCTAACCCACTAAGCAAGTATTATCTATTTCTCTGCAACTCGTAGATCTGCATCGTTCTGTTGCGAATGATGAAGGGCCTGTGCGAGAAGGAAGCAGAAAAAGTAGTGAGTGATCTAAAGCCATTGCAACAGGTAAATACTAGAATACTTGTACCAGTAACACCATCGAATGAGCTACTGTCTTTGCCTCAAACAACAGCGAACTTACACAAAAATTCCTTGATTTTAGCCGGCGTTTTCTTGATTTCCTCAAAACTCTCATTGTCTCCATGCTGCTCCATTCACCACTCAGTGAACTCGTCCTGGTCAAGCACACCGTTGCACCCCTTTCCCATGGTGGAGGACGCCATGGTGCTGGTAGTGGCGCCGCAAGCCGTTTTCTCCAACAGCGTCAGGTGCAGCCGCTTGGGCTTGTCGTCCATGGTATCCGCTGATGGCGAATGTGGTGTATGCGGTACAACATGTGCGAGGATATTATTGTCGCACGCGTTATTATTAATACATGCACTAATACATGTGAATGAGATCGGGAAAGCGTTGCTGCATCTCGCATGCGGATACATGAAAGTGACCTACGCTGCCTACTTTCTACCTGTATTGTAGCACAGATGGATGGACAACGGGGTCATCTATTTTCTTAGGCCGATTCACCACTTTCGCGATATCCAATATATTTCAAAAGTATGCCGGCTTGAAACTCTGCCAATACGATGCTCTTCTTCTGCGGAAGTGCACGCCAATCTACTTCTGCTGCTCGCTACGAGCATTTCTCCAGCACACTATTAACCGCTGGCGAGCACCAATGTCCCAGCCGACGTGATAACTGTAATGTGCACTCATGTAGTTCAATTGTGCATTTAGTCAAGGGTATTGTTCAGCAAAATCGGTATGGCTACCGTGGTTGCAAGAGATAATCGTTTTGATTTATAACTTGGTCAATCAGTTACGCTATCCAACGTAGCACTGCCTTTGTCCTTTCAGGACACACAGTGATGGAAAAATGTGTTTTCCATAGAGTTACTCCGCGTCCACAAGCTACGGCGGGTTGCCTCGATTGTACCCTCCTGGGTTTTCATTCTTCCTGGGGTCGTATTCGGGATTGCGGGGCGGAAGCTGAGCAATGGTTTGATCCATGCACAGCACGACGGCGACGATCACGATCACGATCGCAGCTTGATGGACTTCATGTATGTTCAACGCTTGGGGTCGTTCACGTGTTCCTGATGTGTCGAAGGCCACTTCACCGAGACGGGTGCAATTGGGAAATGAACTCCTGACAAATCATACAATTTTGGCGTCGTTCAACTGTGATTCTTTGGCAGTAGATTTTTGTGACAATAACAATGACGAAGCCTGGGCTTTGCTATTGTGTTGCTATCAAGGTGACGGAGCAACAGCGGCTTTCCATGATTTTCCCGATCCACAAGAGGCAGTACATTTTGTCGTAAACAATTTGGTATCCAGCACTTTTCTGCATTGCATTGATGGTGCTGCATATCATTTTTATCCTCGTGACTTGTTCACCAATGAACTTTTCTCCTACCAATAGTTTGTGCTCGCTGCCGCATTGAACCATGCAAGAGCTCGTTCAAATGCAGAAATCGAACCTAGAGCACATACTTTTTGATGTCATCGTGGCGGTCAATAACAATGTCGAAACCTAAGGCATATAAATCTTATTCTGGGAGAGTACGTTATGCAGCTACAAAGCACATTATTTAAATACTAAAGCAACAAAGTGTTTGTACAGACCAGTTTAAGCTTGAAATGTGTAAGGAGTACGAATTTTATGTGGAATACGTTATGAAGACGCCTATAATAAAAAGGCGGTTGCTGTTGTCCATGTTTTCTAAATAGGCCAAGTCTATTTCATTCAATAATTGTTCGTCACTTCTCTTGTTATAAAATATACTTCTTTTTTTGCGAGCGGACACGAAATTTAAGCGGTTACATTACGGTAATATTCGTTTTTCTTCGTATCGTGCAAAAATTACAAAATGGACAATACCTGGACTTGAAAACATGGACCACCAAGGGTACATCCATTCGTACTAACTGTTCAAAGCGCGCACTTAGTGGCAATTTTTAGCTACCCACTTCATTCAGAACGGAGCGCAAGTGATTTTGAGCCCAACGGTGACGTCAACGTGATCCGCGAGCATGATATCTCGCGCCACATCAGTCCACTAACGTCCATTACGTCCTGTATACTTGTCTTGATGCGCAGAGCAAAGCCTATATAATTGGAGTACTGCTGTGTGTAACAAACTGCCGATCGCCGACGTGGTAGTTGGCCTTCGAGTCGACTTGGTGCTTGAATTGCAGCTCGGCTTGGTGGTTAACTTTCTCGTCTGATTAATCAGGGGTTGATTTGGGTAGTGCTAACTGGGTATAAATGTTCGAACCCCGATTACATATGGTTGCAAATATGTCTGACATTTGGCGAACAGCAGTGCTGAATCAATCGCACCAGTCAACGGGGCAAGGACTCGAACCCTCAAATTTAAAACGTTTAGCTATATGGGTCCGCCACGCCAACCGAATTTTGCCAAACACGTCTTACGACGTTTACGACGCCACTGGCTTGCGATGTCCCTGCCATCTTCGGCTAAAGACCTTATACCACTGAGACCACGGGACTCTTCCTGTCGAAGCTGGAGACAACGTTGTGTTTATTAAACTAACTTACATGTAGTTCGCGCGCGGACATGGAAGCGGCATCCAACGCACCTCACTAACCCCGTGAATGATGTTGCTTCACTGGAGGATTGCAAGCTTGGGTCTCCACAACCAATACAGTTGATATCCGACGATGTTGCACACAACGCGGCTGGACATGGCAAATAGAAAACTGAAAATGACATTTATTGTTGACGATGAATGACTTAGATTAAAACCCGTACACTACCGACCTCTTGATAAGCTTGTGCTTTAGTGGCGCTTGGCATCGATGATGCTGCAGCGGAAATTGTGTCTGCATGCGTGTTGCAGTAGACTATCTCCAGCATCTACTGGTAAGCGCGATTGTACATGCCTGGGTTCTCAATCTTCCTGCGGCCAAAGTTGGAATTGCGGGGCGGAAGGTTGGAGGTGTATTCAGGAGCAGCGCTGACTTGAACTACGCACAGCACGGCAGCGACGATCACAGCTTGGACGACCTTCATGCTGATTCAATTTCGTGCCTTGGTTCTTCCCACTTGAACTCTGAAATGCTCTTACGTTTTGTGCCTTACGAGTCGAATTCGATACTTGGGGTCGGGACTTGGACGAAGAGATCGCACCCAGCTTACAACTTATAGTCAGTTTGCATGCACACCACGGAGGTGAGGAAAGAGGGGCTCTAAGTCCAAGAGTTTGCAGGGCGTCCAGACAACAAATGACATCCATAGTAGCTTTACTATGTTTTCCCTATGATTTGATCCGAGCTAACTTACGGCCAAGGTATCGCAGTGCATTGCGTGCCGCATTGAATATTGCACGGGATCTGTTCTGTCGTAAGTTGTGAGCTGAGCTGTTTCCTAGGATGTGCTTGGCAAAGGTGCAGTCTCTTTGTCTCACGCAAATTTCGCACTCCTTAACGACGGTGCTGCATGCTTTTGTTCTTGCCACTGCTACACAGCAGCAGCCCACTGGAAAGCTGACCAAGGTATTTAACGTGTCGCAATATTCTTGAGGTGCTTGTTCGTATAGTGCTGGAAGAAGTATGGGGACTGCCGTATACTACATGAGATCAAAGAGACTGCAGCTGTAATCGTAGGTATGAGTACCCTGGGATTGTGATCTCGAGTAAATCGTGCATGAAGACGTGTCTCTCAAGCCTAGCCGTAATGGACATTTCTTTGCGAACCAAGGAGGCAAACCCACAGAAAAAACATCGACTTCGGCACCAGGGAGGTCAAAACAGCGTCTTGATAAATACTTCCTCTGGCCCGTCTCGACATGACCACTTCTCTTAACTGTCCTGTGTTTTTGCCAAAAGAGACCGCAATGAACAGCTCTCGTTCTAGTTAGTGCGACCATATATGTTGCATTTTTACAGCTAAAACTAGCCTAGGCGGTGCAAAGCTTTACCATAAAACCTGAAAATCAGTAGGTTTTTATTCGCTCCTCAGCCAAAAATTAGCGATCTTATGAAAGAATACCGTTGTTATGGGGAATTGTTAGAGTGAAGCACCTCTTAGGTTTGAACGTCCCACAATGGGTGGCCCACATAATTAATGCGTCATGCAGCTTCTTGCTCCATTGGTTACAAGTGACAAATCACAACTAATCCGCTGTGATTGGTGAAAAAAACAGATAACTCAATGTGGTGTACCGCATACACCACATTCGCCATCAGCGGATACCATGGACGACAAGCCCAAGCGGCTGCACCGCGACGCTGTTGGAGAAAAACGGCTTGCGGCGCCACTACCAGCATCATCCAGACTTGACGTACGCAGAACTGCAGCAATGGGTGTCCTCAACCATGGGCAAGACCATCGGCATGTCCACCGTAGGGAAGATCGCCAAGACGCCTCTGGACGCCTCTGCCTTTGACAACCAAGTGAAGAAACGCCAGCATGCGGCCATTGAGCCCCAACTGCTGGCGTTTGTGCGTCTCCAAGAGGCTTCCAACACCTTAACAGACGAGGCTCTGCGGTCGAAAGCCAGCGAGTTAATAGGCAGGAGAATCGCGTGGTCTTGGATCCAGAGATTCAAAGCGAGACACGGAATTGGAGGAGTCTCAGGAGGAGTCTCAGGAGGAGTCTCAGGAGGAGTCTCAGGAGAAGCTAAGCAGCAATTGACAGCCTTCAGACCTAAACATGCAGAGATCTACGGGCTCACGACGCCCAATTACAATGGAACTGACGAGTTGGCAGCAATTTGCCGCTTCTGCGTCGCCTTTGGACGCGAAATCGGCAGGAGGAAGGACGAAGTCATGCGCTTCACGACGTTTCGTGCAGATTTGTATCGACAGCACCTCAGTACAGCTCATCCGAACAGGTGGGCGATGTATATGAAGTTGACGACAACTGAGGAGAAAGAAAGGTATTTTAGCATGAGTGATGAAGAACTGGAGGCACAGTGGGTGGCACTGCAGAACCAAGAGCAGGCGGAAGAGCAACGCCAAAAGGTTCAGGGGCAAGAGGTAGAAATGGAAGGGGTGGAGCAGGGACTAGAAAAAGAACAGGAAGTGGAGGATCAAAGACGAGAAACAGATCAGGAAGTGGAGGATCACAGGCAGGAAGCCGAGCAGGTTGAGGACCAGAGGCAAGGAGCAGAACAGCAGCAGGTGGTCGGAGAAAAACATTGGAAGTGGAGGAGGAACCTCTCCGACCAACACAGGAACCTGATCGGCCTGAAGTCTTTTTGGATGACACGTTGCTCGATCAGCAACAAGTAGATCAGACTCCACCGCTGACGGGACGAAGTCAACTGCTCGCAATGATGGCAGCTACGGTCGCCAACCAAAAGGCAAGTATTGAGTCCTTGCAAACGGCCATCGTAAGTCTTCAGCAAGAAGATTTGGAGCTACGTCGGCAGGAGTTAATGGTCCGTGAACAAGAGCTGGCTTCGCTCAGAGAGGAACGACAGGCAATGGAGAAGGAGAGGCGTGCAAGAGAAGTAGAGAGCGCGCGGAGCGAGAGCATTTCATGGCGCTCTTGCAGGCGATGCAGGACAGGTAAACCCAGATTGAGCGCAGAAGACATGAAATGATTCCAGTGGACAATTCCGAAGGCTTTTCGTTGCGAGATATATCGTACATACCATACCGCTCTTGACACCAAGAATTGGAGGCTTGGGGTCCCAAATCTTCGCTTCGGGTATTGCCAAAGAGACTGCTTTCAAGCACCGATGCGAAGTGCGGCTAAGAAGAGGAACGCAAACAAGATCTATTACTAATATATAGTATACGACTACCTTTTCCCGGATAAACCTCGTTGCAGAGCTTGTCCGGATGTGGCAAGGCCACCACTCGAGACAGCCGAGGATGCAGAGGCTGTTGTTGCCGTCGAAGACGTGAGACGCAGTGATGGAGCGATGATGCTCTTGAGCGTGAAGGCCACCTGCATGGAGCTCGGCCGCAAGTCCGGGTCCAGCTGTGTGCAGTCCATCACCAGCTTGCGGAGGTTCGGTGGGCAGTCCTTGCGCAACGTCACACGAATCTTGCCCAGACGCACAAGTTGAGCAAGTTGCATGCCCGGTAACCGCTCGCCCTTGTCGGACTTGACATCCGAGAATGGTGGCTCGCATGTGTCCATCTCCGACAGAACGACGCCCAGTGAGTAGATATCAGCCTTCTCCGAGTACTTTTTGCCCTCGATGATCTCCGGCGCTGTCCAGAGCAGCGTGCCAACCCCGGATGTCATAGTCTCATTTACTGTCGTTTTCCGACTTACGCCGAAGTCGCTGAGCTTGGCGTGGAATTTGCGGTTCAGTAGCACATTCTTGGATTTGAGGTCACGGTGCACAACTACCGGGCGTAAGCAGTGCAAGTACACCAAACCTTCGGCAATATCCATGACGATGGAGATTTTTCACGTTGCCAAGAAAACTTTTCGCCATGTTTCTTCAACACTTCGTCCAAATCACCCGCCTCCATGTATTCCACCACAGCGCACAGGTTTTGAAGGCGGTTCCAGCTCACGCCCACGAATGACACAACATTGCGATGCTGCAAAGTACACATTAGTTGAATCTCTCCTGCGAACTGCTCAAGACTGACTGTAAACTGGCACTTCTCCGGCAGCAAGCGTTTTATGGCAACATGCCGCGTTTCCAGTTGACCCAGCCACACTTCACCATAGGCCCCCTTGGACAACATGCGCAGGAAGGTCAACTCGTCGAATGCTATACGCTTCGTGAACACCTCTGGATCCTGCATGAAGGCTGTGAGCGCCTCAGACTCGTTGCAGTACTCACTCACCGTCTTTCCACCTCCCGCAGCTCCCACCCACGTTCCAGCCATAGATGAACGTCGTCCAGGAACAGCCGACCCGTACATGGAGTCGCGGTTGCTGGGTTCGTGGCCTGCATTGCCAAATGTGTACCACGACGACCTTCGATTCGGTCCAGTCTGCACATTGGCGTTAGTGGCAGCGTTTGACGAAGTATCACTACCGCTATCACTGTGTTTTTTCGTCGGCCCATAGGACGCGGAATGATACCAAGGGTGTGCGAATTCCGTTGCTGTTCTGGTTCTGAGCTGGCGTTGTGCCTGCACTATTTGCTGGCTGTTCAGTGTTCTGCATCCTGCTTTTGCGGCAACAGCAACAAATGACCCAGACCAGTAAAATGAGCACCACACCGCCACCAATTCCTGCACCGAGGATTAACCCCATGTTGTCACCCTCTCCATCAGAGGACGAGTCAGAGTCCGACAGCTTGTTCACGTTCAGTGAACTCATTGACGAGAGGAAGTTACCCACCGTAGTCATATCAACTGTCGGCCTGCAGAACCCCGAGTTGTTAGAAGACGAAGGATTTAATGTCGCCACATCTTCCAGACGCAAACAGGGGATGATGGCGTCCAATGTATTGGAACATGAAACTCCAGAGTCACTGTTCCGCATGTGGATGGAGTACACCATCAAGGGGTTCGTCTCATCACTCAATTTGATGCTGTGTTCGTAAGCCTGTGGGTACGGAATTGTACTCGCCGACGACGCAGAGGACCAGAACGACGTGTCACTCGCCTTGGACAGTTCTGCCGACGCTCCATCTACTGCGCACTGTATAGAAGTCGTCACATTGGCAATGCAGTTGGTGTTGGTGGCTTGGTAGTAAGAGCCACAGTTGGCAGCTTCACACCTGCTGTCGTCACCTGTAAAGACCTCGTACGAGAGCCCCACGTCCGCCATCTCGACACCTGTTGATGTCCCATCAGTACAGCGTGTATAGACCTCAACCAGTGTTTCTCCAACCTTTTCCCCGTTGCTGGAGCCGCCGGAGAACACGTAGCCGTGTACCCACAGAAGCCCCACCTTCGCGGCGTCGTCCAGATCATTCCAGACCAAATTTGGGTACTCAGATAGCGTGGAGGCCACGTCACTTGGAAGTTCTGCGTCTGTAGGGGCTGTGAGCACCGTTGAATCGCTGGGTAAGTCCTGACAACGCGTTAAAACGTCGCTATTGCTGGCAGTACTGGAGCTGGCAAGTGCAGTGGCGTTTCCGATGATTTCGAGGGCTATAGAAGCCACCAGAACGCACAGCTTGCGTCTACGTCTACGCAAGACGATAGCGCACATGATGGCAGTCTAGATGTAGCTGAGAAGAGCGGCTGAAGTGCGAAGACTGTGTGCGAAGGGAGTGTTGCTTGGTCGATTATTGCTGGGGAATGGAAGGGGTGTATCAGGGTCGTGATATTAGAGACAAAGACGGAGCAGTGGGTGGTGATTGGTTGGAAAGGATTCAGATGATTTTCGATGCTTGGCATGACTCATGCGACCGATTTTATTGTTTTGCGTCACGGTCATTTTGCTAGTACAATTTCTCACCTTGATTTTATATGGTTCCAGTCGGTCGTAGGAGATAATCTCGGACCGTTTTTTAGGCTTTTCATTGTATCATAATTAACTGTAATTCACCATGAAATAATCTAAATATCATTTCCGTCTGCTGTTGTTCGAAATTCTTCAATAAATCCATCAAGTCACCCAAGTCGGTATTTACTAATTATTCGCTCGACTTCTATCCTACTCCTTTTAATTCTCTCCAATTTAACTTTAAAACCAGCCAACTTCCACCACAAGGCATAATGCTGCGCCGAGGAGCTCCGCTACCGAAGTCTTGGCTCCATCGCTTCCTCTCGTCGTCTGCAAACGCTCGCAGACCCAAAGCTCTCAACCTCACTCCTTACGTGTCTCCTCTGCTGCTGCGACTGCATCCAGACAAGCTCCAGCGGCAGAATCCGACGCTGGCACAAGCCAATGAAGAAGCGCTCAAGCAGCTCAACGTTTTCCTAGAACTGGCCACTTTGGGCTGCAATAACGATGCCTACAACGCTCGTAAACAGATTTTAGCATTGACAGATACCAGAGACACTGATGCAGACAGTCCTCTGCTTTTTCCATTGGTTTTCCACACCCAGGACCCCAAAACGAAGCCGAACAGGACGCAGGACACCAGGACTTTGTTGAGGTTAAACACATTGTACAAGTGCCAGGTCGACTGATGAAACGCACGCTGTCCAACCCAGGACGGTCTCCTACGGATAGGACGGATCCGCAGGTAGCATTGCGAGCTCCTTTTGCAAGGGATTGGCAGCGTACGACGAGACGCATCCTGCAGGACCTGTTTGAAGTGGCACATGTGCCACTAGGCCAGATTGGAGACGAGAAGATGACGGTGTTGGCTGAGTGGATTGCCGAAGGTGATACTGTCGAAGACCAAGCAGATATGCATGGGGTGCGTATCGGAGAACGCAATCGGGAGGTGAAGATGCAGCATCAACAGTTTGATAAGTTCTTCCACTCTCTGCTGACAAGAGAGAAGAATATTGTGCAGGAATTCACAACGGGACTAGAAGACGG
This sequence comes from Phytophthora kernoviae, assembly GCA_008080845.1. Classification (NCBI taxonomy): domain Eukaryota; phylum Oomycota; class Peronosporomycetes; order Peronosporales; family Peronosporaceae; genus Phytophthora; species Phytophthora kernoviae. The sequence continues at coordinate 40,944 of VKKV01000212.1, forward strand.
ACCGAGTACGTGCTGATTTGTTCTTAAAATGTGTGGAGTTGCTGTGCAATTTGTGCTGACATACTTGGTCTTGTGATTCTTGCAGCGACGCAGCACGCTGTGCTGACCAGCTTGCTCCATTCGAGACTTTTCTTGCCCAAGTTTAGTGACCCGCACATGAAGAAGAGTGCGTTCCACTGGGTAGCTAATCTTTTGCTTGTCAACTTCATGGAGCTACGCCTTCACAGCCTTGTGTGGAACAAGATCACGCTTTTGGTGACGGTCGATGAGGACGTGAAGGACCCTCAGGTTTCCTGGGACGACGAATCTCCCGGGCAGGGCATGGGAATACTCATTCCTATTGGCATGGATGTGGACACATTGATAGATTTCATTTATGAGCATGTGGAAGAGCTGGAGATGGCGTTGGAAGAAAAATCTGCACGTGACCAGGCTGCTTTCAAGAAGGAGCATCAGCGACAGCGACGGAGAAGCAGAAGAAAAAGGGAACCCAAGGTCGTAGACAACGTCAACACTTCTACGAAGATGAGATGAATGCAATTTTAGGGAGGTGATGAGTGGTTTTCTTTAGCTGGTCAGGCGTGAGCTATGTTCTATCTATCTGGGATGCATATGCCCATGATACTTAGACTTGCTATTAGAGCAATAGATGACAGAATTTTGCAGCGCCGCACTGTCGTATTTTACTGACAATGCTTCGAGGGCAATCTCAGTGAGACTAGTATTACTTAACGTTGTATTCTTTAGTCGCCAGGATATTGTCTACGTAGCCGATGGAGCAGCAATGCTCTGAAAAAGCTTAATCGTTCGCGTCAACTCGTTGTTGCTGCGTGCCTGTCGGTCTGCAATATCTGTTCGTAAGCGTTCAGAGCGTTTGGTGACAGCTTCAGTCATGTTTGCCGCTGAAAGAGATGAGGTCGCCCAAAATGAGCTAGAGTAGGTATCTCCTGCTAAGCTGGGCGGCTGTGAAAATCGCAGCAGACGGAAGCCTTCAGCAGCGGCGTACATTCGAGTCTTTTGACTGCGCACTCGATGACTGTTGGCGGTAGTGCAAGTTTTAACACAATGCCATTTCCACGCTTGCTGCAGCAACACTGCTGCGCTCTCCTTACGCTGACGGATGTAGCGATAGAAGTGCGCGACATCTAGCACCTTTTGCTCTTGAGGTGACAATTGAAGCGCGTCAATGAGACCAACGCGCAACAAGCACGCAATGATCATGCCGCCAATAATACCACCAATTGCGATGATAATCTTGCCGCCCAGGGTCCGTGGAAAGATATCGCCGTAGCCAACGCCAGTGACGGTGACAATAGTGAGCCAAATGGCATCGCTTGCACTCGTTTCTGTCGGATTACTTGCTCTGATAGACATTAACAACAAAATAAACACACACAGTATCCGTGAAATTTCTTTGGACTTCATGGAATCATGAGTACAGAAGTCTTCGCACCGCTCAAAGAAGTTAAGTGCAGCCGAAGAGAGGAACCAGTCGATAAATAATATCGACCAGGTCGACTCGAGTGGGAATTTCTGGAAGCAGAACTTGATCGTGAACCAGATCGATGATAAGTCCATCTTGTGGATAGAACCTACAGAAGTGCATTAGCAGCAACAACAAGTGAGCGGGTGGGGTCAATGCAGTACAACCAGATTATTTCATATCAATCTTACCAATTAAGCGAGCATCGTGTGAAGTGGAACTTAATCCGAGTTGGTTCCGGAGAACCCTCCCAACGAGATAGATGCGAGTGAACACTACCACATCTGCATATAAAACAGCAACCATAGAAATCAAAATGGAGACAACCAGCGTGATAAACGAAGTTAATTCACGCTGACTTACCCAGTTGATCAAGGCACACCACGTCATACTCGCCCAAGCGAAATATTCGGCGCTCAGCACTAAGAAGAGGCATGTGGAATATGCATACCAGTGCTTCAAGCATGAACCGGCTGTCAAGGCAACGCAACATCGACATCAGTACAACACAATCGACCTGAAAGGCACAACCCAAAGTCTTGGTTGGGAACCTGCGTAGTCCCAGTACGCGCTTAAAAGGTTCCATCTTTCGGCAGCTGGTGCGTCACGACCCTTATCTTCCACACAATTCCTGAAAAAATACCGTCCACCCCAAAGACAGCTAGGTCATTGGTCGCTATCAAGATTTTTGTTGCACTGCACTCTGTAGACGTACTGTATCGCATGACCAAAGCTAAGAACAGCAGCCCAGACGTGCCCAAAAGCATCCCCTTCAGGGCGATGAACACAGGCGAATAGGCCAGAGAGTCAGGTCCACCTGGGTTTTCCTCGATCTTTTCCTCCATAAACTGCGCCATCTCGACTCCAAGTAGTTCACTCTCCACACTGACACACAGGATGCCGACTACTGCCAGTACCAGCATTGCACTCTCCCAATGGCACTGTTCTTGAGCCAACTGGAGCATAAGTTAACAATTTGAAACGGACTAATTTAACTATTTTATCCATAATGGTATAATAATAATAATAATAATAATAACTTTACACACTTTTCGAGTGCAATCGAAGCTTTGGATAGCGGTGACTGTGGCTTGCCAAGTTGCATCGTTAGTCTGGAATTTGTGTGTCAACTGTTGATACAAAACAATAAAAACAAATTTTAGGTTTAGACACATAGGTTAGTGGCGGTCATTGAACACACCTGACGCTTATACACAGCTCTGCGAGATGTTGAGGCTGTGTCTTTGAGGACGAGGACAGCCAGAGCGTCAGACGCCTTGGCCATGGATTCCGACTGGGGCGTAGAAATCAGGTATTAAAAGCAGTAGTTGATGTTTTGCACACAAGTGAACTATATGGCATTACTGAAAATACTTGGTTCTACAAAAGTATCCTAAAAAACTTATGGGTTTAGCTCAAACGCATAAGGCCGTTGAAAAATAGGCTTACCACCAACAATCTACGGAGCAGAACTACCTTAGATGGACAGCAATACTCTAATGCTAAAACTTTGATTCCAGAGTGCACTAGGTCGCTAGGGATCGCCTTCATGTAACCCTCCCTTGATTTTGCACGATCTCTTCCATTATGCACGTAGACTGCTCAGACTCACGGCCAGAACATGTAGCCGTCACTGAAGACTGCCATCTTGTGACCCGGTCCACGTACTCTTTTCTTTCGAGGAACATTGGGCTTAGCCTTATTTTAATATCTCTCCAATAAAAAGCCGATTCATCTTGCAAAACTAACAAGAAAACGAGTTACTGCTAATATCATTTTAGTACACGCAACCATGCTTGGTTAAGAAGTCAGAAGGCCATACTATTAGGCGTGTAGAGCGCCACCTTGACTTACCCGTAGCGTGATAGCAATATGAACCGGCGGCGTCATTCTGTTACCCCCGAAGTTGCCAGCCTGTCATTAGTTTCTATTGCAAGCTGAGTCCTGCTTCAGCTTCTTTCTATACATTTTGTTTAGCTAAACGATAATCTACAAAAACAACACAACTATGAATAATGGTACGCAAGGTCACCATGTATTTTCCATTGACATAGGGACTTCGCTAAAAGTTAGCATTCGAATCCCAAAACGGCCCACTGAATAGCCCATTGAGCCCTTCATCGTTCTTGTCATCATTCTTGTCATCGTTTGGTGGCACCGTAGGGCTCTCGAACAGCCAGTCCATTAGACCCAGGTTGTGTTCTTCCTCATGCGCCGGTGGTGGTGCGATGTTCGCCTCCGTCCGTAGCATTGTAGATGCTCCGCTCTGCACTTCCTCAGTTGAAACAACGCTGAACAAGGCCAGCAAACTGGACATCACCACGAAATTGAAGAGCATTCTTGAACAAGTTTGAAATAGACCGTGTGGGAACTGCAGTGAATTGAGAAGTGAGGTCGCACGGCATCGATAACTCACAAGTTCGTTACACGCCGTTTGCACAGCCGAAGATAGTGTAGATGAGAAGTCGACCTAGATATGTTTTTTGCTGTAAAAAGTATGTCGCGGATCGTGCCGCTAATAGTGGCACTATGAGCTTAAAGACGCCCTGCATCTTGCAGCCCCCAGATCATGCAGCCTGCATTGCAGGTCTCTTTGATGAGAGCCGGGAAGAATACGTGCTGTTTTTTTTATCTTCGGCTGTGCAAACGATGTCAAGATTGGGCAGCCCAATTCTCTTCAAGTTGAATGAAAAGGAAATAACCTTTCTACTATAGATGGCTCCTCGACTGTAATCGACCGGAATGATAATTCATGCAGCAGAGATCACATATGACTAGTTGCATTGCGCTGGTAGTACTGTTTTCGTTGAAGTAGGTACTCAAGTAGCGCCAGTACTCGTGAGAAGCAGTGTATTGCACGATGTAGATAGGAAATGGATTTCGCTTTCTAAGAAATGAATGCTATGCGCGCGGGCGCCTGGGGCAAGCTCATCACGCATATGTGCAGTGTGGTGCTTGTGGTGCATTCAGTGGAGTTCATCTCTAGCGCTACCAATTGTCGTATCTCTTCAAGTGCTACTTTACTACAACCCGCTACAGCCGAACGACGCATCTCATGATCTTCGTAGGCACGTCATTTTGCACGTCACTCGACGTGGTCGAACTCATCTCTGCGTGAAGTTCAACCATCGTGGGCACCTCAATGGCAACTGGTTTCTGAGAATCGACAATGAGATGAATGAAGACGTCGAAGAGCGGAAATTCTTAGCGACCAATCTGCTGAAGAGTATTGCCAAGGCTGGAAACAAGGCCACCACTAAGGTCTCTACTGCGGCATCCAAAGCAACAAAGAGGGCGAAGTTCGAGTATTGGTTTAAGCGAGGAGAAACACCTATGACCATCTACAAGAAACTAAAACTAAACGGATTGGACCCGGCGCAGGCAAAGCAGAACCCCAACTACCTGGACTACCTCAGCTTCTCCGCGTTGTGGCGAAGGAAACAGTAAGTTTTCGGATGAATGAAGACACACCATTACGGTTCCTTCAAGAAACTGGAGATCTCTGCGAAAACGGAGCCTTGCGACCCAGTCAAATATACACATCACGCTATGTCGTATCACCTTCTTCTGACACTCTTTGTAAAGACAACCACGGATTCATTACGTTGCTATCCCCAGCACTTATATCTACACTTTTCACGCGACACAGTTCCATGTCCTCCACACCACTAGATCTAGACTCTGCAGTCAAGCGTTTAGTTCGAGGAAGCAGCCACACCCACCTGAACCACGTGTGCGCCATCACCGATGCGCGTTAGGAAACTCGCGGGCTTCGGCAAATCCTTGCCAAACTGCTCTACAGGGTAACCTGTGTCCAACGTCTCCATCAGCTTCTGCGCGTGCTGCTGCTGCACTAGCGCCACGATGCAACCACCGAAGCCGCCGCCCGTCATACGCGCACCAAACACGCCCTCGCAGCCACGAGCCGCCTCCACCAGGTAGTCCAGCTCCGGTGTGCTCACCTCGTAGTCATCACGCAAAGACTCGTGGCTCTCGAACATGAGCTTTCCCGCCTCGGCATACTTGCGCGCACGGATGAAGTCCACGGCTGCCACCGTGCGCTCGTCCTCTGTGATCACGTGGCGCGCGCGGCGGTACACCACCTCATCGCCCAGCGCCTCACGTACTGAGTCCAACTCCGACACCGTTGCGTCACGCAGGTGTGTCATCTGCGGATTCTTGGACTGCAACGCCTTCACGGCCGCCTGGCACTGTGTCACACGCTCCTTGTACTCACCGCCGTTCAGCTCGTGCTTGACGTTCGAGTTGCTCACCACGATGACCACGTCCGGGTCCTGGAACGCCACGGGTGTCGGCTCCTTCGTGCGGCAGTCGATCAACAGTGCGCAGTCCTTCTTGCCACACGACGAGATGAACTGGTCCATGATGCCGCACGGCACGTTGCAGTACTCGTGCTCGGCCGCCTGACACAGCAGCGCCTTCTGGATAGGGGAGATGCCCTTGAACTCGAACAGGCTCTCCAGGAATGTCGCGAAACTCACCTCCAGCGCCGCAGAGCTACTCAGACCACTGCCGAATGGCACCGTGCTCGCGATGGCCGCGTGCACAGCCAACGGCTCCTTGCGGTTCAGGTGCTTGAGGTATTCTGCCGTGACTCCCTTGGGATAGTTTCCCCACGACGGTTGCGTCTTCTCCAGTTGGTCTAGGTTGTCGGCTGCGAACGACAGCACCTGGCCGGGGAAGCTCGAGGACGCCAATTTCGTCGTGGCTGCCTCATCGGCGGAGGCTCGGATGCCCACTACCACCGTCATCTTATCCAGCGCCAGCGGACACACGAAGCCATCGTTGTAGTCCGTGTGCTCGCCGATGAGGTTCACGCGGCCGGGGGCTGCCGCAATGGTCAATGCCTCCCGTGGCACGTTCGCGTACTGCTTGAACGTGGAGTAGAAGAGCGCCACGGCTTGCTCCATCACGTCGACGTTGTCGGATCCGGCCATTGTGTGTGTTTCTTGTCTTGGTTGTACGTAAGTAAAGTGTTGTTGTTTGTTGTTTTGCGTCTTGTGCGTTTGCCCAGGACGGAGACGATTGGAAAGTGAGACGAAATGAATGAATTGACTGCAGGTGGGGAGAGGCCAATGACACTGAACTGCAATGATGGCAACGAGGAGGAGGCTCAGCCGTAGGCAATTGACAGGGAGGGACTTCAAGTAGTGATGCGCGCTGGGTTTATGCTGCGTCTGTGGCAGCGCGTCGGCGTTGCTTGGGGTCTCTTAAGGTTGGGACTCCTGGACTGCGTTGTCTTAAGAGTGGTCTCTTCACCAAATGGACACTATCCCTCGATGATAAGAATCCCTGCGATGGTTGATGCGCATCGGAAAGACTACAGCAAATTGACTGAAAGAACAAGAGCTTTGTCTTGACATAAGATGCAGTCTTTTCAAGTCAGATAACGTCACAAAAACCTGTGAGAGCTCATACAAAACCGAACTTCAAGTTCACCGCGACTGATAATCCCTCTGGTTAGTGATAATTGCCTACTTTACGTATCAATGCGTCAATTTCAGGAGAAAAACGGCAAGATTCAACTTCAAACACCATCACTTCCAACCAATACCCAGTGTTGAATATCAGAGCGCCAACACACTGCAGTTTTACGCCCTTGTGCTCGCATCAACGCGGGCAGCTTTCGTTCTGATACTGTACAAGTATCTGGCGCCGACGAACTTGCTGAAGTAGGGCGACGGGGAGATTTCTGAAGTTGTACGGTGGATCCAAATGGTCTTTGAGGCAAACTTAGTCATCGTCGTGGCCATGTCAAATATGGACAATAAATCAGTTGTTCCTGTAGTGGTTTTGTCAAAGACCCATTGATAATCGCTTAATGATACTACAGCGGACATTCGGCCCCTGCACAACCACCGTTCATTTTATACGGAACTCCTACAGCGGTGTTCGGCTTCCGCTTTCGCTCATGGTTCATGATGGCAGCGACTGTTGGCCTCGTTGCACCTTGCTGCAAAAAAAATACAAGGCTTGCAGTCACCAGGGCTGTAAATTGTATTCGGGTCTACCATTAAGCGCTGTGTGCTTGTCAGGCACAGGGTGAATTTTGGCTTCGAACTAGATTTGTGTCTACCCCACCTCGGCAATACCAAAGTGACGGTGTTTGAAGTTGTGGAGGTGTACTGCTTCCGTCTACATGCCACTGTTTGTGTCATTAATATGTCACTATAGCGGGGTTTATCAGTCGCGGTGAACTTGAAGTTCGGTTTTGTATGAGCTCTCACAGGTTTTTGTGACGTTATCTGACTTGAAAAGACTGCATCTTATGTCAAGACAAAGCTCTTGTTCTTTCAGTCAATTTGCTGTAGTCTTTCCGATGCGCATCAACCATCGCAGGGATTCTTATCATCGAGGGATAGTGTCCATTTGGTGAAGAGACCACTCTTAAGACAACGCAGTCCAGGAGTCCCAACCTTAAGAGACCCCAAGCAACGCCGACGCGCTGCCACAGACGCAGCATAAACCCAGCGCGCATCACTACTTGAAGTCCCTCCCTGTCAATTGCCTACGGCTGAGCCTCCTCCTCGTTGCCATCATTGCAGTTCAGTGTCATTGGCCTCTCCCCACCTGCAGTCAATTCATTCATTTCGTCTCACTTTCCAATCGTCTCCGTCCTGGGCAAACGCACAAGACGCAAAACAACAAACAACAACACTTTACTTACGTACAACCAAGACAAGAAACACACACAATGGCCGGATCCGACAACGTCGACGTGATGGAGCAAGCCGTGGCGCTCTTCTACTCCACGTTCAAGCAGTACGCGAACGTGCCACGGGAGGCATTGACCATTGCGGCAGCCCCCGGCCGCGTGAACCTCATCGGCGAGCACACGGACTACAACGATGGCTTCGTGTGTCCGCTGGCGCTGGATAAGATGACGGTGGTAGTGGGCATCCGAGCCTCCGCCGATGAGGCAGCCACGACGAAATTGGCGTCCTCGAGCTTCCCCGGCCAGGTGCTGTCGTTCGCAGCCGACAACCTAGACCAACTGGAGAAGACGCAACCGTCGGGGAAACTATCCCAAGGGAGTCACGGCAGAATACCTCAAGCACCTGAACCGCAAGGAGCCGTTGGCTGTGCACGCGGCCATCGCGAGCACGGTGCCATTCGGCAGTGGTCTGAGTAGCTCTGCGGCGCTGGAGGTGAGTTTCGCGACATTCCTGGAGAGCCTGTTCGAGTTCAAGGGCATCTCCCCTATCCAGAAGGCGCTGCTGTGTCAGGCGGCCGAGCACGAGTACTGCAACGTGCCGTGCGGCATCATGGACCAGTTCATCTCGTCGTGTGGCAAGAAGGACTGCGCACTGTTGATCGACTGCCGCACGAAGGAGCCGACACCCGTGGCGTTCCAGGACCCGGACGTGGTCATCGTGGTGAGCAACTCGAACGTCAAGCACGAGCTGAACGGCGGTGAGTACAAGGAGCGTGTGACACAGTGCCAGGCGGCCGTGAAGGCGTTGCAGTCCAAGAATCCGCAGATGACACACCTGCGTGACGCAACGGTGTCGGAGTTGGACTCAGTACGTGAGGCGCTGGGCGATGAGGTGGTGTACCGCCGCGCGCGCCACGTGATCACAGAGGACGAGCGCACGGTGGCAGCCGTGGACTTCATCCGTGCGCGCAAGTATGCCGAGGCGGGAAAGCTCATGTTCGAGAGCCACGAGTCTTTGCGTGATGACTACGAGGTGAGCACACCGGAGCTGGACTACCTGGTGGAGGCGGCTCGTGGCTGCGAGGGCGTGTTTGGTGCGCGTATGACGGGCGGCGGCTTCGGTGGTTGCATCGTGGCGCTAGTGCAGCAGCAGCACGCGCAGAAGCTGATGGAGACGTTGGACACAGGTTACCCTGTAGAGCAGTTTGGCAAGGATTTGCCGAAGCCCGCGAGTTTCCTAACGCGCATCGGTGATGGCGCACACGTGGTTCAGGTGGGTGTGGCTGCTTCCTCGAACTAAACGCTTGACTGCAGAGTCTAGATCTAGTGGTGTGGAGGACATGGAACTGTGTCGCGTGAAAAGTGTAGATATAAGTGCTGGGGATAGCAACGTAATGAATCCGTGGTTGTCTTTACAAAGAGTGTCAGAAGAAGGTGATACGACATAGCGTGATGTGTATATTTGACTGGGTCGCAAGGCTCCGTTTTCGCAGAGATCTCCAGTTTCTTGAAGGAACCGTAATGGTGTGTCTTCATTCATCCGAAAACTTACTGTTTCCTTCGCCACAACGCGGAGAAGCTGAGGTAGTCCAGGTAGTTGGGGTTCTGCTTTGCCTGCGCCGGGTCCAATCCGTTTAGTTTTAGTTTCTTGTAGATGGTCATAGGTGTTTCTCCTCGCTTAAACCAATACTCGAACTTCGCCCTCTTTGTTGCTTTGGATGCCGCAGTAGAGACCTTAGTGGTGGCCTTGTTTCCAGCCTTGGCAATACTCTTCAGCAGATTGGTCGCTAAGAATTTCCGCTCTTCGACGTCTTCATTCATCTCATTGTCGATTCTCAGATACCTTTACGGTCGTCGTCGTTGCGGTTAGTGGTAGTGAGCACGTGCTGCACGGCCAAAGTATCTGGTGTGGTCGCCTTCGAGATCTTGGTTTGAGTGGAGTCTGCAGCCGCGATGACTGAAATGATAATAGTCGCAGTCATCAGCATCAAGTAGAACGAACGCATGGTTGATGGGTTTGATCAAAGGCTTGGCAAGCAAGTAACGAAATAAACTTTATTTTTGTGAGCCCGTGCGAACCGTTGGCATATACTACCGGTAGTACAACACAAGTACGAAGCTGCAGTAGGAACCACAAAGCATTTTGTAAAGTTTACTTGCACATACGAGCGACGATCACGAGCTTGAGGGGATTATCGCAATCACCGATCTTCAAGCCTCTGCTCGTTCGCTTGAATGCTGATGCCGGAAAACATAGATTTACCAATGCAGGCAAATCATTGAAATACTACACACACCTCGGCTGCGTTCCAATGACATTCACATCATCTTGTCTGGTCCGGGAGCGGAGAGCAAAATCAAGCTGAGCTATGGCATATGCTTGCGATTGGTTATCGTCGAGATCGGTGAAAGGTCAACAAGTGGCAGAGCTCGGTTCATTTCTCACCTCACCGTGGCCTCAAGCAATCTCACACTAATCATGCGCTGGGGATTCATTTTACTAGCTGCTGCGGCAGTCCTTGCTGCAAACTGCATCTCAGCGATTCCGGACTTGGGCCAGGCTAAGCTCTTGAAGGTAGCTTCATCGGACCTCGTTCAACCGATCGCTGTTCGGAACGATGAAGGGAGGCCACCGCTTCCTAAGAAAAAGTAAAACTACTGGCGCCAACATCAACGTCAAGGCATTGAAAGTAGCGTTCGTTGGCATCAAGATCGTTGCTAGACGCTTCGTGAGGAAGGGCCCCAGAAGGAACGAAGAATAGACTCCCGAAATGATCTTTTCAGGCTGGGCGGAACAAGGAATGGCAGCCAGCCGTGTCTTCAACGGACTGGGACTCCTACCGTACATGATTTGGCATCCAGAACTGGTTGATACGATCTGTGCTGGGCGATACCTGAATACCAAATCTACATGGGCTACATCAACTACCTTAACACGATACACTGGTACCCGAAGATTCAATAAGGCAATGACTAATCCATTAGTCCTTTGAATCGATCGATCAGAGAATTGTAGTCTATGTGAAAAGTCATTGAATATCTCCACAAAGGTTTTCTTCCTCACTTCGATCTATACTCTCAAAAGACAACTCCAAGTGCTACTACTGCTTCCAATATACAAGATGCAATGTGTTTTGAATGTTACCGCTCTTAAGACCATTGCGTCCACTGACTCCTTGGATGGAGATGAACGCGGCGGTGAGTTGAGAATGGTTGGTACTCTAGCAAGTGAAAAAATTGACCCTACCATGGATGAGGTAAGGAACAGAGTGTATCTTGCAACTATAATAGGTCAAACGCACACACAATATATACTTGTAAAGGAATGTGCGACTCCCGCATCGAACTGGAGTGGACGACGCCAAACAGCGATGCAGCAGTGCATGCGGCTTCCGGACAGGAGGAATGCACTTCCTCAAGCCTTCATACCGCACATCTCGTTGTCTGTTACATACTATACCCACTCGCGCACGTGGGAGAGCACAAGCGGGCTGTTGGATGAGCATGTATCAATGCAAACCCCACATACAACCATTGATTGTAGTCCTGTTGATGTCTCCGTCCAATTCGCAACTGAGTCGAATCAAAGGAGTGGGGCATTGTCATCATTTGATCGATTGGCTGGGAAGAAGCGTCGAAATACGTAAAATACCAAGTTTTCTTGTAATTTATATATATCTATGTCTATAAAAGGGTTTTATTGAAAATTGTACAATGATTCCGGTCTTTCATATTCTTACATATATTGAATGAGTCGATATTAATTTCAGATCTAACCTCTGTATCACCATATGGCGAAGTGTTGTACAAAAGTAGGTTCTGAAAAGCTCTTTGGGTGGGACCTGAGACCGACCGCATAACGATCGAAACTGAAGCAAAAAGCAGGAGCGACAGCATTCCACACGAGGAAGATCTCCCTACAAGAGCCTAGCCATGACGACTAACACAGACGCGAGCCGTCCGGTGGTTCGCACGAGCTTCGACTCTCGAGACGAATCTCATGCTCTACACCTGGTGCCTCCGTCATCCGCCGATCGGTCGCCACTAAAATCGTGGCGCAATCTGCCGAGCCCATTAGGCAGCCACCACATCCTAGAAAGTCAATACGAATACGAACAGATCGAAGAACAAGCCAGGAAGCAGGGCAAGACCAAGGTGCGCACCATCAACCACATCACTTTGGGCTTCATTGCCTACTTTGCAGTGGCTGCAGGACCCTTCGGAGTCGAAGAAGCAGTACAAGCAGCTGGCGCTTATCCAGTGCTATTGGCAGTCGTGTTGCTGCCTTTTACGTGGGGATTGCCACAAGCTCTTATGGTCGGTGGTTGTTTCTATTGAAATTGTCTTGCTGTTGAGTTAGCGACTGACTGACTGACTGATAATTTCACTTTTGGTGACAGACTGCAGAGCTGAGCTCAATGATTGACGAGAATGGCGGCTACATTCTGTGGGTACGACGAGGACTGGGTCAGTATGCAGGCTGGGTGAATGCGTTCAATAGCATTGCCAGCAACGTCTGCGACTTGCCGACGTACCCGGTGCTATTTTGCAGCTACGTGGAAGCGTTCTTGGCTTCTGGCTACAACTACACGTTGTCAAGCACGGAACAATGGTTTGTCAAGTGTGTGGCGCTGTTGCTGGTGTTCACTTCGAATGCAGTTGGTATGCGCGCTGTGGCAATGGCTTCTATGCTCATGTCGCTCTTCGTGCTAGCACCGTTCATCCTGGAGCCCTTGTCTGTGGAGACCTTCAACCTCGCTACTTGGGGTAGCGTGGCACCGAATATCGATTGGTCGCTGTTCCTCTCCACCATCTTGTGGAACTACCAAGGTAGATAATGGCGCTCTTGCAACGCTATGGTTATCTCGACTAACTCTTGACTACGGTGCACTCAAATTTTAGGTTGGGACTCCTTGGGTTGCGTTGCTGGCGAAGTTAAGGACGGCGGGAGAACCTACCCCATTGCTATTGTGATCGCAATGGTCTTGATCACCATTAACTACGCCTTCCCAGGTGAGCTTCGACTGTGTACAGTATTAGCCTTCTTTCTACTCACGCCCCTGATATTTTTAATGCAGTTGGTGCTGGTATCATGGTGCAACCTGACTTCTCACAATGGCACGAAGGCTCTTTGGAGACCATTGCTATGACGATCACTCCATGGCTCGGCGTCTGGGTCGGTGCTGCTGCAGTTGTTGCAACGCTAGGCGAGTTCAATGTCGTGATGGCATGTAGCTCGCGCGCGTTGTGGGCGACGGCAGACTACAAGATGTTGCCGTCTTTCCTCTCGTATGAGTGGAAGCGCTTTGGTACGCCCATCGCGGCGGTTGTGTTCCAAACCCTGACCACGGGCATTCTCATGAACTTTTCGTTTGAGTTCCTGGTGGTGTTGGACACATTTTTCAACAAGTACGTGGCGTATGACCTTGCTATTGTTTATCATAGGGCATCAACGACTATCTTGATTTTTCTGTAGTCTCACGCTGCTGCTGGAATTCTTTGCGTTCCTGCGTCTCAAGTACACTGAAAGGACACGGAGCGTCCGTTCGTCGTACCGTTCGGCACCACGGGGCGTGGGTCATCACGCTGCCCAAGATTGTCGTACTGTCGGGTGTCTTGCTGGCTCAGAAGCGCCACGTGTGGGTGACTTGCGGACTATTCAACGTGGCCGTCTCGTCCGCGTACCTGGTATGGCGTCGCTTCCAGCCAGTACAACGGCCTCCGCACACGTCTGCCGGAACCTACTATGGCACTGGTGCGCTTTCCTAGCGGGTCAAGTCTTACCATTCTCGCTCCTTTGCATCCTGCCCTAAATGATACATTTTAAATTGAAGTTGCCTTGATCTCGTCCAGTGATTGGCAGGTTTCGAAAATGCAAAAACTGGACGCTGCCACCTTGCGTGCGTCACTCGGTCTTCAATTCCATCCAATCAAACTCCTTTCGTCAAAATCAGTTTTGAAATTGACAAAACCGGCCCTCCGACCAAGCAGAACTGTATACATTGTCTATAGCCAAAACATGCATATATATCTTTCACCAACGTATCTGATCCTCATTCTATCTTTTGCCAGCCAAGCAGCAGCTCAAGTGTGTTGGAGTCATGGCGTTAAACGAGAACTCTCCGCTGCTGCAGCGCTCCTCCAGCAATGGTGAAACCCGCCGCCCTCCTATCCGTCGAGCGCTCTACGTGATCGTCCCTCTGACTCTGGTCGCTATCACCACCATCTGCCTCTTAATGGGAGGAGACAAAGAGACTTCCAAAGCTTCCTCTTCTTCTTCTTCTCCTTCTCCTCCTGCAGCCCCCAGTGCTGCTCCTGTGGCTCCAGAAATCTCTGAGACGGAATTATTGACGATGCGACCTCCTTTCATTGAGAAATTACATCCAATCCCTCCCAAACTCATCCCACAGAACGGATTCGGTCGATCTCTCCCTACGAACGAGTTCTGGTCCAATTTCATGGTGGGAGACGGTCATGGCCTTAATATTGGCGCTGGAGAGGTCACTATCACTCCTTATACAGTCAGGAGCGTACCTAAGAGACTGGAGATCTCCTACGGAGACTCACGTCGCGTGGTGACCAAAGATGCCATCACAGAGTACTTTAATGTGGATACAAGCTTCACAGCTTACAGTCACAAGTTTTCACATGCACAGGAAGAGGCAGTTGACAGTGCACTACTGGGGATGGCAACAGCACGTCTCACCAAGTCGTGGACTTTGATGTCATGTCGGTGCAGTTGCAGTACGAATTCGACTCGGACAAGCAGTGGATGAAAGTGCCGCTGGTGCGGGGCTCGCCCTACGTCACGGTGGAGTACCAGAGCGTCCTCCCAGTGCTGGAATTCAACGCTACAGTGTTGGCAATCAACAATGTGCAAGTGGAAGAGAAGAACCCTCTGGCACCGTGGAACGAGCTCCAGACGTGGACCAACGACCGGTTCGAGATTGACATTGAAGTGTACGGGACTGGAGAGAGTGCTCATGGGACTGGGAAGGCGCAACAAAAGTGGGTTTTGTACTTTGAAAAGGAACGGACACTGCAGCTCCAATTTGCTGATGAGAAGGACTACCGTCCGTACAACTGGCGTGGAGAACTGGCCACTCCAACCAACATTCGACTTGTGGACACAGACTTTTATACAGGAGCTGCACGACTTGCAATTGTGCCGGTAGGAGCATCGCAGGGTGCGGTTGAAGCACTTGACCGTTCGGCAAGCATTTACCCCGTTGGGTCGTCTCTCACAACGGATGTAAACGACGTCAATGCATCATTCTCGTTCTGCTGGAAGACAAACCAGTTCCCTGATCTTGAGAGCCAAATGCGGCATCGTCTTCCACGGCTGAGTTACTGATGATGGCGAACCCGCACCATGTGGCGACACTGAAGCCGACCAGCGATGCATTCCATGTGCTCGGACAGTTTGGACACCGTACGGTGAAGTCAAACATGACTGCCGTCCTTGGAAGCTGCTGGGAGATGGAGGAGACGCTCCCGACGGCGTCATTCTATGAGGAGGATGTACAGATTCAGCCCAAATACATAGAAGCGATCAAGGTGGCTCTAACCAACGATTCCAACTACACGCCTGAAGCTGACGATCCGTATTACTTCGGGAAGGAGATTGGTCGCCAAGCACGCCTGGTACTGATTGCCGACAAGTTGGGTGAGAAGGAATTGCGAGATGGGATTTTGGACAAGCTGGAACAGTGGTTGAAGCCCTGGATGTTGGGTCAAAACAGCGACCACTTCGTGTACGACCGTAGCTGGGGTGGTATGTGCTCGCTCAACGGATTGAAGGGCGTGTTCTGGATGACAGACTTTGGTAACGGCTGGTACAACGACCATGTACGTTGGAATTTATGTGTGATGGCTTGAAGGGGCATCATGTTTACTTGTGTTGCTTGTAATTTTGCAGCACTTCCACTATGGCTACTTCTTATATGCCGTTGGTGTAGTGGGTAAGTTTCGCCCGGATTTCGCCCGCACCCACAAGGTTGCTGTTATGTCGATTGTGCGCGATATTGCCAGTCCCGACCAGAGCGAGTAAGTGACTTAACTGTTTAGCTACCGTCCATTTGAAAGCTCACCCTCGACTAACTTTTTATTTGATTGTTGACTTGCAGCACCTTCTTCCCATTCACGCGCCACTTTTCGTGGTTCGACAGTCACTCTTTGCCAGTGGCGTCTACACGTTAGATGGAGGCAAGTCCCAGGAAAGTGTGAGCGAGGCCATCAACGCCTACTACGGCGTGTACTTGGTGGGCAAGTCATTCAACGTCACGGAGGTGGAGCACATGGGCCACCTCCTGCTTGCCATGGAAATCCGTGGTGCGCAGACATATTGGCAAATGCCGTCAAACTCGGACATCTACGAGCCACTATACGCGGCCAACAAGATGACGGGCCAAGTGGCCGCCACGAAGGTTTCGTACACGACGTGGTTTGGACCCCAGGTGGAGCACATGCACCTGATCAACATGATCCCCTTCACGCCGATCACGGACGCGTTTTTGAAACCGGCCTATGTCCAGGAGGAGTATCCCATTTTGCAGCATCAGGCCTTCGATCGTTCAGAGGACCCGATCGAAGACCGCTGGAAGGGTTATGCCTACCTTGATCTGGCCATCATCGACCCCACGGCAGCTTGGACGAAGGTTCAGGAGATGAGTTTCTTTGACGATGGCAGCTCACGAACGAACTCGCTCTACTGGATTGCCACTCATGCCACAAATTGATTTTGAAAGGGGCCATTAGAAGTATGCTGGCACGAGCATGCCATTCACAAAAATCTACCTATGAAAATGTGTGCCTTCGTTAAGCTAGGCCTAACACTCTTGTGGTTCATAATTGACATGGCTGTTGCAATTTATCCTTGCAATTGCAATTATTGTTTGACGTTGTTGTTATCCAAGAAGTCCTACAGTATTGTGCCTTTCACCTCTTGGCGAATGCTATCCATATTGTCTAGTAAACGTGTTGATGAACGCCCAAGTGAACACAATCAAGGGAACATCCTTGGATAATCTTCCATTACTTTCCAGCGTCAATTGCAGGCAGCTTCCGAGTTGAAGTTGATCGTGGTGGTTCATGCACACCGCGATGCCACGAGCGCTACTGCATCAACACAAAGTGCAACAAGACCAACCGTGCCGCGTAACACCAACCTACATATTCACCAGCAACGAGCACCAGTCATTGATATGGCGCGCGTTCTTCATAGCACAAGACAAGAGAGAGCAGGTTTAAGAGAGTAGTCTAGATAAATGTCACTGCTCAATCCTCACTTCGCAATTTACTGTTTCGAGCTCAACTCGCTATAGAACGTCGGCACACAAGTTGAGAGGCTCCCAGAAGAAAGGCCTCGGCAATTAACAACATGTGGGTGTTGTCTCTCGGGCTTGAACTATCATAATACGACGAAAAAGGATAAGTATCATTTTCAAGTATTCGACTCATGTTTGCTACGTGTATGCATGAATGAAGAGCGCGCGATGCATCCAGCTTACTCGCGTTACTCGAACACGCACGAAACGCGGATTGAACCAGCCCGCACAGCATTAGTCGGTAGGTTGGCCATATCGTCTCCAGAGGACATGATTGAGTTGATGGAGAACGAGTGGGAAGATGTGCCTGCACCAGCAACCTCCACCTTCACTGCCAGATAGCCGACTAGCTTACCGGAGGGATCCTTCAACACCATCTCCTCCTCGACCGGAGGCGAGTTCAACAGAGTCGCGTCGATGTCCATAGTCGCGGACCCAAGTCTCTCATCCACAATCATGCTCTTGTCCTTGAGCGAAACCACCAGTCTCGTGTCAGCGCCACCGCGGCGCAGCTCCTTGGCAGATACTGGGAACGTGAAGCTCTCTTCCCAGGTTGCCTTGCCCATCTGCACATTCTTCTTGTTCTTCGTGAACGCCATTTTGGTCGTGTTCGTTCGGTTGGCATTCTTTCCCACGTGCACCGAAATGTAGGGATTAATATTAGGCGTGCTACTCCCCAGGTTGCCTAGGCCTAGCATGCCACCTCCGGTCGAACTCGTCACCACCATGTCCTTCAGTCCCACTACTGTCACAAGAACCTGATGCTTATCATCACCCAACATGTTCGGGTGGGCCGCTTTTTTCGAGCTGCTCTTCTTCGGCATCACCAGGATATAGTTTTTTCCTCAATGGTATGGCTGACGTTCTTTTTCGTGTTGCCCGGCTTCACCTGAGTATGTACCCACTGTGCCAAGTCTGACGAGAACTCCGGTGGCTTAAAATCGTCCTGTAGCTGCGCCATGCTCATAATGCACTTGCCAATCGTCTTGGCCACCGTGCCACCGTATGAGTCCTTCACCACAAATTGCACCTCATTCTCCTCGCCCGTCAGTGCCAGCTGTGTCTTTTCCTGCCACAACGGATTTACCGTATTGTAAATCACGCTAGTACGCATTACATCCACACCGTCCACACGCACCACGCACAGCGGATCGCACGATTTATCCGAGTCTAATCCATTAGCGCTAAGTACTTCCAAATTCAAAAGCGCGGCCTTGTAGTGGCCTTCATCAAACTCAGCAATCAGCCGACCGTTCTCTACGAGCTTCGATTTGCGACGACGCCCGCCGAACGGAGATCGATCCACGACAGTCGACTGAACACCAAGAGCCAAGTTATGAGATGTGGACGTAATTCCTTTGAGTAGGACTACACCGGGGCCTGTGATACCTTGTACTGTACCCTGTACGAGCCCAGTCACGCCGCCCCTTAACGCGCCTTCCACAGGCTTCGTGAATATGCCCGTAAAGCCGCGACCAAGGTCCTTCGCAAACTTAAGACCAGCGTTGTCAGTCGATGAGGAATCGTCACCACCACCAGACGCTGCGTTTCCTCCATCGTCAGCAAACTCACCCACAAACTTGTCTAACGAACCAGTGATTTTCGCAACCGACGACGCACCGGATTTCACGATAGTTTTGCCGAGCACCTTCACTCCTTCACCGCGCGTCTGGGCATCTCCAGTCAACTCACCCTTTGTGATCTTCAAGAATTCCACCACGCCAGATCCTAAATCTTCCACAAGCCCAATAGGGTTGCCGATGATATCTGCGCTACCAATGAGACGGTATGCCTGCATCACACCTTGCTGTACATAGTTCGCTACAAGTTGGCTCTGCAGTCGTTGCTTCGTCGAGAAGCAGCGCACGATCACAATCTCGCTAAAGCTGAATGTCGGCGAGCCACTTAGGTTTGACCCGATCAGGCCAACGATTTGGCTCAAGCCGAATATCACCGAGTGACCACCGCCTGCAGACGTCACGACATCTTTACGCGTAATCGCATACTCCAGATCCACGGATAGCGACGAAATCCGTAGAAGGTCAAAGTACACCAGGTCTGTCTGGATGCCTCCATCCGCTGTCACTAACATCATAGGCATCGGCGGCGCACGACTCTGGAGTGTCTGTTGTAGTGTCAGGCGTGATCGGTACGCCATAGTCGCATCCGACACCAAGTACGGCTCCAGCAGTTTCACCAAGTTTACCAAATAGTCAATGTCTACCTTCACCGACAAATCACTCAGGCTGAACTCAAGTAGCTTGTACGTCCCCATTCGAGATTCAAGATCGGCGTCAAGCACCAGCTTTAAGAACGGCTCAGGCTCCTTGCCCACCGACTTGTCACTGTAACCTGCGTTGACTGGGTTCATAATCACCGGGAATTTAGCCGTTGTCAGCATGTTATCCACTTGGGTGTGTAGCACTGAGAATGTCCACTCCAGCGACGCTGGTGCCTTCTGCATCTTAATGACATCCGTAGACGCAAAGAACACTTCTTGTGGGAAACCATCCAACAGGAGAGCCCGAAACCGTCAAACGCGATGTCAAACGACGACGCGTACAGCATACGCCGGTGCTGAAATTCTCCCTCTCCATCCGCATCCTGACTCTCCAGTAAGCTAAGCTCCAATTCCTTCTCTGTAAGCTTGAGCACGCGCGTGCTCTCTTCAACGACGACTTGGACAGTCAGTTCAACGGGGCGCTGCTTTTCACCATCTCGAGACACCCACATTGTAATCGGGTCCATATAACCCACGTAGTCTATGTCGTATGTCTTCGTCTGCACCTTGGATGCATCCTGATGAGAGGCGGAGCTCGATATTGCGCTCCTTGGACAACGGATTGAACCAGGCAAATGCATGCCACGCGCCAGGTTTGACGGTTGCAGCCATTTCCTTTTGCCCACGACTGAAAATCGATGATTCACCCAGTTGTGCACAGTCAACTGTAAACGGGGTGAAGTTCTCAACACGGTATGGTGGTGCGCACGACACATCGGTCAGAACCACATACACATACATATCGACCACCTGCACACTTGCTTGGCAGATCAGGTAGCGTTGACGTATTGGTGAGTAGGCCTGCAAATAGAGATCCCCTGCCGTATTAATTGGGATGGCGAACGACCAGGCCTTCTTGTCATCATCAGTGTTCCACTCTTCTGAGAATGAAAATGACACATAACGCTGACTCTGTTCCCCCGACTCCCCTTCTTCAGGGATCCGAAGTGATAAAGAGGTGTGGTCTGTCCATCCTCCAGTGCCAATTGCAGTTGCTTGACATCCTCCACACTGCGCTTGTGGAACATATCATTCACCTTCTGTGGGTCGGTGTCGTGGGACGCAAAGCTCTGGATGAAAAGATTTTGGTTCAAACGGTTCTGTACAAAATACCGTGGACTCAATGTAAGCGCGACACCGGGCTCGAAGAGGCCATACAGACCCTCCATCTTCACGCTGAACACGCTAGGGCCACATACAATCTCGCCCATAGTGTTGATGGCTGTCGTATTAATGGGCTCAGACCACTGTGCGTGTTTAACAGCGTGCTCTGACACCGTAGAAACCTTATACGCCGTATCTGGCATGTTGCCCAGCGCTCCCCACGCCTCAGGACGACGATTCGTATTTCCAAGTGGCTTCAGGCTGAGTCGATCCTGCGGCAGTGACGTCATGATTGGATAGGTGAATGGTGCGCATACGTCCATGGCATTTAGTGAGTTCCGCTTGGCACCAGGCTCCGTAGACGCAAAGCTAAACGTGAGCGATGTGTTATCAACAATCCAATACGGGCTGGAAAAGCGCACGAGGCGGGGTAACCAGGAAGCGTGATCCGGTCAATGTTAAATTTAAGTCCCTTGTCGGCCTCCACATTTTCTGGTGCCATGGTCGTGAATCGCTCGACTTCCTTATGGATCATCATCAACAGAGGCTTCGACCAGGGCGATACGATGTGCTTGCCCGTGCTTGGCTTCGTCGTGATTAGTCGAACCGAAATATAGCCAGGATACCCTCCGGACACCCCAGACACCTCCGAGTCGTGACCTGACTTTACCACACCGCTCAGAATGCCGTCGGATGGCTCTGGAGTACCATCGCGTCGCAAGAGTGTCTCCACCTTACCATATTCAATTTTCGTGTTCTTCGATGCATCCGCCTTGTACTCGATGAAGCGGTACTCCATTTCATACGGCAGCGAATTGCGCACCACGAATGGAGGCAAAAGCGCCAACTCGTACTCAAAGTGTGTGCGTAAGTACCAACGGCGCATAATCATATTGGGCGTCAGGCTCTTGATGATCTCCGTGCACGTTTCCTCCGTCTCCGTAGACAATGGTGCCACCTCGGCGCTGTTTGTTCTTCGTCTCACGTTCAGTTTCGTGTTCATCGAGTTTTTCTATTGACTCGCTGGACGTAAGTATGTCGTTGTTCAATGAAGTCTTTACAACCCAATGCTCGTAGTTTTCCGGGCGCGCATAAAATTCTGTGATTCCCATAAGTAGTGAGAGCGGCGAGATGCGCTCGTTGGGCCGCAGTTTAATGACGGGAGATGACACACTCTCTCGGCCTTCGCTTCCAAGACTCAAATATTTCACTTCATAGCACTCCGAGCTGTGGTTGCAGAAATATGTGTTGGATCTCAGCACGATTCGCTGACGCCGCGAGTTCTCTAGACGCGAAATAACTGTAACGAACAAAGTCTCTGGCGCCGCCTCAGCCGTAGTCACACCAACGTTGGTACTACCGAATGGTGGCAGCCTAACTGCGCTCTTACTGGCGCCCCACTGATCGATTTCAAGCAAGTCCAACGTAGCCTCACCACCCTTGAGAACTCCGTTTTCAATGTGAACGCGATTGTGCGCCTCAACTGTGACTATTTCGTCACTGCCGTTCAGTTTCAAGAAGACCTTGCATCCGGTAAAATTCTGTACAAGACAGTCAGTATCCTTGTATTTCTTCGCAGCCACTGCACTCTCAAAGCTGTCCTGGTGCTTCTGGAGAGCGTTCTGTTGGGCCTCACCATCAAGGGCATCCATCAATGCGCGATAGGTCTTCAGAACACTCGAGTCACATTAATTTGGAATCGTTTGGCGGCTTCCATCAAAACAGAAAACCCGTTCTCGCCAGCACCTGATGAAACACCCGCAACTAATTCCCAAGGTTCAATAATGTTTTCCATGTCGTTCGCGAGATCGCTGTAGCAGGATGATGATAACTTAAAACCAAACAACACTGTCCAATCAGAGTTTCCAGAAGTAGCCAAACCAACCCAGTCAACAGGCCCAAGTTCGTCGATCTCTTTGCCAGTCAACTCCATTGACATCTTGACGTTACTCACGACAAAATCACCACGGCAGTATCGAGCAGGAAGATCGGTGTCCGTTAGAACAAGCCTCAAGTTCCCCATCTTCACGTCTGTCGTAAACTGCAGTTCTTTTTTGATCGGGTTGGCGTTCTGCGACAGCTTACTAACCAGTTGCTCAGCCTCTTCTAAGGCTGCACTGAAAATGCCATCACGTTTCTTCTTCGCAATCACCTTGGCAGCACTCTGGTACTCACTGATACCACCGCAGTGTGTGAATGGCTGAAGCAACCACTCACAGATCACGTGGTCCTTACAGTCATCGTCCGTAGACGGCAACACTAATGCATCCCAGACAAGGTTGGCAGCATCATAATTCTTCAACAATCGGACCAACTTCTTCTGAACGTCAAGAGGCGACTGGTCTCCAAACGAATGCTTCGTGACGCGGGCTTCGCTTTCGAACAGTTCCCAAAACCGAGCCTGAAACTCAGAGCGCTGAATCCACTCGGCAAGTTGGTCCGACGACACGATCTTCGTTCCACACATCTTGTTAACCACTTCAAACGAGTGGTATTCATTGCCGCGCAAGTTTAGGAATCCATTCAACGCATTGCTACCATTTCTTCCTTGTGATGCACCGGAAGACGATGCTGCCTCATCCGACAACAGATCATCACGTAAGTATGCGCGTAACTCCTGGAACTCCAGAAAACCGTTACCGTCCTGGTCAATATCCTTGAACAATTCGCGAACGAAGTGCTCCAGTTCGCTTTCGAGCAGAGTATCTCCGACCTTTACACGGCGCAGGAGCATCAAGAGTTCGGCCAATTCAATGTGGCCGTTCCCATTTGCATCAATTTCGTTAAATAAACGATGCAAACGGTCCAGAACAGAATCAACTTCTGCTTGACGTCGTAGCTCATCTTGCTTCATTTGGCTTTCAAGCCTGAGCCGTGCTTGATCAGGCGTAGTTGTTTGCATGTTGCTGAGGGCCTGACCGCAGGATGCCAACAGCGACAAGCTGAGGTCCGAGCCAGCGAACATAACGTCTGGCATGTGCATGAGCACGCTCTGGTGGCAAACTAAGGAGTTCTTCGTATCCTGCTCTAGGGCAAACTGGAAAACAAGACTCATTGGTGCCAAAATCGTCTCCATATCTCTAGCGCCTTCGACGTATTGCGCTCCGATTCCGAAGCTATTCACGTTGAATGCCATCTTTTCCTGCACCTTCGAGCTTTCAACGTGAATGTTCAGTGTGGCAGGAATATCCACACGGCAATCCACAACATAGTCACTCTGCCACGTCTCGACATTAATGTCCGTGAATAATGATTTTGAGAAGGAATGAGTCGGAATCATGAGGATGTGGCAGTCGCTCATGTTAACATCGAGAGTCAAAAGCATCCCACCGAGCAAGCTGAACGGGGCCATCGACACTTCCTTTGTCACCGTCTCCACTTCACTTTGTGCGGTCAACACTGGAGCCGGTGACGATTCAGAGTGTGCGACTGACGTCGTTGGCGGGCGGGCTGTTGACAACACTTGACTAGTCTTCGTGTTAAGTCGATCTGCGTACAGCAGGAAATGCTCAAGCGCATCCGTCGAGAGCACTAGTTTCACGTTGTTCACACCCGCACGCACATTTTGCTTTCCACTTTCAAACTGGCTGATGTGAGCAGTAAGCATCTGCGGTGGTACCAGCGCGTCAGACTCTGCTGCCGCCTTGCTGAAGTCAGCAAACATCAGCTTTGCCGTCGGAGAAACTGGGCTGAGAGTAGATGATCCCACATTCACCACAAAGTCGTCTGACTCAACACCACATCCAAGTCGATCTTCTGTTTTTCCTCCCTTCTGCTACCGTGTACACACGCATATTAACTCCGAAGCCGACCACCACCATCTCTGCAACCTGGCGGCCTCGTTCAACAAAACCGATACTCATGTTCTCCCAACGCAGCGCAATCTGCATGGCCTTGAACATGATGCTACTTGTCTTGGCAGCATTCTCTTGTACAATCGCAGTGTAATCCGCAAGCGACAGCTCGTCCTTCGTGTGACGGTAGTACTTGGCTAGGCCAGTGGCCCGACTACGCAACTTCAGGATCTTGTTTAGCGTCATTGCCCCGTCAATAGTCTGGAGCTTTTCGTTTCGAGTCTTCTTCTCCTGTGTCGATAGAGACTTGTTGCTTTCTACTTGGTCATAGTTAGTCACGTAAAAGGCTTCGTCCTCGGCTGAGAGTGGCTTTCGCACCGTATCATCGTGTTCCAACATGCGCACCGACTGTACCAAAGTTTGGTGGTCCATGTAGGGAACAAACAGGTCACGCAGCACACCCACAAGCACTTCACGCGCGACTGAAATGTTGTTAATTGACGGCGACAGCAGCTCAACTTGTGCCACGCGGTGATTCATCGGGACAGGGGCAATGTTCTCCACTATACCCAGCAACCGCGGCATCGGTGGCACTTTGAGTTTCAGATCAATACCGGGGAACGACAACAACGCTGTCTCTCCAGGTCCCACACCAGCATTGTCCTTGAGTGGGTCCTCTTTCCTCTCCACCACTGCCTCATTGTCATCTTCTTCGTCCTCCACGCTAGCAGCGCAAATGTTCACGCCCTTGATGCTCATGGCGTACTCCACCTGGACCTCCTCCGACGTCAGCACAACTTGCAGCGCTTCATCCGGATTATCATGCACCACATCGGACAGCAATTCATAAGATTTCATCACGAAGCTCACACGTGTAGGCTTCAACACTGGTGGGAGGGAACTCGTCGTGGCAGCATCATCTTGCTCCTCATTCTTCTCTTCCTCATCATAGCCATCCACCGCTGTAACACTCGGATTTAATCCAGTAATAGCCACTCGCACATTGCTCACATGCACGTCCACTTGTGCCGCAATCTGTTGCAGTACGCGATCCTTGAAGGAGAAAACTTTGGGCGTAGCCTCCGAAGCAGCAGCAGCTGCAGCCTCTTCCTGCTTCTGTCTCGTCTCCACCTTGGTCTTCTCAGCCACCAACTGCGTGATCCAATTAGTAGCTTCATTCAACTTCATCGCCACTGCATCTTGCACTTCAAATACTCCAGCAGCATTGGGGTCGACCATCACTCCGTCCACTGCGACGCCCTCCACCTTCACCACCATCTTCCACGTTGTAGCCAAGTGGATCGTGATCTTCCTCACTGAGATACTCTTGAGCTCCACGGGAGCGAGTCCTGCTTGGCGAATGCCATCGTCTGGAGGAACGCGCTCTGTAGCTGGACGAAGAACAGGGAGATGGTGATGCCTCGCAGCGTCTCAGACGCTTTGCCGCTTCTCCTGCGGCCGCGCACGTCGAAGGATCCAAAGGCATATTCTACTGCCAGACTGGGCGTCAAGTAGGCGGCTGTGGCTTTGTGGATGATCCCAGAGAGCAGCGGGAAGATCGTGTAGCGGGCGAGCGCCGGCACTACGCACAGAGACAGCGAGACGCACACAGAGAGCAGCGCCACTGTCAGGAGCCCTAACATGCTGGGCGAGCGGTTCGCAAACAGATACAGCAGCTTGACCGACGTACAACGCTGTCCGAAGACAATCACTCCTGCAACGGATCCGAGTGCGCACTCGACGGCGTTTTTGCAAATGAAGGGAGAAACCAGCATTGAAGTGGCTACGAACGGGTGGTTGAGTTCACAAGACCTGACGTTAGTGAGAGGAGATGGAACCCAACATTTGAGAGGAAATACAAAAATAAAGTAAAAGACAGTAAAGGGAGGGTGGTTTGAATCGCGAAAGGAAGCAAAATAGGGTGGATACAATATGTTGTTTGATAGGGAAAACTGATTTGTGCGACGATGATCACCAGCTGATACATATTACGCCAATAAGGCTTAGTGACGACCATGCTGTCTGTGCCTTCGTTACCCCGCAAGCTCCTGACGCTTGCGTTCATCATGCGTGAGTGCGTCTGCCCCTTCGTCTCAAGTGCTCCTGGGGATGAAGAAGCGGGGCTTTGGCAAGGGCAAATGGAACGGATTTGGGGGCAAAGTGGAGGCCTCCGACGACAGTATTGTGGCTGCGACAGCGCGTGAAATACAGGAGGAAGCCAACGTTACAGTGGAGGAGAGAGACCTGGAGCCTCGTGGTGTGCTGCTATTCTCCTTCGAAGAGGCCAAGGAAGTATTGGTAACGAAACGATAGAGAGCCCTAGTCTGGTCATTTACTGAGAGAGAGAGAGCATAAGAGTCTCATTTCAGCTGCTGCTTTCTGCTGTAGGAGGTGCATGTGTTCCTGACGCACAAATTCAGAGGAGAACCGTCGGAGAGCGAGGAGATGAAACCGCAATGGTTCGACGTCAAGGAGGCCCCGTTCAAGGACATGTGGACAGACGACGCCTTTTGGTTGCCTCATGTGTTCAACGGCAAGAGCGTGCAGGGCCACTTCCACTTCGCTGCAGATGAAGACACGCTGCTAGATCATGAGTTAAAAGTGACCCCTGCGGCGTAGTCCGAGAAGGTAGATGGCAATTTCTGAGATAGCCGCTGAGTGCTGAGGCGGCGCAGAAAGTAAGTGAATGCACACTCGCACCACGCGACTGATTTTCGTGTGAATGCAGCTTAGCAGTTGCTCTCCATCGTATAATAGCCGTCGCTAGCTCATGTACATGCCACCTTGTTGCAGTGCTACAGTGCCCGATATGTGCTGCTGTGCTCGACATGTGTTGCTGTGCCCGACCCCATTTGTGTCGGATACGTTACCCGGAGGTTTTAGCCAATCGCAACAAGGGGTGTTTCATCCTGAGCTACATGGGAACTATGGCGCTGCTTGCGCTCACACTGCTGTCTGCAATACTCAGTCTCGCGGATGCTCATAGAGCGAACGTCTCCGTTTACTCATATCAAGATGACCCCATTCTCCACATAGCGGTCTCTAACACCGACACTACCATGCCCTTCGAAGTGCTCCAGGTATATCCAACCACAAAGATACATTCATCGAATCCAAGCCATATCACAATTCAACCCCAATGATTAATTAAATCCAATACACTAACGTGTCATCTATTGCGCTTGTAAGTACAATTTATTCGGACGTCCGTACGAAGTCTCCAAGGACGGACAGAATGAGCGACTGGCGAAGGTTCCAGAGTCGTTGACTCGAATCTCAACAACCATCGACGCTGTAACCTTCGCAGAGGCAGATCTCAAGACCGAACGAGACGCAATGCTGGAAGAGTTCCACAAACACGGATTCCAGTACGCGACGTCGATTCTACACGATCCGGACCCGTTCACGAGTCTCCTGAACGGAGGAGTGATGATTGTGTCCAAGTGGCCCATCATTCGAGAGGCTCAGCACGTGTATCGCGGCGCCTGCCACTACTCGGATTGTCTGGCAGCTAAGGGCGTTAAATATGCGCGTCTGCTGAAGACCATCAACGGTAAATCCAAGATCTTCAACGTGTTTGCCACGCATATGCAGGTTCGATAATTTCGAATTTACTTGAGTTCAAATTCGAGAGCGCACTGCTGAATGTGAAGTCTAATCGAATTTTGCAGGCGTGGTCTACACCTGAAGGTCGTGCGGATCGTATTCAACAAGCCCAGCAGGTGAGGATTTACACAGCTCAGAAGGCGTAGATTGGGTTGATGTCTCCAACGCGTGTTGTTTATCCTCTCGGTGTTCTGCATTCTTGACAGATGCGTCACTTTGTCGATGCGATGAGCATTCCGCACCACGAGGTGGGTTTTATTATTTCTCTGAAATGCGTTTGTTTGTTGTTGCTCATTTTGCTTTGATTATCCTTGCCTCATATACTCAGCCGTTAATTTTTGCGGGGACTTCAACGTGGACAATCACACTTTTGGCGATGAAGTAGCGCATCTCGTGGAGCTTCTTGGAGCGCAGGAGCCCCAACAGATCGGGAAGCAACTTTTCACCAGCGAGTACGTCGATGCATTACTACGGGGTGGTTTGAAGGTGTGAATATTAGCTGACGAATGGGAAATGTGCTTATCTGTGAATGCGAATTGCACTTGCATCAGCCCACACACGAATGTTCTTGTTGGGCGTGACGGCGCTGCGATTAGCAACAAGTGCTCTGCCCAGTACGTACAGAACTGGGGGCCAGGAAAGGTTTGCTTTGTTATTGCTGGGTTATTTCGTGTGGCTGCCTCATTAATTCACTCATCATTATAACCTCGGGATAGGATGGTGTTTTCCACCCGACTCTCCTCACCCGCACAACGTGCGGAACGCACGCTAAGCTGAACGAACCACCCACCTGGTTGGTGTTTGTCCAGTCAGATAATATGTGCTACTGCCCCTGCTGCCCGATGGAGTGGCTCGACTACGTTCTCTACGGCAAAGGTTCTTTGACACTGAACAAATCTTGTAGCAGGTCGGTTGCTGATAAGTGTCTTGATTGTAGCACCCTTCCAGCAGCCTAGCGCTGCGCCAACCCTCGAAGCCCATATAAACCAAGTCCAGTATTTCACCGTCGACTGGACGGCCCCGCAAAATAACATGAAGATGGCGCTGATTGACCTCTCTGACCACTACCCCGTGCTGGGGAAGTTCGAATATCCCGTGACGCAGGGCCCAGGGAAGGATGATGATCCCTTGACATACCATTTAGACGGGTGCTCAACGGATGCTGATTGCCACTTCCGCAACTTTCGCTGCTACTGCAACGGCACCGACTGCTATTACCAGGGGAATCACACCAACGGGTGGGACCTTGACTCAGGCACCCGGTGAACCGCAACTGCTTGTACCAAAAGACCTCTTTCCAGTGCTTGTGCGGTCCGACATGACTTGATCTTAGAAAGACAAGATAACATAAGAATGTGATGAATAATCTTGATGCAATTTACTCCTTTTTGTTTTGCTGTCCTTGTCCTTTTCAGAGCATCTGTGTGACTGCAGACTACGAGAGTGTAGCAAACGGGTCGGAGCCGAAATTCTGCATCGACGATTGCTTCTGTGGCCCGCCCATAGGAGTCGTAGTCATGAACGGGGAGGCTTGCTGCCCACCAAACCCGCCATACATCGGTGCCGCATTCAATTGCGGGCCACCAAAGCCCATAGGAGCAGGTGGCATGCCAAATGCTCCAGCATTGCCAACGGTGTTGTACATCATGGGCTGTGCAGCGGGCATCCCTCCATAGAAACCACCCTGCATCTGCGCCGCGTTGTACGTGGTGTATGTGGCCGGAGGAGGCTGCGTGGGAAGGACCTGAAGCTTCTCCTTCGGTGCAAGTTGCCGTGCCTGCTCAAGCGTCTGGTAGCTCTTGGCAGACCGCTGTATTTGGTTCTTCTCCTGCGGCTTCAAGTTCAGGTTGACCATATCAGATGACCACAAGTCCCCCGTTCCTGCTGTTTCCTCGTCCGTTGAATTAAGAGAAGGCTGTAGTGTCGCCTCTACTGGTGGCGAGGTCTCCTCGACAGGGGCCGGCGTGAAGTCTAAGCCAGATAGCATGAACGTGATATCCTGTTGGGATGCTGGTTTGGGAGCCATCGCAGGCATCGGTGTCATAGGCACAGTTGTCATCGTCGGCATGGTTGCCACTGGGAACCCATTGGAATCCGTAAATGCGGCAAACCCCCGCCCGAAGTAGCGTTAGTTGCATTGGTACCGAATGCGGTCGCTGGTGGGTCTTGCCACATGACATCAAAACCGAGGGGCGGCTCAGCCACCGACTTGGAACTCGGACGAGGCGCTGTATTGGCCATCGATGGGGCGGTGGACACAGTCTTCGCACGTTGGCGCGATTCCTGGGCTGCAGAAGGCAACATACATGAAAACGACACGTTATTAAATTACTGTGTAAAAGTCAAACGGCGACGACAACGTACAGATGTGGTCGGGCTTCGGGTGGCCACAGGCTTCGCAAATGGGCGCCAGTGGCTTCTCATTGACCAGTGTGCAGCGAGTGCACTCCCACGGAGAGAAGGAGTTTTCACGCGACGAGGTTTGACTGCCACCCTTCGAGTAGTTGTACGTGAACGAACTGTTACGCGACCCTGAGTTTCTGTTGGAGTTCGAGTTGGTGCGGGTGGCTGACGTCACGACGTTGTCCTTGTTTTGGAATTTACTTGGGTCCAACCGATCGGGTAGGCGGCGGAAGGACATTCCGTCAATGATCAAGTCTGCAAGTCGTTCAACCCCGTTAGCAGGTATTCTAGCTAGCAATCATACATAGTCAGCTGTGTTTCCTTACCATACATGTCGTTGAGGTCCACGGACGGCTTGATAATGATGTGCACGCAATGGCCTCCCGCCAGATTGAACACGTAGTCCCAGTCACCAAAGGAGAGCTGCCGATGGATGATGACACAAAAAAGTATCAGAGACTTGGAGTGGCAATCCAGTCCACAAGAAGCAGCACAAGACGTACAGATTGGGACGTGTATTTGACGATGCCATCGACTCGCAGCACTTTTTGCCTGACGCAAGTGAGTGAGTGAGTGCAATTTCAAAGGCTCGACCTTCCTCGACTTTGAGGCGCCAGATGACGCGTTTCTTGGAGCTCTCGATGGTTTTGCCCACGTTGGACACTTCGAAGTAGAGCGCAGCCGCTCTGGCGTTCGTGGCCTTGACAGTCCCCCATTGGCCTTGCCATGACGACATGGTGAAGTTT
The DNA here is from genome assembly GCA_008080845.1 of Phytophthora kernoviae. Lineage (NCBI taxonomy): Eukaryota > Oomycota > Peronosporomycetes > Peronosporales > Peronosporaceae > Phytophthora > Phytophthora kernoviae. The sequence continues at coordinate 72,363 of VKKV01000212.1, forward strand.
TACTTCGGTGTTAGCCTTGGCGTGCTGTGGTGTGTTGTGCTGCGTTGTGGCAGGGTCTCCTCGGCCGTTGGGCAATAGCCGTTGCATTTGCGACGACGATTCGCCACTTCAACGTTACCATCCGTTATGAACCGGATAATTCCGGTTGGAAGTGTATACTATACGCCACACTGAGACCTTCAGCCAGTGCGAAGGACAGACTGCCAGCACCATGGCGACGACGTGTCCTCAATGCTACACGGGACGTGCTCCCGTCACAAGCGTCAAGACCACGGACGGTCGATGGTGAAGAGCGTGGATGCTGAGGGAACTCTCAAGAAAATCTACGACCAATTGGTGGGGTCCAAGCTCCAGAAACTGCAGGCAGAGGCCGAAAAAGACCCGTCCAACCAAGTCACGACGGAGTTCCGACGGCAACTGGACGCGTCTCGCGACAAATCGCTGCGGGAATCGTCCAAATCGCGCTCTAAACGATCGAAAGAGGCGGTCACAGGCTCCGGTTTGAACCCTCAAGCGCTGGCGGCGATTTACGGCGACGACTCGTCGGAGAGCGAGCGGGAGGGTGAGCGACGCAAGAGGAAGAAGGAGAAGAAGAGGAAGCACAAACATTCATCGTCTAGGAAGAGGAAGCACAGATCTAGGAGCGACAGCGATAGTGATACGGACTCAGACCCAAGTGACAGCAGCAGCGACGAAGAGAGGTCTCATCGTAGACACAAAAGTCGTCTTCCAGGAAGCACAGCCACCACAAGAAGAGCTCCAAGAAGAAGAGCAAGCGTAGGAGAACAGACAGTGAGTGAGTGATCCACTGAGCAGGCAATCGGTGAAAGGATCATCTATATCGCAGCTGAATAGACTGAAACATGCATTCTTTGTCATTCATTAATCGGACTTTGAAGCAGTTTGAGTTTTCAGTCTGCTTCTTGGAGGTGAACTACACGAGCGTGTAGTACCAGCCAACCACCTCGCGCTTATGCCTCATCCAGAATTGTGGTCTTGATGATACGGCCCGTCACCACGTACGGGTCCATGTTGGACGCTGGGCGACGGTCCTCGAAGTAGCCCTTGCCCTCAGCCTCAGCCACACGAGGGATACGGATCGACGCACCGCGGTTCGCCACACCGTACGAGAACGTGTCCATGCTGGCCGTCTCGTGACGACCCGTAAGACGGCGCTCGTTGCCCGTGCCGTACGCCGCGATGTGCTCCTTGTGCTTGAGCTTCATCTTCTCGATGGCCTCGATGATCTTGGCCATGCCGCCCTCTTCACGCATCACCTTCGTCGAGTAGTTCGTGTGGCAGCCGGCACCGTTCCAGTCGCCCGGGATCGGCTTCGGGTCCCATGACACGTTCACACCAAAGTCCTCGCACACACGAAGCAGGATGTAGCGAGACATCCACAGGTGGTCACCCGACTCGATGCCCGTGCACGGACCCACCTGGTATTCCCACTGCCCAGGCATCACCTCGGCGTTGATGCCAGACACGTTCACACCAGCGTACAGCGACGCGCGGTAGTGCGCGTCCACGATGAGGCGGCCGAACACCGAGTGCGCACCGGCACCACAGTAGTACGGGCCCTGAGGACCAGGGAAGCCTCCCTTGGGCCAGCCGTAGGGAGTCACACCGTCCTTCTCGAACAGTGTGTACTCCTGCTCAATACCGAACCACGGCTCCTCCTTCTCGGCCAGCTTCATCACACGGGCAGCATCGGCGCGCGTGTTGTTGGCGATGGGCGTCATGTCCGGCTTGAGACAGTCGCACAGAACCAAGATGTGCTTGCCGCGACGGAACGGGTCCTTGAAGATGGCCACGGGACGCAATAGCACCTCCGAGTCCTCACCAGGGGCCTGACCAGTGCTGGAACCATCGAAGTTCCAGACGGGGAGGTCGGCCAACGACTTGATTTCGTTGGTCAGCGTCTTGGTCTTGCAGCGGAGGTCCTGGCCAGAGCCGCCGATCCACACGTACTCAGCGAGCGTCACGTTCTCGACGTCGAGGGTCATGTACTGGTCGTAGACGGCACGGTCGAGTTTGCTCATGGTGAAGAGAAGGGTAGTTGGGTAGTAGCTAGACTGATGTTAGAAGCTAGAGGCTTGAGGCTTGTGCTGCTTGAAGGCAAATTGCAGAGTGGCTGTTTGCCTAGATCGAGATCCTGGAGAGGCGTAAGAGGTCTCTGCGGGGTGTGATTGGGCAATTTACCACTTCAAGCAGTTTACGCCAATCAATGCGCAGCACATACGTCAGCGACCTGGGTTCGCACGCTTGGCTGCTTGGAAGGTGAGATGTACCATCGGATCGTGGAGCACGATGATCTTCTTGGCAATCGAGTTAACAGTCAATTGTACTGCGAATCGCGAGTGATCTGAAGATTGGATAGACGTTGAAGTTTCTTTCGGATTGTCTGGATTAGATACACCGTTAATGCTCCGTCGCAAGAGAATAGGATATGCCCTGCGGACAACACGACAAGTCAGCCAATTGACCAACATGAGTGTGGTGATAAATACCATCGTACCTGGCCGTCGGGAATGGCCGTGCTCAGGGTTGAGCAGATTCGGGAATGCCGCTCGATTGCACAAACCAACGGTGATAGATATTCGAAGGGCCACGCACGAAGCCCATCGCCGAAGGAGACAAGACTGAACTAGGTTTATTTCCGACACTTGGAGCCTAATACACGCAGCGCAGCAGAATATTACCTTGGCAAGCATTCTACATTGACGATAGTCGTCACGATCTTGCACCACATGAAGGAGAAGCGAGCGTGGAGATTCAGTCGCCGGAGTAAGCTATCTTCGTTGCAACAAGAATCCTTTGGGAGTCATTCTGGCGCTGTGCTGGTTTCACCGCCGTCGTGGCGCCATAATCAATCAACCCACAGCACTGTCGCAAGGATAAGTCGGCGCTGGTGACAATGCGCGATGCATTGCACCGGAACTGCATTGCACCGGAACCACATAGACTCGCTTTCCATCGCTCCAGTGAACTCTGCTCTACGAGCAATGCAAATCGTTCAGATCGTTTTAAACCTATCGCCAATAAACCTAGCTCATCGCTGATTGGTGTGACGCAAGGCGCGTCATAAATGTATCTCTTGCGCAAAACCAGGGCGTAGTTGAAGTGCCCGAACCAACCACTTTTGCGCAAGCGGATCAGCAACGCGGCACCTGTCATCACTTCCCACGTACCGTACCGCTCGCCTGCAATACAGTATATCTGATACCCACCTAGCTATCCACTAGCACATTCATGGACGGCTCAGTAACATCAAGAACTGCACCAAATATACGCACTACGAGTGCAATTCACATAACACAGACTTAAGAGTAGCGAACAACCTCCTGCTCCTACTTACGCCTCATCCAGAATTGTGGTCTTGATGATACGGCCCGTCACCACGTACGGGTCCATGTTGGACGCTGGGCGACGGTCCTCGAAGTAGCCCTTGCCCTCAGCCTCAGCCACACGAGGGATACGGATCGACGCACCGCGGTTCGCCACACCGTACGAGAACGTGTCCATGCTGGCCGTCTCGTGACGACCCGTAAGACGGCGCTCGTTGCCCGTGCCGTACGCCGCGATGTGCTCCTTGTGCTTGAGCTTCATCTTCTCGATGGCCTCGATGATCTTGGCCATGCCGCCCTCTTCACGCATCACCTTCGTCGAGTAGTTCGTGTGGCAGCCGGCACCGTTCCAGTCGCCGGGATCGGCTTCGGGTCCCATGACACGTTCACACCAAAGTCCTCGCACACACGAAGCAGGATGTAGCGAGACATCCACAGGTGGTCACCCGACTCGATGCCCGTGCACGGACCCACCTGGTATTCCCACTGCCCAGGCATCACCTCGGCGTTGATGCCAGACACGTTCACACCAGCGTACAGCGACGCGCGGTAGTGCGCGTCCACGATGAGGCGGCCGAACACCGAGTGCGCACCGGCACCACAGTAGTACGGGCCCTGAGGACCAGGAAGCCTCCCTTGGGCCAGCCGTAGGGAGTCACACCGTCCTTCTCGAACAGTGTGTACTCCTGCTCAATACCGAACCACGGCTCCTCCTTCTCGGCCAGCTTCATCACACGGGCAGCATCGGCGCGCGTGTTGTTGGCGATGGGCGTCATGTCCGGCTTGAGACAGTCGCACAGAACCAAGATGTGCTTGCCGCGACGGAACGGGTCCTTGAAGATGGCCACGGGACGCAATAGCACCTCCGAGTCCTCACCAGGGGCCTGACCAGTGCTGGAACCATCGAAGTTCCAGACGGGGAGGTCGGCCAACGACTTGATTTCGTTGGTCAGCGTCTTGGTCTTGCAGCGGAGGTCCTGGCCAGAGCCGCCGATCCACACGTACTCAGCGAGCGTCACGTTCTCGACGTCGAGGGTCATGTACTGGTCGTAGACGGCACGGTCGAGTTTGCTCATGGTGAAGAGAAGGGTAGTTGGGTAGTAGCTAGACTGATGTTAGAAGCTAGAGGCTTGAGGCTTGTGCTGCTTGAAGGCAAATTGCAGAGTGGCTGTTTGCCTAGATCGAGATCCTGGAGAGGCGTAAGAGAGGTCTCTGCGGGGTGTGATTGGGCAATTTACCACTTCAAGCAGTTTACGCCAATCAATGCACGGCATGTAGCGAAGCCATCAAAAGGCAGCATACCCACCCGATAAATGCAGTTGATGCGCGTTTGCACAAACTGGGGTAGTAGCGAATGATAGTGCTCGAAGAAGCGGGGGTTCTGCACGAGGTCAGACCCATCTTCAGTTTGGATACAGTGCATGCCAAAGAGCAAAAATGTACATGTACAGTAAGCAATCCGCGCGCGCTGGGCGATTATTTGGACATGGTTCCTGCTGATAAAGTTTGCAGGTCGTTGGCCATGCGCCGGAAAATGGATCGACACACCTGAAAAACCTTGCTGATAAAACCTGGTTGGCATCCCATCAAAAGGGCCAATCGTGGTCAGGAAACTTAGCGCGATTTGGATTGGCGGACGCAGCCGTCGACGAACAGCGCGTCGATTGACCAAAAAAGGACTCATGATATCGCTTTGCGAGGGTATTCAGCCTTACAGTACAGCGTTCTTTGGACTGTGGACGCTTGATGGACCATTCTACAGGGTTAGACAATTGAGATCACGATAGGGACGTTTTCCCATCGAGGTAACGTGCGGTAATACTATGCAAATAAACTCGTGGAATATTACAGACAAGAATTTGCGTGGTATGTTTAGCATTACCCAAATACGTTCACCTCCAACAGCGGATGACAATTTGTATTGTGCACGTCAGACGCATGCTAACTAAAAGGTGGTGGTTGAGTATTCTGTCGGCCTTGCACTTGCCGCGATGGAAGCAACACAGATCTCAGTGCCGTCCACCGACTGCAGTGCGACTAACGCGATCGATCAGATTAGTGCCTAGTAGTGTTCGTGTAATTATGTTACTATGTTACTACAGTACGGTAAAATGCTACAGCAGTATCGTGACAAGTATCTCCAGCGGCTGTAGCGCCATTCGTACTACGCTTCGGTATCAATTTTTAGAAGGTGAGCAAAAAAATGTCGTTCCGACCACTTCAAGCTCTCAAAGCCATACAGATCGTATGTCCCATACTCAACCCAACATCTAAAAACAAACCACACGATCGGCTCTGACGTCCGTCCCCTTGCTCGATCTTTTCCGACCGCTTCCTCCGACCTCATTGTGCAAATTGCCAAGCAACCAAGCAACTCCTCACCCAACTCTCTTCTCTTCACCATGAGCAAACTCGACCGTGCCGTCTACGACCAGTACATGACCCTCGACGTCGAGAACGTGACGCTCGCTGAGTACGTGTGGATCGGCGGCTCTGGCCAGGACCTCCGCTGCAAGACCAAGACGCTGACCAACGAAATCAAGTCGTTGGCCGACCTCCCCGTCTGGAACTTCGATGGTTCCAGCACTGGTCAGGCCCCTGGTGAGGACTCGGAGGTGCTATTGCGTCCCGTGGCCATCTTCAAGGACCCGTTCCGTCGCGGCAAGCACATCTTGGTTCTGTGCGACTGTCTCAAGCCGGACATGACGCCCATCGCCAACAACACGCGCGCCGATGCTGCCCGTGTGATGAAGCTGGCCGAGAAGGAGGAGCCGTGGTTCGGTATTGAGCAGGAGTACACACTGTTCGAGAAGGACGGTGTGACTCCCTACGGCTGGCCCAAGGGAGGCTTCCCTGGTCCTCAGGGCCCGTACTACTGTGGTGCCGGTGCGCACTCGGTGTTCGGCCGCCTCATCGTGGACGCGCACTACCGCGCGTCGCTGTACGCTGGTGTGAACGTGTCTGGCATCAACGCCGAGGTGATGCCTGGGCAGTGGGAATACCAGGTGGGTCCGTGCACGGGCATCGAGTCGGGTGACCACCTGTGGATGTCTCGCTACATCCTGCTTCGTGTGTGCGAGGACTTTGGTGTGAACGTGTCATGGGACCCGAAGCCGATCCCGGGCGACTGGAACGGTGCCGGCTGCCACACGAACTACTCGACGAAGGTGATGCGTGAAGAGGGCGGCATGGCCAAGATCATCGAGGCCATCGAGAAGATGAAGCTCAAGCACAAGGAGCACATCGCGGCGTACGGCACGGGCAACGAGCGCCGTCTTACGGGTCGTCACGAGACGGCCAGCATGGACACGTTCTCGTACGGTGTGGCGAACCGCGGTGCGTCGATCCGTATCCCTCGTGTGGCTGAGGCTGAGGGCAAGGGCTACTTCGAGGACCGTCGCCCAGCGTCCAACATGGACCCGTACGTGGTGACGGGCCGTATCATCAAGACCACAATTCTGGATGAGGCTTAAGTGTGAGCTGTGATGTTGATAAAATTGTTGCTACGTTCGCGTAAGCTTCTCTTTATTTGTAGTGGAGTTGATGTTATTACGTCTTGGCGCCTCCGTCTTTGGACGTGCCAAGGCACGAGCTCAATTCAAGTCCATCAAGAGCAATTAGTGCTTATATAGGCTTGGTGAAAGAATACATTCAGAATCTTTCGCAAGTTTTGAAATGGGTTGTTGAAGGAGGTGTAAAGATTGGGATGCAGATCTGACGAGCGCATTGCGATCTGCTCTTTGTGAGGGCAATACAGATGGTCTATGCCGAGGCAAGTGGGGTTTCCTATTGCACCCATCCATCCATGTAAAGCTACATGCTGGTCATTTCAAGTGAAAGAATTGTCAGGCTTGTATGCTAGGCTTTCGTTGTAAAGTGTAGAAACTGTGGAGTCGAATGTACTGTTGTCTCTCTTCGTACTGCTCTTGAGCTCTCTAAAAGTGGGAGACAATATTAACACCATCGACAGTCTTTTTACCAGTGCGAGAGGATTTTACCTGGACTAAGCAGATCAGGACCTACAGTGACATGGTTCGTCTTCACTTCAACATTGCCTTTAAGAACGGACACCTGATTCGTAGAAAATTATTCCATCCAATCGCAAGTCAATACTAAGATCCACTATTTGTCCGTCATTCCGCAATCTGCCTGCCATAGAAGAAGACAAGAGAAGAAGAAGAAGAAGGAAGCTGCGCAGTCATGTCAGAACTCTTGCCAAAGGACGCGTTCTGCAGTGTGGCCGACGCCTGGTCCAGCGTCTCGGACACCGTCTGCAGTCTCCCAATTGTATCAGAAGCACTCGCGGCGCTCCCAGAGCTCCCATTCGGTGCCCTCCCCACCAAGTTCTTGGCCGTCGCTGGCGCCGCCGCTCTGGGCTACTACGTAGATAAGAAGCTTCTGATCTCCTCAGATCTATACCATTCTGGGATGCAGGCCGTCGCGCTGCTCCAGGCCAAGCGCCACGCTCGTAACGGGACGCTCATCCCCGATCTCTTCGAGCAGAGCGTGGACAAATGGCCACAGAAGCCCTGTATGCAGTTCGGAGACAAAGTTTTGTCCTTCTCGCAGGTGGATGAAGCTGCCAATCGCGTGGCTCAGTGGGGACTTGAACAGGGGCTTGCTGTGGGGGAGACAGTGGCTCTGCTCATGGAAAACCGCCCGGAATTCGTCATTGTGTGGCTCGGTCTCTCCAAGATTGGCGTTATCACAGCGCTGCTGAACACCCACTTGCAACCAGATGGACTCGTTCATTGTGTAAAGATTGCAGACACCAAGAGGATGATTGTAGGGGAGAACTGGCTGAGAAGCTGGCGGGTGTCAAGGATCAACTGCCGGAGATTGTCTTCTATATCTACGGAGATGGTGGGGCTGCGCCAAGCTTGCTAGGACAATAGAAGTGATAGTCGGTACTGATGTCTGTGTGTTTATTTATTATCTCTGTTGCAGGAGCTTTGACAGCAGAGGCAGCAACTAGTTTCGTCCCTGGTGCGCTATCACTGGATGCTGAGCTACAACAGGTGAAGGCGGAGCGACCACCTGAGTCTATCCGGAAGAATGCCAAGATCGCGACGTCAGACATGGCGTTACTGATCTATACCAGCGGTACGACGGGTTTACCGAAGGCTGCACGGGTCAATCACTTTAGTATCATCCTGCGTTCACTGGCGTTCAAGTATTCCATGCATTTGTCAATGTACGATCGCATTTACTGTGCTCTGCCGCTGTATCACACGTCGGGCGGGAACTTGTCGGTGGGAATGATGATTTTTCTGGTGCTACACTGTGCATTTCGCGGCGGTTCTCGACCACAAAGTTTTGGGACGAAGTACGTGCGTACGACTGCACAGTGATTCAGTATATTGGCGAAATGTGCCGGTACCTACTCAATGCGCCTGCGAAGGCGAATGACAAGCAGAATCAAGTGCGGGCGGCCTTCGGCAACGGACTCCGTCCCGATGTGGGCACCCTTCCAAGAGCGCTTCGGCATTCCGTCCGTGTACGAGTTTTACGGCTCCACAGAGGGACCTATGGGCATGTTGAACGCTTGCACAACCAAAGCTGATCAAGGTCACCTTGGCCGTCGTGGATTTATCAATAACACAATTACCGGCGTGGCGATCGTCAGATACGACGTCGAGACAGACGACTACATTCGCTCGAAGAAAGGTTTCTTGCAGCGGTGTGCGGCCAATGAACCCGGTGAGCTTATCGTTAAGGTGAACGGAAAGGATCCTGCACGGGGCTTTCAGGGCTACTACAAGAACAAGAAGGAGTCCAATAAGAAAGTACTGACTGACGTGTTCAAGAAAGGCGATATGTATTTCCGTACGGGTGATCTGTTCAAGGAAGACGAGAAGCACTGCTGGCACTTTGTTGACCGGGTAGGTGATACATTCCGGTGGAAGGGTGAGAACGTGGCTACAAATGAGGTTGCCGAGGCAGTCTCCAAGTTTCCGGGGCTCAGTGAGATTTGCATCTACGGCGTTGAAGTGCCGGGCAACGAAGGACGCGCGTGCATGGCTGCAATGGTATTTGATGAGAAGACATTCAACTTGGGAGAGTTTGCGCAGTTTATGAAAAAAAGGTTGCCGTCTTTCGCCATGCCATTATTCCTCCGGAAACTGGAAACGATGTCTGTCACGGGCACTATGAAGCATGAAAAGGCAAAGTTACGAAAAGAGGGCATGGATCCTTCGAAGGTGTCGGACCGCCTCTGGGTTTTCAACCGCGCTAAGGATCAGTATGAGCTGCTGACAAGTGATACCTATCATCAAGTGATCACAAGCTCTCGTCTATAAGAGAGTGCTCTTAAGTTTCAAGCAGTTGGACCTCGTGAGTATTATTCTGTGGCACTTTATTTTGGCGTCACGATACCATGAGTGTTTGTTCCCATACGTGCTATCTTAATATCTTTTGTTTTCATTGTCCGACCCGCGCTGTTTTCTGAGTACATAACTTTTTGTGATGAGCTTCTTCGTTGCAGGAACTTGTTTGCTACGATCATAGTGGATGCCTATCATTACAGTACCAGCAGTGATTCTCAGCCGATCAATCGTCCCAATCGTCTGTGGCAAAGTTTGCATCCGCGGCAACGCCTCCGGTTCTTACGGCAGACTGCAAGAGACACGGGAGTGAAGCACGTCAAATGCAATTAGAAACGACAAGTGTACTTGAAGACGTGCAATATCAGATGCGTACCGTGTGTGAAATCTTGGTCTCCGGTGCTGACGGGTGTTCTTCTGCGTCCCAGTCATCGTCGACAAAGTTGTTGTCAGAAGCAACATTCAAGATTGGCACTTTGCGGTCATCGCGGACGCCGAGGTTCTTGGAAGCTATAGGTGGGACTATCTGCTGGATGTCTTCTTCGTCCGAGTCAAAGTACTCGGAGTTCTTGCGCCTACTAGGCGGTTCAGCTGACGCCGCAGGCTCCGAGGAGCGCAGATTCATTCTCTCGAGTTTACTATGGGTGGGTTCGTCATCGAGTGCGTTGGTCGAGGATATAACAGGCTCACGAGGGCTTTCCTCCGGTGGAGCTTCGTCTTTTTTCTCGCGATGGTTGTCCTCGTCGTCTTCTTCTTCGCTGTCGGACATCAGGTTCTTGCACTGAGCATTTGGTACGTTGTAAACAGAGCCACCCTTGATTTGGGCTACGAGCAAGCTTCGACTGCTGCTGTTGCCCGTTGATGGACGAGGACTTTCGGCTCGGTCGTCTTCGCTACTGTCATCGCTACCATCATGTGCGTTGGAACATCGACTGGACCCAGGTTGGCTAGTCCTGCTATTTACGCGTTCCTCTCGCTTAGCGGGTGGTGAGCGACGTTCAGCCTCACGCTCATCCTCTCTCGTGTCTTGATTCACGGCGATTTGGGGGCGGAGAATGGCGCTTGCGTGTATCACCGTCATCCCTTGGGCTATATCCACGACTATTACGGTCGCGATTTCGACCACGTCGTCGGTCTTCCCTGTAATTGTCATCGTCGCTGCTGTCATCATCGCTACTGTCATCTCGCTGTCGATTCGATCGCGCTGATCGGCTCCCTCGTTCCCTGTCTTCATCTACTGTACGGCGGCGATCATGATCGCGCTCGCGTTCACGGTCTCGTTCACGGTCTCGTTCACGGTCTCGTTCACGTTCAAGCTCGTGCTCACGGTTGCGTTCGCGCTCTAGTGCACGTTCTTGCTCACGCTCTTCTCTACGTTTGCGCTGTTCACGGTCAGCGCGCTCGTCGTCATCTGCTTGTTTTGTCTCCTGTTGACTTTGACGAGGAGTATGCTCACTCTTTGATTTTGCTGCCGTTGTCTCAGCAGGGAAGTTGCAGACTTGGGCGGTGGGTTGCACAACTTGTAGAGACTGTTAGACCAAAGGCGGTGCTCGACAGAAGTCTCACCTTTCAGTCGTAGTGTTCGCGACGGTGACACAATCTCAATCATTTCCTGCAATATGATGGTAGCAACGACATCACAAGCAAGGTCGACGCGTCAGTTTTGTCGTGGACAAGAAGCGGAATCAGCTACCATCTTACACGTCGACAGTAGATACCGCAGACATCTTCGACATAAAGCCAGCCTCGCGGATCCTTTGCTGTCCTGAGGATTTCAGAGACACAGCAACGAAGCGAGATGGTTAATCGATTGCGAGTTGTTCAAGACATGAGTGATCGAAGACGTACTTGTTGGTGGAATAGGAGATGATGAGTTTCTTCTCGGATCCTGGGCCTGGAACAAAACCCACTTTGAACCATCGCCTGTTCATATTCTTCCCGAAGAAGCTCGGGTTGCTATTGATCTTGATCATCCAGCCCTCCAGCATCGAGATGTCCACACCGTTGACTATCATGTTGGTATCGTCGTTCCTTTCGACCAAATGATGCAGAGGAAGGCGTCAGGTGAAAGTGGATGTAACGAACAGTACCAACAAGGTGTTTGTTTTTAGGTGGAGGCTCGAAACCCCTGGCACATGGGATGTCGCTGGAATATCACCTTGGGCACTACAGAATGACATTCTAGGGCGTATTGTGTGGCTTTGAACTTCATTCGACGAACATTATAAGCCTGGACGCCTACTTCCTCACATTATTTCGGCGTTTCAGGATGTCCAAGGCTTCATAGAAACCGGAGACGTCATCTTCGACGGAGCTGCCAAAGCAAAACGGCAAACCCACCACACAAACGTCAGCAAAAGGCAAGACATCCTTTGCAGGTACATTGGCAAGGCTTACCTTGCTGTACTAAGTCTTGTGGCGGAGGAACGCTGTGATTGTGATGACGAGCGATGCTGTCTTCTTCGAGTCGCTTGATGCTCTTGATTCCGATTCCCAAGCTGATGCTTTCCGAGGCGCGCTTTCTGGACGCTCAGGTGACTTCGACTTCGATGGAGTGGCTACCAGGCCAGAGTTCTGGTTCTTGTTGCCGCTGCTTAGTTTGCTCGTCTCAGGTTTGGGCTGCGCCAGCAGTGTTTCAGTCAGCAAGGCCCCCTTGCCTTGCCGTTGATACCACAGATCAAAGTCTTTCTGGAGCTTGATGCGCCCCATTTCGAGCATTTTCTGGATGTGCTGGATCTCCTTCTTGAGCTCGCTTAGCTCGTTGAAACCTTTCTTGTACGCTACTTTGTGCGTATCGATTTGCTCCTTGAGCTTCTGCTCGGCTGCTTCGTTCTCCGCCCGAGCAGCCGACGCAGATCCTCCGTCATCGCCTCCGTCAAGCAGTCCTTCATCAGCGATAGCTTGTTGCTTGCGAAGCTTCTCGATTTTGAGCGTGATAGCCTTGATGTTGTTGCGGGCGTCGTTAACCTCATTCGCGAGTGCCTTGGCGGAATCGTATTTGCGTTTGAGGGCAATTTTATTGTCACGAATCGCATCGTTCTTCGGATACTGAGCTTTGAACGCTTCAAAAGCTTTGGCTGGGTCTTCCAGCACCGCTGGATCCACCACTAAAGTTGACATGTAGTCGCCTGGTGGTTTGACAGGGACCCCTCGTTTTTTCTGAGGCTGTGCATCATGAGTCTCGTCTTGATTGCTAGAATATTCGACGGTGCCTCGCCCCGTTAACTCTGCGGGTAGCACAGTGCCACGCTCCTTACGTATCATATTGACCATGATAGCGATCTCGTTATCACGTTGTTGCACGAGCTGCTCAAGTTCGTGCACACGTTGCTCTAGTTCCTGGTTGTTACCACCACTTCCTGCAGAAAGCAGTGTGGCACCTCCTCCCCCACTGGAAGCAGCAACAGCTGCACCTACGGCATTGGCCATGCTCTTCAGGATGCCAAAGCATGCCTTCATCTTGGTGTATGTGAACTCGCCTATGGCCAAATGTGCACTCGGCTCGGGGTCGTTTACAAAGTTCAGACACTTTTGCCGAAGTTTGTCGATTTCATAATCCTTGAGCTCCGCGCCTTCGTTCTGTAGGTACAATAAACGGGTTAACAATCACAACGAAGCAACTTGGATGGCAATTAGGATTCAATGTACCACATCGCCCTTGAGGATAGCCAGCTCCTCTTCAAGACTAGCAACTTGCGCCTTCAGTTGTCGAATGATCACTGTTGGGTCCACTTCCTCGTTCAACCGCGCATCATTCTTCACGCGCGCCACACGCTGTGCGAATCGACAAGTTGATACGGACTCCTGCTCGGTCAACACACATAAGTATCAGATCGCAACGCGAATGGGTAGACAAGACAAGCATCCTTACATCGGTTTGATCTTTCTCTGGGCTCACAGTCGCCACCATGACGGTTTTGCAATTACCACCAAGCGAATCGCGTAGGACTGAGGTCATCATGGAGTTACGGTACGGAATATGTGTGCGGCCTTTGGTATTCTTCTCATGCAGCGCCACAATGACCATCTCAAGGTAGTGTAAGCTGGTGTTGATGTATGCGGCCTCTCGTAGAAGCTGACCTTTAGCGCCGGTCTTGTGTGCTCGCTCGGACCCAGCGAGATCCACAAGGTGCAGTTTGGAGCGCAGCACGACCTCACTCCCAGTCTTTCGAGTCTCCAGAGACACCGTGAACACACAGTGCGAACGTGAGGACGCCAAGTTCATGGCTGTCTCACTCACAGCACGGTTTGTGTCTCCCAGGAAAAGCAAATTGAGTGCATCTTCCTCTGTGGTAACTGGGTGCATGGACAGGTTTCGAAGATGGCAGTTTCCGTCTTCGTCCTCAAGCATGGCCACACGCGGCAGATCATCCAGGGACTTGGTCGTCTCGTGGTTTGGGTCTAGCAGGTCATATCCCTGGTTGTTGTAGATCTCAAGGTATGAAATATGTGCCACAATCTGCTGCTGCAACACGTTACTTCTCATGCGGTCGAAGATCAACGACAATGCTCGTGGAATGAGACCACGGTCTTCATACCTCTCGGCACCACCTGTAATGGTGAAAGTTTTACCCGAACCAGTCTGACCGTAAGCGAATATCGTTGAATTGAAGCCATTGAGAGCACTATCAACACACGGACGGCCCACTCGGTCAAAAACCTCCTCTTGTTTGGCTTCCATGCCAATGACCGAGTCGAAGCGGAATTTGTACATGGTCCGTGAGTTGTTAATGAGCCCAGCGGCCACGTCCTTGGGGATATCGTACTTCATGGTATTAGAGTCTTCATCCCAAGAGAAGAAGCCTGAAGGGCGTTTGGAAGGTTTCACTCGCAGGAAGATGCGGATATTCGCGTCAGCTTCTGCCTGTTGCCCTTCGTCGCCGTTCACAGTGGACGCCGTGTCATCTTGATCCCCATCGTCGTCTCCATTGCTCTGTTGCGGAGCATAGTCTTCTTCTTTATCCATGACTTGCGAAAGCTTGGTGCTTAAAAGCACTATCAGACGCTCAAGAGCTACTGAAAGTCACATGTGATGCAACCCTTCAAGATCCAGTTGAAGTTGGGTTTCCTCCAATCAAATATGGTTTTCGCGTCGTTTCGCGCGGCTCCGAGCTGGTAAGAGGCGAATTGGAAATAAGTAGATAGCGCAATTCACCGACGGTGACTCACCACCCAGACAGCATTGTTGCTTGCGAGTATTGCAGCATTAGCGCAATCAAAGAATAACGCGATATCAAGATGAAACTCTCCCAAGCTACAATCACCTTCGCCGTGCCATAAGCTTGAAGATTTTCACCTTGCGTTTTGGTCTAAGAAAAAAAGTGGTTTACTGCATGATGGCGCCTTCGGCATGACAGAACAGGCGAATTGAAGAATGAAACCCTGATACAGTAAATTCATTTGGAGACGCTGTACGCGGTTTATGATGGGACTGCCGACCGTCATCGTACTTCCTCATTCAACACGCACATCTTGGTGACAGTTGATTATTGCATCTATACTGGACCCAATGTTGTCGTCCTCTTCTTCCTGCTATCTGTAAAAATCGGAGCACAAGCCTCTGTAGCACAGCGTGAAGACAATGTACTAGTAAGAAACTATACCAGTGGCGCAAAACAAGCAATGCACAATACTTACTATAGACTTGCCAAGACGGTTCGTGCAGCGCCAACCAGTAGAAGGTAAAACTGCATTCACCTTTGCAGAGTGAATCGTAGTCGACAGGAAGGCGAGCTGGGTACGAGGTGAAGGTAGCTCGGCAATCGTTATTATGGAGCACGCGGTGTTTATCGATCCAGACTTCACACGGGCCGTGGTGCGAATCGATAAAACCCTTGTGTTCCTGATCATTTTGCCAACGCATTTCCGTCGCACCCGTTACATTAAATGGCGAGATGTCGATGCGAGTGTTCCCACAGTCTGTCACGACAGGCTCGAGTAGTGCTCGTAGCGACGCATAGGTGGAGTTGTGGAATGTGGCAGCAAACATTGCAGCATTAAGCTCTGGACTGTCGTTCCATTTCTTACCTCCGAAAACAGTCGGGTCAATACTCTCAGTGATAGTCGTCGCGAACGATGTAGCTGTGTACGGATCACGATAGACGGCGGCTGGAAAGAGAGGTATCCGTGCCCATACACGGGTGACATGGCGTAGAAGAGGATCGCAGCGACCAGCGATGGCAAACCAAATTTTTTCGCCACGCGTCATTACGGTCTTGCTGGCGTATCGGCGAGTACACTTGGCGGTGTGGTAGCGTAGAGGTGCAGATTGCAAAATGCGCAAGACTTAGCAGCGCAAGTTAGCAGTGTGCCTTGTGATCTATGGGGAAATCTTCAAACTCACGTGAAATCTGAGTAAATCGTGTCTGGAGACTGAATTGCCTGGCGAACGAGCGACGAAAATCGAAGGCACTTTCGATGTCAAACGTGCACACACGTGAATAAAGTAACGTGTCTTGGGCTAACTGCAGCATCGTCGCCATCCATGAACTCGCCCTCCGTGAAAGTCGCACCTCTCTGCCATCGCATGGCTTTTAGTAACATGGATCAGGCATCCTCACAGATCGCACCATTCGCTCATTCTGATAAGTTCTTCAACCTTCTCGCGTGCAAATCTACCAGAACGCAGAAAGTTTGGCCTTTGGAAAGACAAGCTACCCAAAGCCAGGGAGGGCCTTGAGTATCAGACAAAACATAATCGTTTGACAATTACCTTCATTTGTTGTGGTCCATGTATGGAATCCTGACGACAGTTTTTCCTGTATGGAGTCCTGTAATTTGTTTACATTACTCTGCTGCCTGTTGGTCAGTAGCTGCAGTTTAGTGGCCACCGTGGAAGCCTGCCTTCATCTTGTACCACACGCCACAGTACTTGCAGGTCTGCGCAGAGTGGTGTTTGGCCGTGTCCAGCTGAATGTACTCCACGGAGTGCCGCAGAGCACCACCGCACACAGCCACGTTTCTAGCCACCTCTACCATCGGAACCTGAGCGATCCGCTGCTCGGCGTCGCTAGATGTGGCAGTTAACGTTCTTTAAACGTTTAATAATGTTCATAAACACCCTCCGTTAAATAAATAGGCGTTGCACACACTTTGACCAGTGGCTGATGGTGGTAGATCGCCAAAAGCTCACAGTCTGCGCGCATAAGACCACTTTTCATATCGTATTCATGTTGTCCTGCAGAGACTTGCGCTCCGAGTTTTACCGCTATCAGAATGAAGACGACGACAAGCTTGGATTCAGCATAGATGCAATAATTAATTGCCACCAAGACGTATGTATTCGATAAGGAAGTAAGATGACGGTCGGCTATCCCGTCGTCATAAGTTCAAATCGCATACGGCGCTTCCAAGTGCATTTACATGTTACTACTATCCACGTTTAGCATGTTTACATGTAACACTGGCCTTCCCGAACCCATGATTTACGACATTCATTCTTCAAGTCGCTTTGTCGTGCCGAAGACACCGTCAGTCAATCAGTAGGCCATCTCATGTTTTATGATGCTGAGTTGTTCAGTTGAGTGCGAGCGCAACTTGGTATCTGACGCGTTCAGTCCAAAAGACGGGATCAAACAAAATGATATGGCATGTATCTACAGAACTGCGAGGTGTAATGGAGACAGCTAGCAGTTCCGGTTCTCTGAAAAATGAGCTCAGAAAAGTTCCTCATGAGGTATGAGATTCACACAGCCTCCAGTTGAAATCGAGATTGAGGACAACAAGGATTCGAAATTGGTTTGGGATGATGTTTATTTCCCTAGCATTTTCTTAGTCGGCTTTCATGCAGACTGGAAAGTGTGTTTCACCATGTCTTGACTGATACTAGTAGTAGTATTGAAATACACAACGCCCGAAAGTACGGACACAAAAATTGCTCCCAAAAGTTTCGGCCATAGTAATTCACGCCGTCTGTCTATCGTTTACCATTCCAAGGCTGTTTTTTTCGAACAGGCCGGTGGCACTTTCCAAGCAAGCGTCTTTCCTCCAGGCAACGTTTGAATTTTCAAGTTGGTGCTATCAGGATCAACACGCATTCGGTTCATCGACGAATCAGTAAAGGATAGAATACTCACTTACAAGCGTCTTTAAGACCGTTTCCGAGGTTTCGACCCCAAGAAGGCAAGTGCTGCGTCAGTGGCGACAAGATCGAAGGCATGGGCTGGCTGGGCGATTCGTACGAGGTAGACGCAGAAGACGGATACGAGTGGCTTTGCACCCTACTAAACGACTACGACTGCGACTTGCTGGAATTCGAGTTGGACGCCGGCGGGCAAAACTTCTACGACGACATGGATCGAATTCTGGCCGACCACTCTCAAGACACGTCACCTCTAAGCAAATTCTGCAGCTCGCACGATCAAGATACGCCGCATCCTAGGAATGAACCCCAAGCTGCGTTGAGTGAGTCACAAGATGTTCTGTCCACGTCAATTTCGTTTTGCGCCTTACTGGAAGAAGCTCAAGTTGCGATAGAGCTACGGACTCGAAGTGTTCGCCGACCGTCGACAACTCCTCGAAATCGGTTGAGTGTTGGGGTACACCGACACCAACAGGCGACAGCCACACCTCGACGCAGAGCACCCATCCAAATTGCAGTGAAGCCCAAGAGACCGTCAAACTCGCGCAAGAAGTTCAACCGCCGCCTCTTTTAACGCCGCTGCTAGTCTTTGTTTATTAGTCGACGTATTGCGCGTGTAGTGCGTCATAGTGAGCGGACAGGAACAGCTATGGCTGACGTGTGTCCAGAGTGCATAATGCACAGAGAAAATCGTAGCCAATGCGACGAAAACCCCGCTAACCTCGTCAAAGAAGTGTGACATTGAACAGTAACAGCTATCTACCCGCACATGTTGCTGTCTATTATATCGCAGCACTTTGTTAGTACTTCGAAGAACTTGAAGGATATCATCATCAGTTGATCATAATTGCTTTCAACAAGCATTCGACGATGTAACAAGGCCACTACGAGGTTTGAATCGTCCAGCCAGATATTATCCTCTTAAATACTCCTACCTGGTGAAAATCGATACTGTGAAGCAACGCCCAGACCAAATTTCCCGACGTTGATATCACCGATTCAAATAAGAACAGCAAGCGCTACCGAAAGGCAAATAACGATCGAAAGGTAAAATACACGCCGAGGAAGTCCGAGTATCATTGACTCGCAGATTTTAGTAGCGTCTCTGAATGGCCAATGTCACTTCTTTTCGCGGTCAAATTTGGCACCAATTATGCTACAATGTCGGGCAGTGAGATGGATAGCCGAGTTTAATTAACAGTTGGATGTGTGTGCAGGACTCCTCAAATTTGCTGTCTATGAGGACATCTTGTACAGATAATACTAATACAGAATATTGACGGAGAGCTAGTGAAGTCATGGCGGCCGGCACCAAATAGCGCTTGCTGGTAGAGGAAAATGTCCGAGCGTGAATTGCTCAAGCCAAGATTGACTAAAAACAGCGGAAGGCAGCTCAATAAATAAGAGTTGCTTTGTGCTGAGATAGAACATTAAAGGGAACGAGCATAGGCCCCGAAAATGGGGTAGACTCGGTATATAGTTTGGCTGGTTGTCGAGTTATGGTATTTTCTAGTTGATCTTGTGGTACAAGCGTTGCCACGAAAGTAAAATCCAAGCAATGCAGCGAACCAGCATGAAGAATATTCAATTTGTAGTCACCGAAGGCGCTCTGAGCAGCAGCGCAAATCAGTCGCGCCGCCACCCAAGCAGCTTGAAACCCGGGCGATTGTAACCACGAATACCGTTAAATGCAGCTGGCCATCGATACTTACACTCACTTCCCACTATCAACTTTATTCGATTGAAGAACAAAAAGTGTGAGTTGCTGGGTCGACAAATCCGATAATAAGGTGGTTGGAAAAGAATAACAACTGAGTTGTTGCTTCGCAGCTTATCGATTCAATAACTATGGGTTAGGACGTCGATCGTGAGTACTGAGGACAAGCGTATGCTCAACGCTGAGCCGACATAGCCGCAAAAAATAGCTCAAGCAGCGATTCAGTGGATGGTTCGACTCCTGGTACTGTAGTATAAAGGCATCAAGACGTTGAGACCACCTTAAAACTCCAGGATAAAATAAACCCTTGCTTGCTGGTGATGGAAATTTTATCGTTGCAGGGAATTCTTCATTCGCGTGAAATACTTGAGGAGACTCTGGCTCACACTTGTAACGTATGCTAATGTTTCCTTTTCATACACTCAAACTTAACTTACTGGTGTGGGTACCGGAGTACCCCAAAGTATTCGTTCTCGTTTTTCTCTGAGATACATTGATGCCACTTAAAAATTACCTGAAATGAAATGGAATTCCTAAGCACCAGCTTGTTATCGTAGCAAGAAATTGATTGTTATCACGGAGACACTACCACTCACATCGATGCGGAGCTCAAGAATTGTCGAGCGCAAGAAAAAAAGCTGTTGGTAGCGCATATCAATTCGATTTTCTAACCTGGTAACTTCACCAAGGCATCCTTGCAGGCACCCTGAGGTAGCCAAGATCTGATCAACTCGCCGTCAGTCTCAGTATTAAATCAGTGGGGCTAGATAACTAAGGCACCAATTGCATTTGTAAAGATATTACCAGGTAGATGAACAAACGAAGAACTGACACGGCCGTTAGGAACTAACAAAGTGTTAGTTAAATGCTACACTAATCGAGTTTCATGTTGCTTGTTCGATAGCAAAGCTTTTGCGCGATAATGCTCAGGTTCGCCACATCGTGCGGGTCGCCGTACTTACATCCAGCCATGATTCAAGCATGCAGCGTAGCAACACCATGCCATTGCGCTACTGTACAGACATATCACTGTCGGTTGTCAGAAATTAGCCAGTTCTGACAAAAACTCATGGTAACCATGCTCCAATTAGATTTGTGGTGCCAAAGCAAAGCCATTGACCCGGCCGCATATTTTAGACGGAGTCTTCTGCCACGAGTCGAGCCTTTGGCTACAGGTTCAAAGCACGCTTGTTGTTATGTTTTATCTAAGCCCCTACGTAACAGCAATATATTGGATGGTGATGGCGTGTTTTGACAATAAAGTCTGGAGTTCTACACAAGGATTAAAGTCACTTCCACAAGATATTCCAACACAATTGCAAACAGCAATTAAGCGAATAACATTTCGTAGAGTTCGCTAGGTCTCAGAAAATAATTGATGAAGAAGCCCATCAATTTGACACGTCGGCAATATACTCAGACTCCTGTTTCCAGTCCCTGATATAGAGAAAGTAATCTGAATTCCTCGTTCATAGTTAATGAGGTATCCCTCCAGTATGGTGCGTTGCGTTGCATCGTTAACCACTTCGATCTTCGACGTAAAGAGGATAATGAACTAAACCGGAGCTGCATCAAGCCAAAATGATTCGTTGTATAATGCAACACGAAAGGGAAGGAAAAGCTTGGCGACACCGTTTTGATTGTCGGTATTTCGTAGGTGATATAGAGTTTGTAAGTAGCTGTAACTTATTGCAACATGCCGTATTCATCGTTTGGAGGCACAGAGAGAGATGATTCTATTGCTGATTATTTGACATTCTCAATTTGTGCTTCTAGCTGGGCTATGACTATCCGAATATTTTAGTCGACTACTGTGCGAAAGATTACTCCAGTGCGATGTGTGAGGTGTAGTTGAACGTGACGAATGCGAAGGTTGTCGGCATTTCGTCTAAGATAACTTCCTAATCAGTCGGTGTGTCGAAGATGTTGTAAGATGGCACTGTATCCAAGGCTATCAGTGCTGTTTGTATGTCGAAGGAGCCTTCGGAAGTGGGCACTGAAAGTGCTGTACACTGTTGCGGTAGTTGTACTGAGGGATGCTGGTTCGTCGTTCTCAAAGCAGAGGTGGTTTCGTTCTATCCACAGGTGATGGAGGGTTATGCATCGGAGGGTGTTCCACAGACAAAGGACTTCTTCGCGGCACCTTGTCGAACGCGGTGAAGTCTTCAGCTTATGTGGAAGAACCAGAGTCGTCCATGTGAGATTACCCGCAAAGAAGCTCTTTCTAATCTCCATATTGCCTCCCACACATTTGCCGAGTGTGAGCAATCTAGGAGGAGATGCTGTATGGTTTCAATCGCCATGCACTCGCGATAGGGACATTGTTGTACATCTGGGATTTGTTGTAGTAAGAACCAAAGTCTTGAACGAACGGGTAGCAAGCGTAATGCGACTCGCAATTGTAGATCGTCAAACAGGGGAGGAGGGATTGTCGGTGCACTTTGCTGGACTGAACAAACTTAACCACGTCATTGTTCGTTGAGCCCTCAAGATCTTGACAAATGGGGTGATGTTGCTGTGTTGGGGGTGTTCGTTGGATCGTTTGAGGGCACAGAAAGTAGCCGATTTGAATATTATGCTGCCTATGTACGGGATTGCTCAAATGTGCGGCAGTTGAGCGCTGGGGTAAGTGGCATTTCAAACAGTTAGATTGACATATAAGGATGTACGATATTATCGGGGGTCATACGTTGGTTTATTCCCTCGTGATACTAGTAAACCACGAGCTATCAGCTAACCTATGCGTTGGAAAATATATGTGAAACACCACCACTCGGGAAAAAAGCAAGCATGTTGGTATTCAAAGGGTTGTAGGATTGTTCCCTATTGTGTGGCAGAAAGAATTAAGAGTCGAATTTCCTATGCTATTGTGTGGCGGGAGTATCGGTGGCGCGTACTATTGCCCGTTTGTACATCTTTTGATACATTCTGTGCTGATCTCTTGCGGTGCAACAAGTACCCGGCTCTTGTCCACTCTTTGAGATGGTGCCGCTGTTTGTGGCACAAACTTTGTGCATCACACGCAGTCAATGTAGGCAGTCGCGCACTGTGTGTCTGTTGCAAACACTTGGGAGCTCTTACGCGGGGCAGCGCTGGGGAAGCATCTGCTACGGTTTGCCGCATTTCTTCTCTAGGGTAGGGACGATGACCAATCACTCGGCGATTGTGATGATGGTCAGCTTACAGCCATCGCGGTGTGAGGCTCACTGAAAAGATATCGGTGGAAGCTTTCCGCAGCGCAATGCTGCGATTGTAAACGACAAATTATACACGTAGTGTGTTCGTTAAGCAGCGGTGCGGAGCCTGGCTGACTGACTGACTGGTACCGACACCGATGTGCAAACAAGACCAGGTGGTGGCAGAATAGGTCCGCCCTTGCCAGAGCCGAATTCAATTCGGCGAATTGACACATCGCGAGGCATCATCTGCAGTGGGACCACCTCGCTCCTCTCTCTCAAACGGAGCTCTTCCCCGCTGCGAGGGACTCGCGAGTCGCGAGGGGTCTGCTGCAAATTTCAGCGCAGAGCATCTACCTCGCTAAATTCATTAGTGTTTTGAGAAGTTTCAACAAGCCCTTCCTCACGCCAGGCGGACGGCACTACCGAAAGTTGTAGAAACACCGCGCCACAAGTCATGCAATCGCTCTCCATGCCCGTCCTGTCGTTCAATTTACTCCGGATTGGCATCAGTAGAAGCCCCGCGCTCGATTGCAAAGCACCCGGTCCACGACGCTGTATACGGACGTCGTTCGTGGCACGGCTATCCACCACGAGGGGCTCTTCAACCTGGCAACTCGCCAAACAGATAGTTTCTTTTGGCATCTCCGTAAGCCACACAACGACCGAACGAACCAACGCCAGCACCACAATATAGAGATGGAAAGCGAGTGCACGAGGGTACTGAGCAGATCACTGCTGCCCCGGTGAAACAAACCACTACAGCAAATGCACCCACACACTTGAGCTGAACTCGTATTTTCGACTGGTCTCTGACCGACAATATCAGGCAACATAACTCGTCTCTTGACTGAGCGTCCCTATCCCCAAAGCCAGAATGTTCTTTTTATTCCCATGTCTTACAAACCGCCATATTATATTTTCAGCACAAACAAGCAGTCAAGCGTCTTTTCTCTCGTGCAACTTTAGGGTAGTACAGAGTATGGGCCATGTCTCGCCCGCCTTTCCCGCTGGCTCAAATCCGCCCTTGCGTGGACTTCCCTCCACACTCGAAGCCTCCGCCTTCCGCCATTAGCGCGGCTCCTAAACGCCTCTGGCTGACCTTAAACGAAGATCCTCGAGTACAGCGGACCGCAACCGACAAACATGGTCCACTATGGATCCCTATACCGACCTCGGCAACGACAAAACCCAGCGTCCACGTCCGCCTCAGCACCAGCGGCCAACAGACCTAGCGACACACCATCCACGACTTCTTCCCAACAAGACCCTCAGAGCTGGGCTTCCAACAGCGGACGCTCTAATTTCAGTGCCCACACAGCCACAACAGACGCAGCGGATGGAGTGGACGCCTACCTCCACTTTAACGAGCCGCAACGTGACGTTCTACTAGCGGACGCCCGAGCTAATGCTGCCGCTCTATTAGTGGATGCTGTAGCGGACGCCGACAAGTGGCAGTTTGTGACACAAAGGGGACAGCTGCAAGTGTACGAACTCCGAGCGGACGCGATGGACAGAGTGTCCTCCATGACGCCACAGGACCCTTCGAAACTAGCGCAACATATGCATACCATGTTGGCGACAACTCAAGTGAAAGCAACATTGGAGGACTTTATGAGGTTAGTAGCGCCTCCCAAGAAGGACACTTTTCAAAACATTCAGGCCGCTCTTTTCGAGGAGCGTGTCCAACTGGCAGATGTTTTACAAGCTTTGGTGGACTCCCAGGTGGACGTTCTGGTCGGTCGTCCTCCACATCGTCCACCGGTTCCTTCACCTCCCAACAGAGCGGAGAAGCAGAGCAGTATTCAGTCAAATACGTGTCCATCAAGGGACGTGCTGCAAGGACCAACTCAGGAACGTCATTGAACGCCAGCGGGGCGAACTCCTTGAAATTCGGAGGCAAAAATCGTCATCGAGAGCGTCAAGCGGCTCGCCTCCACAAAAGCTCCAAGCGGGGCGACGACGCGCAGAAAGAGGAGGGACTCACGCTGTGTATCGGAGAGTACGCGACCATCAGACGTGGACAGATCCGAGGCCCCATGGCACAGAACCAAGCGCAGGATTTCGACGACCAGCGGATCGGAATCATCTCGCAGCATTCGATGGAAGATCCGGCAGTGACTCGATATTGCAAACCCATTGTGACGTCAACCGCGTCGTCCAAATCGACCACTAATTTTGCAGTCACAGCACGGGCGCTGGTGCAGTTTTCAGGCATTGTAGTGTACCCTGTAGCGTCGTCGGTGGCAGGAGAAAACGTCCTGGAAGTGCTTATCAAGCTTAGTTGCTTCGACTCAAACGGGATCACGACGACACGAAGGCAGAACATGCTGGGGTACCTGTCAGCTTTCCAGGGACTAGATACGGCGCTGCTAGTGATGCGACTACGAGAATCGCCTTACTTGACGTCGGAGAATTGGGTCAAGTCGCGGAAAAACTGCTGCGTGTGTCAAGGTAGTTTCACAATATCGAGGAGGAAACACCACTGTCGCCTGTGTGGCGACGTCACGTGCTCCAAGTGCTCAGATGTGCATCAAATCAAGTTGGGCAAGGCTGGCAAGTGTCCTTTCCGAATCTGTGTAAACTGTGTGGGTGGCATGGATGATACTCAGCGACAGAGCAGAGGTCGAATGAACCAAATGCGCGTCCCGAGTACATCACAGCCGCCCCGGACACCTGTGAACGGCGCCAACGCAGCGCTTCGTGGGCGCAACGACAGTGGTCCTCACAACCCAGAAGAGGACGATGGCGACGAGTACAACCGCGCGCCGTCCACAAACTCGAGCAGCGGTGACAGCTCTGATTTGTACGATTCAAAAAGTTTGCTGGCTTCTCAAGCATCTGGAAGTGGAGACCGCGCCATGTCGACTATGTCTACCATCTCTACCATCTCTACCATGTCTAGCATGTCTGGCAGCACAGCAGGCAGCTTCAATAGCAGCCGTGGTTTGGATTCAAGTTACAACAGCAAGCTGGGAGCTTTTAGTAGGCGTGGCAGCTCCAAGACGTTGAGTATCAGCAGCGGTAGTTTCAGCAGCAGCTTCTACAAGCAAAGCAACGCTAGTAATGCTACGACTATGAGCAGCTCACGTGGTAGTCGCTTCGACGATGAGAGTGAGAACGAAGGAGAAGCAGGTAAATACGTGGAGAGTGAGACAGAGTTCGAGGTGGTGAGCGAAATCTCACGGGAGGTGGAGAAAGAGCCTGAGGTTGATGCAGAATTTCCCCTGTAACGAAGAGTGAAGCCTCAGCCGATGCCTCAGCCGTATCTGAAGTGGCATCAGAAGTTGCGTCTGTGTGCTCGTCATCACCGTCCTCTCCTAGCAGTGCGATGATGGAGAGCGACACTTTCTACAAGCGTTTTTCGGAGCTGTCGCTCATGGACTTCCACGACTCGGAATTCGACTTGTCCATCAAGGGCGGTCTTCCTGGACGCTTCACAAACAAGTCGGAACTGGAAGTGTTCGACTTCGATGACTCGGAAGCGGGCGACTCAGACCGAGAAGACCTGGATGGCATCGGTGAGGAGGAGAATGAGGACGGTGATGAAGAGGAGGTCGAGGACATTTGCGACTTCGACCTGCGTGAGCTGGATGAGGCTGACGAGGATGATGACGACAGTGGCATGGAGTTCCATGACTCGAATGTGGGCATTGACTTTCAGTTAAAGGATCTCAATTTGCAAGGCTATCAAGGTCTCGATGGCCTTGAAGAGGGGATGAAGAGTTTGACGACGAGGACATCGTAGAGGAGATTCATACGAATGTGCTAAGCAGATCCCGTGTTGGCTCGTCCTTAGACGAACAGCGCGCGGCCCGTCTCACCGAGTACGGCATCATGGATTCGGGGAAAGAGCACATTTACGACCTCGTGGCCAAGCAAGCGGCACAGCACTCCAACTGCCTGTTAGCCACCATCAGTTTCGTGGATGCACAGCGCGAGTTCATTAAATCAAGTTTCGGCTTGACACTCTCGCGCGACCGCGAATTGAGCGAGATTCCGATCGTGCACTCGCTCACAGCGGAGATCATGCGACGTTTCCCGGCTCATAAGGCCGACACCGAGGAGTTCAGCATCGACGACGAGGATGAGGAAGATAGAGAGGTCGTGACGGTGCTGGACGCGCTGCAAGACGATGTCTTGGCGACTAATTTATTCGTGAGCGAGTCCCCAAACCTGCGCTTCATCATGGGCGTGCCGTTCCGTGCGCGCGACGGTGTGGTGCTCGGCGCGCTCGTTGTCGCGGACGCCCAGCCCCGCACCTCGGTGTCCTCGCGACAGCAATCGCTTTTGAAGGACTTGGCCGAGCAAGTGAGCGCGCTTCTCGAAGATCTCTGACGCGTAACCAGGAACGCTCCCAACTCGCCCAGAGCCAGTCAGGTCAGATGCGAGATCAGCTAGTGGATTTGCTGTCGCAGTCGTACACCACCGGCCTACAGATGCAACAGAATGAGCGCAAGATTATGGAGCAAACATCGTCTGGAATATCTTCCTCCATGCAGCAGTCGCAGTCTCAGTACACGAGTAACAACTTCCGGCACATGCAGAGCGTCGAGTTATAAGCTCAACGCGGCAAATCCAGCATCCCCAACTAATTCACGACAGGCCGACGCAGAACAGCTTGGTTGTCGTACATTCCCGCGTGCTTTGGTGAGCTTGAGCGATAGAAGCTTAGGTGTCGACTTCGGAGTATCGAGAAAAATAGCGAGGAATTCACCTTCTTTACTCCCGAGCGCTCGAGGCCTGCTATTATTTTATGTATGGACCACTACACGCGCTGCAACCAGAGGAAATACAGCACCTAATTATCAGTAATGTCATCGACGTTCACCGTTTGTTGCCTTGCGTTAAAATGTGTCTACGTTCTCATTCGGTAAATGGATGCACGAAGTTGAAGTGGATGGATACCGCCATCTTTTAATATTTTTATGTTATCTTCGAAGCAAGTATGGGATTCGACCAGATCATACTGACGCAATAGGCGGCGTATCTGACAAAATGGAGGCGGTGGCTTGCTATCTGGAAGATAATACCGAACAATATTCGTTTTTTTATGGTGTTTGGAGGTGATAAGAATAAAGGCACCAGTTGTTGCATTGATCAACGTGATGCATCAATTTCCATGTAAACCGTCGGGGTTAGATCTCACCATGCCGTAAAACCGTCATGGTATCTTGGTGGTCAACAGGACTAGTGATTATTCATGTTAAGTAGATTTATTTGACGAGAAAGACTCTTCAGGCTTGATGGAAGCTTGCGAGGAGACCCTCCAGCTTTAGTGATGCTCGCTAGAAGCTCACTAGGAGACTCCAGTTTCAATGACGCTTGCTAGAAGCTCACCAGGAGACTGTGCTCTTTGCATCATTATTCAAAACACCTCCAAAGACACACGTCCTCAATTCGACCGTAATGACGACGCTTCTGAACTGGCACATGCAAAATCAACATCTTCCACAGACACTTTTTGAACCACTTCTTCAGCTCTGGTCAGACCCAGAGTTTTGTTCCAAGTTTCTTTGGTACCTTGTCGGTGGGACGAGTGGAGTCTTTATCTTGATGCTACTGCTGGAGTCGACTCGTGCATTTTGCCACACGCCGACAGAGTCTGCGAGGTTGCTGGCTCGATACGCCTGCATAATCTCCACGACGACGACGCAGTATGTTGCTCGAGGCTTCAAGCCGAAGTTCCCCAAGTGGACTCTGCGCTATGAGCTGGTGGTCAACATTATGCGGAGCACGGTTAGCATATTCGGCGAACGCATCGTCGACAAAAATTGCTCGCCTACCAGTCGCCGACACAGTGAGATACTTGGATCCTTCTTGGGTTGGTTTGCGTGTCGGCAGCACGGGGTGCGACTCGAGAGCGTCCACCTCAACGGCCTCGAACATCTCTGGCTGAAGTCATCCGATGTCGAGACTATCGGTACCGCCACCAAGCGGGTGGTGATTCTGTATTACCATGGCGGTGGTTATGCTGTGCTCAGTCCACGAGCATACATCACGTTCGGCTGTTCACTGGTGGCTGCAATCAAGCAGAGTTTGCCACCCAAGCTACCAAAGATGATATCACCGTCGATATCTTTCTTGCAAACTACCGAAAGCTTCCAGAGTATCAATTCCCAGTTCCAGCGGAAGATGCAGTGACCATGTACGAATACGTACTGCAACACGAAGCGCTGGATCCATCACAAATCATTCTGGCTGGCGATAGTGCTGGTGGTGGTCTTGTCATGTCGACACTGCTACGAGTCCGAGATGGAAAATCAAGCTGGAAACCCAAACTGCCGCTACCCCTGGCTGCCATCGTTGAGTGCCCAATTGCAGATCTCACGGATGACGAGGACAAAAGCAAAGGTGAACACTGCATTGTCACGCCTAGCAGCGTAGAGGCTATTAGAAATTGTTACCACCCGACTCGCGAAGACCCTAGAACGTGGGAAGATGCCTCGCCAGTGCAGTGTGATCTGAGAGGCCTTCCACCTTTGTTGCTCCAGACGGCTAGCTTCGACTATTTGTTCCAGCACTCACTGCGGCTTGCAGCGAAAGCGAAAGCTGATGGTGTCACCAACTGGGAGCTGGATGTACATGAAGACGTACCGCACGCCTTCATGGTTTTCCCGGATTTCGTGCTTCCTTATGCTCGTGTCGGAGTTCAGCGAATGGCGGCATTTGCAGTCAGGCAGTTTCTCGGTGTTACTCAGAGTCACCAGGACACCATCATCGCCAGCTGCGTGGGTAAGACAGAGCAGGAGCCCAAAAGCGTGCCTAGTGTAGCGTAGAACGTATACCCACCCGCCAAGCTGCTTAATTACACTGGCTCGTAAGTTCTACACACAGTGAATATTCATTATGTTGAAGCAGACCGTGCTTGGTTCTTGGCTGCCGTGGATGACGTGGGGACACAAACAGCATAGAGCGCTTCGGAAGATATTGCCTCCAGCGTGTCACTCTCGAAGCATGCCAGAGAGCAGTTGGATCTCATCACACTATAGCTTCTAGAGATCTTGCGGGTGCGATCATGGTTGACGTGAGCTCGATCTAGTCAACAGGATCGGAGATTATTCACCTCTTGGATCTATCAATTCTGCCCACTGTCTTCTGTCCGAGTCGAGTTCAAGCAAGGGTATCACAATCCAAAAACCTTCTGGCAACGCACGTAAGGGATGGAGAGCAACTCGTGGTTGGCGACGTCGCTCAAAACACTACAGTAACATCATTGAGAGTTACTGGAAGCATCGCTTAACTCACTTTTCAATCTCCGTGAACCCGGAATGGCTGTCGTAGCGTCTTTCATTGACGGAAACAGTGCGATGCACCATCATGCAAGTCGAATTCCCAGTCCGTGACACCTTCAGCTCTCGCTTTCACTGCGAGACGCTCCGAATCCTGGTAGAGGTAGTCTAGAGTAGCGGCTTGGGTTAAGCAGACCGCTCAAGATGCATTGCACCGCAGAGGCTGGCCGAGATGCTCATCAAGGTGGCTCAGCTCAAATAAGTTTATTCGAGGAATAAACTATTAGAGACGAATAATATTCGTCCGCCGGATAATTTATGGCCAATCATGGATCCCAATAACGAGTTTAGTCCAATCACCGGCCCCCATGGTGCACTAATAAAAACATTCTGGATGGGGGCTAGTCAAAATGAAAACCTATGATTGGATTACAATCGACCAATAGAAAACTGATATTATCGTGCATAAAGATGCACACCAAGCGGTCACGCCGACAGAGTGTTAGCTCTTGCTCTCCAGTTTTTAGACGTTACTACACAAGTCTCAACTACTTGATGGTTTGGTATACGCTTGTGTTAAACTTTGCGTACTTAGTTCAGAGGTCAACCTTGATGTTCCCTAAGGAGGTTAAGGTTTGTGTTCTGTGCTTTGCGGTTAACATTGTTGTGAGAGTGTCCCTATCCATTTCATATGCTTGTTATGTACCACTTTTCCAGCCCAACGATTGTTGTTTTATTATCCCGTTATGTTATGCAAGTAATCTTCCACCGTTTGGTCTTACTGCTTATGAACTAACAGGTTCTAAAATGTCTTGTGTGTATTCTGGAGCAAGATCCTTGATGGCAGTCGTTTGCAGCAGCCGCTGGTGGCGCTCGATCAGCGCATTGAGCTCTCCATATCGATGAAGAATGCGAAGATGCTTGAGAACGGCTCTGGATTCGCGCTATGAGATTTCCTTCTTGGTGATGAACGCCATCACGGCATCTTCAGCACGTGACCTAGCGTCAACACTTGGTTGGATTAATCCGTAGTAGAGCTGTCGATAATGAACCCGCCGTCCAAGAAATGCTCCATGAATGCTACGCCCGCGTCAGACCTGAATTTGGAGCTAAGGTCATACTGAAACTCACATATTAGTCTCCTGTCACAACATCCCCACAGTACGAACCAAGTGGGTCACATACTGTCTTCGTCACGCGCATGCCCAGCAACGTGAGGGCCTTAGGACCTACGCAAAGTAGCAGCGAGCAAGTGTGAATTGCCCAGGCAGAGAGCCAACGCCCCAGTGGGGCTGTGGCAGAGCGGGTCAAAGATGACAAATGGTCACTTTCTCCCCGAGGTAAATACAACATGACAGAAATGTTATGTTGCGTTACCAACGCATCATAACATAACAGTTGGTATTATATCAGTTAGGTAGGTATCAATTTCGATACTAACTAAGCGTAATGTAACTTGTTAATCCATGAATGCTACGCGCTGTTAGGCGTTCAATTTTTCCTGCTTGGATAATGACGCGTACCACACGAATCATGTCGCACACAGGTGAGTCACAAATGTTTTCCGTTGCTTGGAAGACCTGGAAGCTTGATATTCTTCGTTCTGACGCTTAGCTTGTTTATTTTGGTTTAGTATCTTGTTCAGTTTAGCTTCTAGCGCATCCATACACTCATCTTGGCGTTTCACGTGTTGGATAAATGCGCTAATCACACTGCGTTGGTGCTGGATGATCCTATAGTCTTCGCCTTTTAGGTCTTGGTCGTAGTTTGGCTTGATATTGTCGTTGTGCTTACAGGCTTCCGGAACGGCAGGGAGATCTGTCGACCATGTAACCAGCTCGGCCATGAAGGATCCCGCACGCAGCATACAAAATTCCACATTTTGGACCGCAGGACTGTCCGGGCTAAGCTCCTTGAGCAGATAGAAGTGATGGATCAAGTATGCTGTTAAGATATCCAAGACACGCTGGCTGACGTTGTACTTCGGGTGTTCTGGCTTGTAGCACGTCGTGAGCAAGATGCACTGAATACTGGCGATTGTCTCCTGGGCCTGGGTGTCAAACGAGGTCAAGTCCAGTATCTCCACGTTGTCGGAAGTGTCGTGATCATCGATCACCTTACTAACCTTGTGATCATCCCGGCTAGTATTGAAGTTATATTTGTACCCCTTCTTCGTCGTACTTATGTTTCAGGAACCCAGGTCGAAAACCCAGCGAGGAGTGAGATCAGCGCATCTATTGACTTGCTGGGCATCGTCACGGTGGAAAGAGTAGGTAGACAGCAAGATTTGGACACCAACAACAGCGGCAACTCGGTGGAGGATGTCGTTGGCGTGCGAATAGATTGTTGGAGTGCTATCTTTTCCGGTGACAGTTGGTGTATCAAACGCCTTGAACTCCGGATGGTCAAACAGTTCGAGCAGCGGATTCAATGGAGAAATATCGATAACGGCTTGGGTCGGCAGTTCCGGTAGGTTATCAAGCAGGTCTGTGCACGGAGAGGGTTGGGTTACCAACGTGAGAGCTGCCGCGAACAGTGAACAAATTGTGACGTCGGTATTTGGGAACAGCGAGAGTCCTTGTTCCTCGGAGGTTTTCATGCAAGCCAAACGGACAAAGAGTGTGTCAGCGGTGTCGACGGTGAAATTCGGCTTGCGAATCAGCGATAAGTTCGATGCAAGCCCAAACAGGTGCCGCAGCAGACACATAATTGTGGAATCCTGGGAATCACTCGAAGTACAAGCATTAGAATACAAATACAACATCATATTTTTAAGCCACTCTTCGTACAAGGTGAAGCTTTGCTTACTACCTTTCCATTCCGTTTCATGCACTAGTTCTCGAGCGTCTTCCCCATGCTGAGTAGCTTCGCTTCCATGACGTGCTGTTGCGCGGGGAAGAGACCAAACAGCCACCTTTTACACTGCAGATAATACTGAATGGCGGTGTTCTTAGTACGCGGCTTGCTTTTCTTCTCCTCATTAAATGCGAGGTACATACCAAACTTATCCAACACAGATATAAAACACTGCTCTGTGGCATCACGCTCAATACAACTCTTCACATACTCAAACCCCATACCTTCATGCTTCACAAATGCATTAAGCACATTCATATCAGTGGCTTGGGCCCTTCTGGTGTTCCCGGGTTTTAACTCTGCCAACCCCATCGTTTTACCGGAACCGTTGAAAATATGGAAGTGATGTGCTTTTCACTTCAGTTTTGTAAGAACATTTACATATTTCCCTCTTCGTTCTGGCCCAATACGTCGGCGTGGCTGGCTTCTGGAACATATCGTTTTGATTGGTTAAAATAAGCGGCTGTAGATGAATCTGGTTGGCTTATATTGAACAGAATGAGGTGATTGGTCAATTTGCACTTTATTTGTACAATACAATTCTCAAATGTAGTCGGAAAAGTAACGATATTCATCCATGTCTCGGTCAGCACTAACTCGGCACGCGCTGCAGAAGTCTCTGCGTGGACAGAGTGCCCAGGACCAGCCCCTGAGGAGTCCCAGCGTCGTGTCAAGCAGGACGAACTGCCCGTGTAGGTGTCTGCACTGGTTTTCCCGTATTTAACCTATCATTTTGAGCCAAATTGCATATTTAACCTATTCTTTTACCTGGTTAAATCACCCGTTATAGCTATGGTAACGATACCACGTACAACCTGAACACGTTGCTCCACCAGAACATCCTCCAATCAGCTTATTTCCATGAACTCTACAAGCTTAAGACGTACCACGAAGTGGTGGACGAGATCTACTATCGGTGGACCATGCAGGTCAAAGCCTTTTGAGATAGGTTAAGTGGACAGGTTAAATATCTACTGACCTTGTCCTGCTGTCTCTACTGCTTCTAGAGCCCTGGTCTCCTGGCACAGCTCGCATCCCTTCCAGTTGCTTCTGTCTGCTGCACAAGTTCTTTCTCATGCGGTTGACGCGCAAGCAGATGCAAGGATTGCTGCGGCACACGGTCAAGAGATTCTAGGTGTTCAAAGTTATTTATTTCAGCTCAAGACTCACGGGAAACTACTGTTTTTATTGATACTGTAGGATTCTCCATACATCCGTGTGGTCGGATTCCTGTATCTGCGCTTCACGTGCGAGCCAGAGGAGCTCTGGACGTGGTTCCAGCCGTACCTGGAAGACACCGAGGAGTTCAACGCGTCGGCCAATCCCAGCTTGAAAACGTGAGTGATTGTGGCCGCTTGAGGTGGTAAGGAAGGCTGCTGCTGTGTATCTTTGGAGTGTGATGCTGCAGCGTTAATGCCGATTGGAATGCTAAGTGTTTATATGTGGTTGTCTACTGACAATGTAGAACTATTGGTGAGTGGCTCATTACTCTGCTAGAAGAAAACAACTACTTCGGCACAATCTTACCACGTATCCCAAAGAAGATTGAGGACGGGATCAAAGTCAAGGTGAGTGCGTCGCTGGTGTGTGCATGCAAGGATGGGGCTGCTTTGGGCTTCGAGTGGCGTCGTGCCTCGTTGTTCGGTGGGGTCACGCACTGCTCATTGTTTTGTTCGTTGTTCGTTGTTCGTTGTTCTTTGGAAAAATTTTGTCAAACATATCCACTGACGACCATTTATGGTGTGATTATTTGTATGCATCAGCTACTGCTGTTGTCGCACAAGAAAGAACGTGCCAAATTAAATTTGTCGATCGTCGATAAACTGAGGCCTGGCACGAAAGTTCGCGCAATGTACGCCGATGAAGACAACGAGCCTGCGGTGCGATACAATTCCTTATTGGGCGCTTTGGACATTTGCACCCTAATGTCTTGATGTAATGTTTGTGCCTTCAGATGTATGACGCCGTCATTGATTCGGTGGAAGAGAACAACCAG
The DNA here is from genome assembly GCA_008080845.1 of Phytophthora kernoviae. NCBI lineage: Eukaryota > Oomycota > Peronosporomycetes > Peronosporales > Peronosporaceae > Phytophthora > Phytophthora kernoviae. The sequence goes on from VKKV01000212.1 coordinate 107,090, forward strand.
TATTGGGTAAGCTTGTCATGTAGCACGTGGCCTATCACTGATGATGTCTCACATAATCAACTGATACTGTGTGTGTTTTGATCGGTTAGGTTTCATTCCCAGCGTACGGCAATACGGAGAAGGTGGGTTTGGGCGATATCGAATTTGACAAGAGCAATCTGCACCGCGGACGATCGCCGGCTAGATCCCACTCAGCTGGTCGATCTCGCTCAAGATCTCGAGCGCGGGGTCGAGACAGCGAACGAGACCGCCGTCGGAGCCGAGACAGCCGGCGAGAGGGTGACCGTCACCATCGTACCAGTCGTCGGGACCGGTCACGATCGAGAACACGTCACCGCTCTCGCAGTAGATCACGATCGGCTTCTCGAGACCGGCGTCGACGCCATCGCAGCCGCAGTCGTAGTCGTAGTCACTCTCGCAGCAAGGCTGGGTAAGTGTGGTGACGCAGCATTCGATATGCTTCCTACGCCTCCTGTCACTAACTAATTTGGCTGGTTGTGGATACGTTTTACGTAGTGGTAACGATATCACGGGAGACCTTCTGCAGCAAGTGCGCGAGCGTGAACGGCGCAAGGCCGAGGCGGTTGGACGCGACTACGCTTCCCGGCCAGCCAGCTATAAGGGTTCGCTCTCGCTCAAGCTGGACCGCTGGACTACGAGGAAGCGCTCACGTAGTCCGGCAAAACGACGAGACGAGGTGCTGGTAGTACAGCCAGGCCCGTCAAAGGGCACTGAGCGTCCTAGTAGCGGATTGCCTTCACCTGAGAAGAATCGTGAGGCCGACGAGCGCCTGAAAAGCTCCGTGCCATGTACGGTGACGCATCTGCGAAGACCAAAGAGGACTAGAGGAGGGGGCAGTGAAAGCGACGGTCGATGAGGAAGGGGGTACTTGGTAAGCGATATTTCCTTCCTCATCCCTAACCAGTTGGTAGCGTTCACGTTGAATACAGCGAAACTACCTGCAGCACAGTACGGCCAAGATGGTGCCTGTGTGTTCCTAATTTGTTTTTACTTGTTACTGATTTTGCCTATCATACATCAACCAGAGTGCCTGTTGTCACTCGTCACAGCTGAGCTGTATGGAGTGTTCTGGTATGAAGCTCCAGGCATGACAGATTATCGGAGACTTTAGCAATGGACCGCGAATGAGTGGTACTCAGTGAACGTCAGCTCTGTCGACTATTACGAACCATGCAGCATTCTGTTTCTAGTACCATTGAAGACCAGGAGCGAGCGCAGCTAATGATCCCGTGGAGCCTGCTCATTGGAGGCACTGGTGGAGCGCTCGTGTTGCTGGCGCTCAACGCGAGTCTGCGTGGGATGTGTCGCTCTCCTTGGGAGGCTATATCACTGGTGGGGAAGATCATGAGTGCCGTCGTGCAGACACTTGTGCAGTATGTGGAGAGAGGGTTTCGACCCGAATACCCAAAGTGGACTCTGCAATTTGAGCTTCTCCGTGCCGTGATGCAGACATGTACAGATTTGTACGGAGATCGTATGGTCGCTGACGCTCGCCATGCCCGAGTCCTCCGAGCGCAGTGTGAAGTGGTGGGATACGTGCTGGGTTGGTTTTACAGTCGCCGGTACCGTCGGCGGATTGATCCCGTGCGTGTCAATGGACTGGAACATCTGTGGATTCGATCGCTGACTTCCCGCAAGAGCGATACCAAGCGGCTAGTTATAATGTACGTTCATGGTGGGGCCTTCGCACTGCTGAGTCCGAGGTTCTACAGCTTCTTCGGCGCTACGTTGGCCGCGGCTGTCGATAAGGAGCTTAGCAGTTGTGGCAGCAATGCGCAGGTCGATATCTTCATGGCCAACTACCATAAAGCGCCCGAGTACTGCTTCCCGACACAACCGAAAGACGTCGTAGCGGCGTACGAGTACCTGCTCGATCATGAAAACTTGTCGACGGATCGAATCATCTTGGCTGGGGACAGTGCAGGAGGAGGGCTTGTCATGTCCACGCTGCTCCGTTTACGCGACTCGAATCTATCACACCACCTGCCACTGGCTGCAATTGTATCGAGCCCGTTCGTGGATTTCAGCGAGAGCATTGACCCGAAATGTGCTCTGAAGTGTATTCTCACTCGCAGGATTGCGAAGGCCTGCCGCGTTGCGTATCATCCACATTGCGCAGACCGGACGACGTGGGTTGACGCCTCTGCGGTGCATTGCAACTTGAAAGGCTTACCACCCATGTTAATCCAAGCCGCTACTCTAGACTACCTCTACCAGGATTCGGAGCGTCTCGCGGCGAAAGCAAAAGCTGACGGCGTCAGGGACTGGGAATTCGACTTGCATCATGGTGTATCGCACGTGTTCTCGCTGTTTCCGTCAATGATACTGCCATACGCTGAGGTGGGGATGCAGAAGATGGCGGCGTTCGCTGCAAAACAGTTCATAAAAACTTGAGCAGGTAATCATCATGAAGAGTGAGCTCGCACATAACCAAGATACGAATCAAGAATCAAAGTTTTTCAAGCTCAGCATCAATGAAGCATTATCACAATGTACGTACGTTAGCAGCACGCTCTGTCGAAGTCCATGAATGTGCAACTGTATCTTCTGCCGGCGCAGGGAACTGATACTGGCAGCTTGTAGGAGTTGCAAGAAAGATATCGACGGTGATTTTCTTGGTATCCTCATGGAAGGCGGTTCCTGCTTCATAACAATCACCAATAGGATGTACATGCACGGACTGAGTACGATGTGGCCACAAAACAGCGCCACTAGCCGTGTGAGAATGCTTCCAGCTAACGCCGAAACCTGAGCAGGTGAAGATTTAACTCATTTGCCACCACGGTCTGTACATTACAGGTTAGCATTTCTTTTGCATGCTCACTTCAAGCCAAGCCAAGCCAAACGTCAAGATAACGGTACCGGTCCGTGAGAGCATTAGGGTGCGTTCGAACACACGGAGCACGTTTGCACAGAGGAAGCGCTTTGGGGCTGTTACAGCCCATAGTTCTTGCCTATGGATGAATCGACCATCGCGCAATCGCGAGAACTGATGCTGCAGTTGGGAACTATGTTGCGTTCTACCGAACAATTGCAAGAAGAGCACCTGCCCTCATCTACACATGTGCAGGAATTGCTTACCCACCAGGTTGGATCAGAGCGAGCGAGAGACGCGCATCAAGAGACAATGAATAGATCCATCATGGCGCTGAACTCTGCCAAAGAATAGTACTACATCGCGCAAGCCGCAAAGGCATCCGCTAAAGCCGCTAAGACAGCCTTGGAAGCTGCAGAATCCGAAACGCAGGCAAAAACGATCACAGTTAAGCTTGTAATCGCTAGGTGCAACGCTCTGGAGGCCTACGCAAGAGTTGAGAAACGACTCTTTCGACTTCTCGGTCGGCATTGAACACTGTCAGCCAATGGTTCAAAGTTTCAACCAATGGTCATACATGTAGCGCATCGGTCAGCGGCTAGAAATCTGCTGAATGGATCATGCTGGAAGAAGGCAAAATGCAGCAACGAGTTTCCGACTCGATGCCCCAGGTAAGAACTGGAAGCAGAAGCACGGATCGACCGCTCCGGCCTCACTTACAAGCACAGCAATTACTGTGGATAAAGCAAGACAAGACTGAAGCATGTTTCAAACACCCGAACTAAGATCGAACACCCGAGCTGCTTAGCTAAAGGGAAAATCGCCAATTCATCAGGCGGTTACAGTCGGATTTGGTCTTAATTATCACTGTCTCTAATAATAATAGCTGGGTAGGAAGAGAGTACTCATGCCGAGTCTAGTTATCGTCGTGGCGTTTTTCCTGCGTCCGTCGCAGTGAGTAGACGGATGTAGCGCTCTGCTCGCTTCCATCGTCTTCCGTCTTCTAACTTAGCAATTCTTGAGTGCGTCCAGCCACATGGACGCATCCACCTCGTTGTCGCTGTACACGAAGAGCTCCTTGTGGTTCCCCAAGCGGACGCAAATACCGTGGGCGTGGCCGTTCCAGGGCACCGCCGACAGCACCTCAACGCCTTGTCTGAGTCCTGAATGTCTGATCCACGCCCTGTTCGCCCACGTCGAATTGTCAAGTGACCGTCTGCCAGCATCAGGTAGCGCTTCTTTGAACCGGGTAGTAGCGCGTTCCGCACGTACAAATAACCCTGCATATCGTTATCCTGTCCATCATCATCTCCCTCACTGCTGATCACACTGATAGCTGTATGCATATAAGGTGAGCCTGCTTGGGGCGGACAGTACGAGCGTTGAGACGACAAGTCGCTAGCCATCGTCCTGCGGATAAGAGGGGTCCCATCATCTCACTGCGCATCGCTGGGGCCTCCTTTAGCACCTTCAACCACTGCATCCGTGAGTCCTGGTCCCCTGCCTGTACGTACAGTACGCGTCCACTGTAGCTAGTGATCTTCAGTCCGAAGCTCGTCATGTCAGAAAGCTCGGCCTTGGCGACACGCAGCCCGCCCCTCACGGGCAGATCCATACATTGTGTGCCTCCACCCAGCACATCCGACGCGATCACACAACACTGCGTGTAGTACGTGAGCGCGCAGCCATTCAGCAGGAAGAAGCGCTTCTTCCACGTCTTGAACGATTGGCCGCGCTTCCAGAGCCAACCGTAGAATACGGCGCCCTTGAGGTCTTGTGTGGGGATGTTCATCATCGTTAGGCGGTCGGTCAACGAGCTGGATGAAGGCTCCAACGAAGACGCAGACGACGACTGCGTCTGCGATAAGGGTGATGGCGGCAGTTTGCGTTTGCTGGGGCTGTATGAGCGTCGTCCACTCACACTCGGATGTTCGCAGGGTGTGACGGGGGACGCGTTATCGTCTCCCAGAATCGGGAACTCGGTTGAGTTTGTGTCTGTTAAGGTTGATTCACAATGTTCCATCATGCAGTTCCAGGTTTCTAATCTAGAGACCCCTTTGCTGCTGGGTTCAGCTAACAACACTAAGAATGAGCAGAAGCTGAGCAAGTCACAACGGAATTTGTGACTGTGGAGCGAGGGAGCGGAAAAAGAAGACGTCACTGCAGTTCTGAACTCTATCGGCCATCAGCCAAAGCGCCCGTTCTGTGACACGCATTCAACCCTAAACTTCACTTACAATATTTATCATTACAGGTAAACCATTAAATATAAAAGGTTAATCATAAACGAGTCGGTCGCAGGAACAACCGTGGGATGGGTAGAGGGAGCGAAGCTGACAGGTACTGGATGCATACTGAAAACAAGATCCAAGTGAGGCAGGGGCTAGCTTGGATTTTTCTGGGAATAGCTGCCTTACAGTAACAGGTTAACATCGGTATGGAGCAGTGCTACGAACGACACACGGAGACGTTGTTACCGAGGTGTCGTTGTCGTTGCTGTCGTTGTCGTTACTGTCGTCGTCGTTGCTGTCGTCGTCGTTGCTGTCGTCGCGGGGACCGGAAAAGCTCTCGAACAGCGCACTGCTGCGCCCGTTTCTGACTAGTTGGATGGGTTTTCCGGCGCAAAACCCGGTCGTGCTGACAGGCGTAAACGATCACGCCAACGGGCAAGGTCGCCAATAACAGTTGCCCCTTAGGAGTTACCTTGAGTTACCCAAATAGCCCAAACTATTGAAGTAACACAGGTCTCATGGGCCTTTAACGCCATCCAAAGACGGCAGGGCTCCGCGACGAAGGGTTCGCCGGTAAAATACAAACAGCTATCTCAGTAGACTTACGTTTTTGTGAAAGATGTTCTTGGCCGCGTTCACGTCTCGGTCGAGGCTTGTAGAACAGAAAGAGCACGTGAATACAGAACTCCCGCCCAAGTTATTTTTGATCTCTCCACAACGTGAGCAAGTCTTCGACGTGTACTCTTCTTCACAGTCGATCACGCGTCCGCCAGCTCGTTTCATTTTATACTTCAGCAACTCTTTGAACTTGAAGTGTGCTTGAGATAACATGGCTCGAACAGAACAACTTCGGATCTTTCTCTTCTTACGAGTAACGTGCGTTTCGTCGGCGGCAGTCTCAGGAGTAGCGTCTGATGCTATTTCTTCGTAATACCGATGAACCATTTCTGACGTTTGAAACGATGGGAGAAGAACGATATAGTAGTTCATAGACAACCAGCTTGCGAGCTTCTGATGCATATCGTTCACTGTTCGAGTGACCTTCCGAGACGTGAAACGAATACGTCGACGGAGACGATATCGTAAACGATGTTCCGGCGTCTTCAAACTCTTTTGCTCTTGCTTGAACTTTGATCGAACTTGAACAGAATGTCTCGCTTTGCATTCGTTGTCTTTCAACTTGAGAATAGATTTCATTTCATCGATTGCTTCGAACTTCTTCTTCAAGACAGATCGAGAATCTCACACTGAATGTACGACCGTCGGGATCGTACACCGTTGCGAAGTTTCGTACTCAGGATCAATTGCACACACTCGATCGGTCTTAGATGAAGAGAACTTCCGATAGCTAGGAACAATAATGTAGTACTCTCCTTCACGCAAACGTTGCAACCGAACAGACATCGTTAACGGTGGGAGCTTCTCATGAAGTAAGATCCCGTCGTTCTTGTCAAATCAAAGAACGTTGGTTGAAATCGTACGCGAGAATGACCATCTTTCTCAACAACCTTAATAGATCGTTTCATAAGTTCGATTGTGTTGGACGGCGCGAACTTACTCTTGAATCTCATATCCGGATAAGTCGTCTTCTCATTTCGTTTACGTGCTGCAAAGAATCCTGCGATCGAAGATTTGATAGCCTTCATAAAATCTCGAAACGCCGAGTCTCTCACTTCGTCTCCCACCATCATGTGTCGCTTGAGTCCTTTCTTATTTCGAAAGAACGCTGCCATCGTTCCCAGTTTTACGATCGGTCGATACTTTTTATTAAAGTCAACCAAAGACATCTTCTTCCCACCGACTGTACGAGCAATTCGATCCGATCGTGATCGCGAGATCAACTGATTGTAAACTGCTCGATTAGAAGCGAACATGTGATCCAGTTTCTCTTTTTGATGTTTAGTTGGAAACAGTCTCACCTTCATCACGCTGTTCACCGGGCTTTCGTTATCATCGGCTAATACACCAAGTTCACGTAGTTCGTCTACGATTTGACGAGACTGTTGAGCGGGAGGCATGTTGTTCGTTCTCCATGAGTTACGGCGAGTTTCATCCGAGAAGTTGTCCACGTCAAACCAAGGCGTTAGCAACGGTTCCATCAATCTCTGTTTATCAAGAACCCTATCACGCATGAAAACATGACGAGATCGTCTTCGAGGCTTTCGTTTTCGATGTTTCTTTCGCCCGAGTCGCATTTGTTTCTTACGCCGACGTCGAGGTTTCTTAATTGGCGTTAATTCCGATTTCTCAGGCTGTTGATGTTGTTGAAGCTTGGAACGTGAAGACTTGGACCACGAAAGTTGGTCGTCGGAGACTTCGGCAGGAGTCGAAGACTTGAGTAGTTGATGGAAAGTTTTGAAGTGATTGTTTATTTGGTTGAGGTCCTTAGTTCGCTAACTACCTAGCTACCTCTAAGCCTCCTCTACTGGATTGTCTACTGGATTCCTGAGTTGTTCCAGCCAATCAGTAAATGACACGTGCAGGATCAGGCAACAGATCCTGTACCCACAATCATGAGATGCATGTCCTACCTACCGTAAACATGGAGTAAACATGTGGCGTATGCATGTGGTGTAAACATGTAGAATGCCTGTCGAGGCTGTGAGTGTTGGTCATTGCCATAAACCGGTACTCACCAATATACCGGTTGACCCTTAACAGTCCCCCTCAATGCTGACACTCTAGGACGCCGAGAGATTCAGTGAGGTCCTTGTGACGCGGTCCAGCCATGGCCTTTGTCAGGATGTCGGCTAACATTACCGACGTCTCGCAGTACTCCACCGTGACTTCGCCACGTTTCACTTCGTCGCGGATGTGGTGGTACTTGATGTCGATGCTTGGCACGGCCGTGGTTGACTGGGTTCTTCGTCATCTTGATGCACGATTGGTTGTCCTCGAAGATCTTGAGTTCTGGACACGGCATGTTGGCAGCGGAGTACTCGCCCAGTACGCGGTGCACCCACTTGCCTTCCTGGATGCGCGATGTACTCTGCTTCGCTCGTCGACAGTGACACACTTGACTGTTGCTTCCCCAGCTGATGGGACCACCAGCCAACTTGAAAACGTAGCCGGATGTCGACTTGCGATCCGAAAGATCTCCAGCCCAGTCAGCATCGGAGTAGCCTTCAAAGCGAATCGTGTCAGCGTGCTTATACTGGATGCCATGAGTCTTGGTGCCTTGCAGGTAGCGAAAGATACGCTTGACAGCGATCCAGTGCTCTTCTTGGGGTTCTCCATGAAACGTGCCACGTATCCCACGGCGTAGGCGATGTCCGGTCGACTCGCACATGAGGTGCATGAGTGCACCCACAGCTTCTCGGAACGCGTTGATCTTGGAAGGTTCATCACTGGAACCAACTTCGAGCAGGCACGGGTCGTATGCGCAGACACTTCGAAGCCGATGGAGCGCATGGCCTGCCGTGAAGGTCTCGTTCCAGACACGAGACGCTTGCTTGAGGCCATAGATGGCTTTCACCAGTTCCAGGCAGTCAAAGTTGTCGTCCACTTCCATGCCTTCTGGGATGACAGAACACGACTTCCTTCATCTCGCCGTAGAGGAACGCAGTGACCACGTCGAGTTGGTCGACGGGCCAGTCCATATGTTTGGCGAACGCGATCACCAGGCGAAGCGTCATGTACTTGACAACCGGCGCGAAGGTCTCGGTGTAGTCGATGCCATACTTCTGTTTGAAGCCCTTGGCCACGAGTCGCGCCTTGTACTTCTCGATGGAGCCATCCGCCTTGCGTTTGATCTTGAATACCCACTTGGTACCGATGGCGCGCTGTCCACTCGGAAGCTTGGCAGGCTGGAACACGCCGCGCTTGGTCATCGAGTTGAGCTCGGCTTGGATAGCCTTGCGCCAGTGAACTTGGTCCGGTCCGCTCACGGCTTCTTGGAATGTCGACGGCTCGGCCATATCGCCCACTTCAGCCATGTTGGCACTCGCACGCCAGAATGTTGGCGGAGTCGACGACTGATGTTCGCCAGAGTCACCCTTGGTTTCTTCGTCAGCATATCGTTCAGCCCGTGCAGTTGATCGGCGCTTGCGGTGATGCTCGAATGTCCTTTCAGGAGCGCTTGCTTCTTCGAGATTTGTCGCTGGGCGAGGTCGATTGATGGGCATTGACTCGGGCTTTCGCGAACGCTTACCGGTTTGTCGGAAATCGCTTGGAGCTGCAGCCTCATCTTCATCAATGTCGAGATCGTCCATCTGCTCAGTCATGTGTCGAGTGCAGCACCACCCATGGTTTGCTCGTCGAAGGTGACATCGCGACTGATCACCACCTGGCCCGCCTCGATGTCATAAACTCGATACGCCTTCGACAGTTCCTCATATCCCATGAAGATACCAGCGCGAGACTTGGGATCCCACTTGAGCCGCTTCTCCTTCGGGGTGAGGATGTACACCAAACATCCAAACACACGCATGTGTTTTACGCTGGGCTTCGCCTTGTGCACCAGCTCAAACGGTGTCTTTTCCGCAATCTTGGGTGACGGCAGGCGGTTCTTGATGTAGATGGCAGTCGTGGCCGCCTCTGCCCAAAAACACTTGTCCAAACCGGCGTGATGCAGCATGCTGCGACCGATGGTCACGATGCTTCGAATGGCACGTTCTGCGGTGCCGTTAGCTTGGTGCGCATACGGCACCGTGACTTGCTGCTCGATACCTTCATCGTCGTAGAAGCGCTTGAGCGAGGTCGTCGCGAACTCCTTGGCACCATCATGACGCACAAACTTCACATGTTTGCCGAACTGCGTCGAGATCTTGGTGATGAAACTCGTCAGGTGTGCTTCGCTCTCTGATTTGGCTCGAAGGCAGTACCCCTTCATGCAGCCGCTGGCTTCGTCAACGATGAGCAGCAAGTACTTGCTCCCACCGAGAGACGCTTCCTCCATCGGACTGCAGATGTCAAAGTGGAGTAGTTCGAAGACATCATACTTGCGCTTGTCTGGGTTACTTGGGTATGGCTTCTGGACCATCTTGCCTTGCTTGCACCCGCGACATACTGTCGAACTATCGGAGCTGGCAGGCGACTTCGCGTCCTTCACCATGCCACTTGACACCATCTTGCGTAGTACGTCGTTCGGAGCGTGACCCATTCGCGCATGGAGGTCTACGTTGTTCACCGATACACCTCGATGTGATTCACGTGAGGGAGTGCGTAGCCAGTAGAGTCCATCTGCAAGATCAGCTGTTGCCACGACTTGCTTGGAGTGCTTCTGCGCAATCGTCACGTTTGGTCCATCGAAAACCACTTGGAACTTCCCGCTCTTGTTGACCTGCGGAATGGACAGCAGATTCTTGTCCATTTCCGGCACGTACAGCGCGTCCTTAATCAGGATCTCGCGCTCGTCGCCGTTGGGCAGAACCACTCGCTCGTTGATGGTTCCCACACCCATGATCTTGACCTTATTGCCGTCGGCCACTGTTACTTCGCCCTCGTCACGAATTTCGAGTCCAGCGAACTTGTTCTTGTCGTTGCAGATGTGATGCGTTGCGCCACTGTCGATCGCCCACATCCCGCTCTTCTTCATACTTGTGGAGACACTGCACTCCATCGAAACCGCAAACGCGACACGATCATCGTCGTCCCAGTCGCGCCGCTGGACGAAGTTGGCTCCACGCCCATTGCCACGGTTTTGGCGAGGCTTGCGATTCTCATCCTTCTGCTTGGTCCAGCACCGGTCGACCGTATGCCCCAATTTACCGCAGTAAGTACACTCGCGAGGCTCACGGTCAGTGTTAAACGCCTTGGCCGTGCCTTCACTCTTCACCATAGGTTTCTCACCTTGGCGCTTGATGTGCTCATTCGTCAGCACCTTGATCACGTCTTGCGATCTCAGCTCAGCGTTGCTCATCTCCAAGTTCAGCACGACGTTCTCGTAGCTCTTGGGGAGGCTGCGCAACAAGCATATCGCTACGTCCTCGTCCTCCATCTTAGCACCGATGCTGCTGAGCTTGGCGCTGATGTTGAGGACCTCATTGCAATGTTGCAACACATTGCCGCCTTCTTCCATCGATGCACTGAACAGCTGACGCTTCAGGTAGATGCGTCCAGCCTTCTGGGAGCCTTGGTACAGTGTACGCAAGCGGCCCCATGCAACCCACGCTTCCTCACAGTCGTCCACCACATGATGATACTCCGCGTTCATGTGGAGAAGCATCAGACCGAAGGCGATGTTGCTCGATCGCTCGTACTCATCCTTGGCACGTGGATCGGCAAACGTCGGTGACGTCTCGCGGTTGACAACATGCCACGCAGACTTGGTGAGGAACACGCCACGCATGTAGCGGCTCCATGTCGCGTAGTTGTCTCCGTCGAACTTGTCGATGAAAGTCTTGGTTGAGGCGTCTTGGGCAGAGGACATCGTCGTTGGGCTCATAACCTGTTGATGTTGTTGAAGCTTGGAACGTGAAGACTTGGACCACGAAAGTTGGTCGTCGGAGACTTCGGCAGGAGTCGAAGACTTGAGTAGTTGATGGAAAGTTTTGAAGTGATTGTTTATTTGGTTGAGGTCCTTAGTTCGCTAACTACCTAGCTACCTCTAAGCCTCCTCTACTGGATTGTCTACTGGATTCCTGAGTTGTTCCAGCCAATCAGTAAATGACACGTGCAGGATCAGGCAACAGATCCTGTACCCACAATCATGAGATGCATGTCCTACCTACCGTAAACATGGAGTAAACATGTGGCGTATGCATGTGGTGTAAACATGTAGAATGCCTGTCGAGGCTGTGAGTGTTGGTCATTGCCATAAACCGGTACTCACCAATATACCGGTTGACCCTCAACACAGGCATCCATAGATCGTTTGCTATCGTTCGTTGGAACCAAACACTTGAATGAACGAAATCTTTTTTCAATCGTCTCTTGGGTTTCTTGTTTCGTGGTTGTATAACTTTGTCTTCATCTTCTGATTCAGGAACAATCTCACTAAAGACAGGCTTCATCTCGTTAGACGTGTTGTCAATTGAAAACGGACGTTTTATAAAAAGCTGCGAACTGTTCATTGGTAATTCATAGCCAATCATATCATAAGTACGATCTGTTTTTTACGAATACGTAATTACCACTTATTACACAACTTGTAGTTATTGAAACAGCTGAGATTTGTACTGAATTGAAAAAGGTCGCAACATATAACTACATTAGTAAGTTAGGGTAAGTGTTAGCCGCTGCTTGGATCGTTGGTGCTTGGTGTGCAGCTTCAAATCCACTCACAATATTGGCCAATGGCTTTACGAGTTTCTCACCATCTTCCATTGGTCTAAAAATACGCGTACAGTATCTTGCGTCCCCCCACCAGCTCACTCGACCTTTTGCCACAAGCTCCGCAAGAACCGTCCTCTGCTTTGCATCATGTTCATCCGCTCGTCCGCTCCACTGCGTCGTGCCGCATCCACCATGGGTGCCGCTCGCAACGCAAGCACCATCCAGTCCATCCACGCACGTGAAATCATCGACAGCCGTGGAAACCCGACGGTGGAAGTGGACCTGACGCTGTCCTCCAGCTCGGAGATCTTCCGCGCCTCCGTCCCGTCTGGTGCCTCCACAGGCATCCACGAGGCTGTGGAGCTGCGTGACGGCGGCAAGCGCTACAGCGGCAAGGGCGTGCAGCAGGCAGTGCAGAACGTCAAGAGCGTGCTGGCTCCAAAGCTCATTGGCGCCGACCCCACCAAGCAGCGCGACATCGACGACCTCATGCGGGAACTAGATGGCACGGACAACAAGGGAAAGCTCGGAGCCAACGCCATTCTGGGTGTGTCTCTGGCTGTGGCCAAGGCCGGAGCAGCTGCCAAGGGCGTCCCGCTCTACCAGCACTTTGCGGACCTCATTGGCAACAAGAACCTAGTGCTGCCTGTGCCCAGTTTCAATGTGATTAACGGTGGCTCGCACGCCGGCAACAAGTTGGCGTTCCAGGAGTTTATGTTGCTGCCCACGGGCGCTGAGAGCTTCTCGGAGGCCATGATCATGGGCTGTGAAGTGTACCACCAGCTCAAGAGTGTGATCAAGAAGAAGTACGGCCAGGATGCGACCAACGTCGGAGACGAAGGTGGCTTTGCCCCCAACATTCAGAGCAACCGCGAAGGTGTGGAGCTCCTCATGACCGCCATCAACAAGGCTGGCTACGACGGCAAGATTGGCATCGGCATGGACGTGGCTTCGTCCGAGTTCCTCACTGCGGAGGGCAAATACGACCTGGACTTTAAGACGGAGGGATCGAGCGACCTGCTCACGGGTGAGGAGCTTGGCCAGCTGTACAAGGACCTGGCCAAGGAGTTCCCCATCATCAGCATTGAGGACCCGTTCGACCAGGACGACTGGACTCACTACACGTCCTTCACCAACAGTGTCGGCGAGAAGGTGCAGGTCGTGGGTGATGACCTGCTGTGCACCAACCCCAAGCGCATTGCTACGGCTCTGGACAAGAAGGCCTGTAACGCCCTCCTGCTCAAGGTGAACCAGATCGGAAGCGTCACGGAGAGCGTGGATGCTGTGGCTCTGGCCCAGAAGAATGGCTGGGGAGTCATGACCTCGCACCGCAGTGGTGAGACTGAGGACTCATACATTGCCGACCTGGCTGTGGGTCTGGCTACGGGCCAGATCAAGACTGGCGCCCCGTGTCGTTCGGAGCGTCTTGCCAAGTACAACCAGCTGCTGCGTATTGAGGAGGCTTTGGGCAGTGATGCCAAGTACGCCGGTAAGTACTTCCGCAACCCGTCCAAGATGTAAGCAAGTTAGTCTATCCTGCAGTTAGTCTCACGTCGGACCTTCCGAAGAAATGAATCACCGTTATTGTCTGCATACTATGCAATCTGAAATCAGCTGCACATCGTGCTAGGGCTCACAGTTGCCTACGCTACAGAAAATGACTTCTGAGTGATCTCAGCATCCTTGCTGCTGCTGGTTGCGGTGGCAATCGTCTTGTCCATAGTGGCGGTGCTAAGGAATTGCTTGACTGCAAACGCCGCCATCCGTTGGAAACCAACCTGAACGTACGGCAGCACAAAGCTTGAATGGAAAGTGAAAACGTGCGGCATTCCTCATGAACGTCGAGTTCCCAATTGGTAACGCCATCAGCTTTAGCTTTCGCCATGAGCCTCAGCGAGTGCTGGTATACGTAGTCGAAGCTGCCAGTCTGAACAAATACAGGAGGGAGGCCTCGCAAGTCGCAGTGCACTGGCGAGGCATCTGCCCAAGTACTCGGGTCTTCTATCGTCGGGTGGTAACCACGAAAGCATGCCGCGGTCAAGCTAGGCGAGAGTATGCAATGTTGGCCCTCGTTCTCGTCGTCGTTGCCGGAGAGGTCGGTAGCTGGACACACTGCGATGGCAGCTAATGGCAGTGGCAGTTTGATTTCCAGCTGGACTTTCCATCGCGAACTCGCAACAGAGTTGATAAAACGAGACCACCACCTGCGCTGTCGCCAGCTAGAACTATCTGTGAGGGCTGCAGTCGCTCATGTTGCAATAGATATTCATACATGGTCACCGCGTCTTCTGCCGGCACCGGGAACTGATACTCTGGAACCTTACGGTAGTTCGCGATGAAAACATCGACAATAACATCGTTGCCAGCCGCTTGGGATGCAAATTCCTGCTTAATGGCAGTGATCAGCGAGCTACAGAACGAAATGTACGCACGCGGACATAGCACAGCGTAGGCGCCGCCATGATAGTACAGCACCACCACTCGGTTGGCGACGGAATTAGAGGCCTTGACAGGACGAGATTTGAGCCACAGATGTTCGAGACCGTTTAGCTGCACCGTCTCGAGGAGTACGTTGTGCTGGCGACGCGCGAACCAGCCTTGAAAGACCCAAGCAGCTCGCTTTGCCGACGAAGGATAGGTGCATGCCTCTCATCAAAGAGACGTTCGCCGAACATGTTGGTTGCGTCGCGCATTATGCCACGAGAGAGCTCGTAACATAGAGTCCAATTGGGGAACTCGGGTTTGAAGCCACGATTGACGTACTGCACCAAGGTCTTGACGATCGTCTGAGAGATTCGAGTCACCAGTCGAGTAGCCTCTACCGGTGTACGGCAAAGGCCTCGAAATGATTCCAGTAGCAGCATTACTATGAGCGTTGCGACGATTGCACCTCCAAGCCATGGCAGAAGCGTAAGGTGTCGTTCTGGGTGAAGAGAGAGCGGTTCCAGTAGCGTTTGGTGTTGTAGGAGCGTCATGATGGATGCTTGAGTGGGGTGGGTGATGTTTTTGCTAAGTGATGAGTCGACTAGCGATATCCCGGAGAAGCTTGAAGTTCGCCTAGAATCCAGGTGTAAGTATGTCAATTTCTATGTAGCATTTGAATGGATGCTGGCCATTGGATGATTACGTTGAAGATGATATATCACGAAAACGTTGAAGTTGTCGGTTGTGGAATGGCGCTTCTGACGGCGTTATTAAGCGAGGTTCTCCTTGGTCAAGCTTATTCAACTTTAGGCAGATTGGAGCTAGAGACAAGGAAAGAGAAAACACGAGGTGACAACCCCTCTGGTTATACGTCAAGTATACACCTAACAGCATAGTCAAACTTGCATACAGCGACTGGGTGCATGCAGCTTCAACATCAAGTTGTAGTGAACCGGCAGAGTTCAACATGCCATCTTCACAGAGCTTCTGTATGATCAAAATTACTCGTGTACACGCGAGATCCCCGGGTGGCTTCAGCGATTTGCTCCTCTATCCTGCAGAGGGCACAGGACGGTTGGCATCTGCGCTGCTGAGGCCTGTCACTGTTTTGCCACAGTCGCGTGTGATTTTGGTAGGGACTCTTGGGTCGGCTACAAGATCACCAATCCACTGCTTGGCTGCAAAGACAGCCATCCGTTGGATGCCGACACGAGCGTACGGTAGCACGTACTCTGGGAAGACCATGAAGACGTGTGGTACATCTTCGTGTGTATCTATTTCCCAATTCGTAACGCCATCAGCTTTGGCTTTTGCCGCGAGCCGCAACGAATGCTGGAACAAAGCGTCGAGACTGGCGGTCTGCAAAAACACCGGCGGTAGTCCTTGCAAATCACAATGTACCGGTGAGGCGTCTGCCCACGTGCTCGGGTCGTCGTGTGTCGGGTGGTAGGAGAATACAGTGGCAGCTGTTATATTAGGCGAGAGAACGCAGTGCCGACCCTCACTTTCGTCCTCATCTCCAGTCAGATCAACAAGCGGACACGCTACGATAGCAGCCAGAGGCAGTGGTAGCTTCGACTCGCTGCCAGACTCTCCATCGCGAACACGCAGCAACGTCGACATCACAAGTCCACCGCCAGCGCTATCACCAGCCAAGATGATCTGTGACGGCTCTAGTCCCTCGTGCTGCAGCAGGTATTCATACATCGTCACTGCATCTTCCGCCGGTACTGGGAATTGATGCTCCGGCAGCTTGCGGTAGTTGGCAAGGAACACGTCGATGTTGGCACCATTGCCACCCTCTTGGGACTCGAGTTCTTGTTTGATGGCACCAGCCAGTGCGCTGCAGAATGAAATGTACATTCGTGGACTCAATACTGCATAGCCGCCGCCGTGGTAGAACAGTAACACGAGTCGATTGGTTGCACTGGAATTTCAACGGGTGAGGCCTTGAGCCACACATGCTCAAGACCATTGAACTCAACGGTCTCAAGTCGTAAGCCGTATTGCAGACGTGCGAACCAGCCCTGAAAGGACCCGAACAACTCACTTTGGCGACGAATGACACACGCATGGTTCTTGTCTATGATGCGTTCGCCAAACATGTCGGCCCCATCGCGCATAATCCCACGTAGTAGCTCGAACCGCAGTGTCCATTGAGGGAACTTCGGCTTGAAACCTCGAGCGACATACTGCACTATGGTCTTGACGGTCGTCCAGGAGATTCGTGCTAGCAGCCGTGCAGTCTCGACCGGAGTGCGACACAGCCCTCGAGACAATTGCAGCAGCAGTGCCAAGACAAGAGCTCCAGCGGTTCCGCTGATAAGCCACCGCAAGAATTTGCGACGGTGCCCCGGGTCATTCCAGAGCCGGAAGAGTGGTTCTACCAGCGTCTGATGCTGCCGCAAAGTGGTGATAGGGGTGATTTTCACCATGGGGCACAGCGCTGCGTGGCTTGTGGCTTTTGCCAAGTGACGGTTCCAATGCAGCTCAATTGGGAACTGAGCACGTGAGCCTCCAGTGTCATAAGGAAACTTGGCTATGGATAGTGATGAGCTTTTTCGGCGATCTTTTGACATGTTGAAGTCGATTCGACGTGAACAATCGCGGGACACGATTACCAACGAAATCTGCAACGGTCTGCAGCCCCGTGGAGAAAGAAAACATGAGAATGAATACTTATGATCAGAAGGCATGCGGGGACTCACTATCAGGCAGCAGCGTAATTCTCGCCCTCATAGTACAAGACAGGAGAGAACAGGTCTAGAAGTTAAATAAGCAGTGCTGCTCAATCCTCACTTCGCAATTTACTGTTTCGAGCTCGACTCGCTATGCAAGCCTAAATATTTCATCGTATGGAGGACACCTTGAAGGCACCTGCACAATTTCAGACTTCATTAATACTATACAAGCATCGAGCATCACTTTTCAGAATGCTGGTGCGGTGCCGGGGAGCTGCACCGGTCGTCGGTGAGCAGTGAGTCGGCGAACGATGAATCCGGCCATATTCTGAATCCCCTCAGACGACTGTGGCATGATAAAATGGGGGAAGAGCGTGAAAACATGAGGCATGTGGGCGTGCACATCCAACTGCACTTCCACCCCATCGGATCGCGCGTTTTTGGCAAGCTGTAGCGACTGCTGGTGCAAGATGTCGAACTCTGCGGCCTGAATAAACATCGGTGGCAGACCACGCAGATCCGTCTGCAGCATGGCACCTTCACGCCAATAGGCTTGAGGAGTCTCTTCAACACAAAAGGCTTTGATGGCGTCCAGCATTGGCTTGGCGATGAAGCAGTGTTTCGAGACCGCCACGTCAGCCGACAGGTCTGCGAACGGGCAGTTGACCATGGCCGCCATTGGGCTCTCACTCCTAGCGCGACGTAGTCTTAGCAGCGTAGCTAGAGCTAAACCAGCCCCAGCGCTGTCTCCCGCCAAGATGATGCGGCGAGGAGGCACTTTCTCGTGGTTGACGAGGTAGTCGAACATGGTCATGGCGTCGTCCAGGGGTGCAGGGAAGCACACCTCGGGCAGCTTCCGGTAGTTGGCCAGCAAGATCTGCACGTCCATGGTAACAGTGTCAGCCCCTGCAGAGAGCTGCCTCTTGACCTGAGTCAAGAGTCGGTTGGCGAACTCCACGAAGAAGTGCGGACTGAAGAGCGCGTAGCCACCACCATGGTAGTACAGCACCACGATGCACTTCTGCTTATCCCCTGGTTGGCACCTTTTGAACGCAACCATAGATGCTCGAGTTCGTTGTGCTGGAAGCTCTCAATGACGTTGCCGTGTCGCCAGCAGGCGATGCAGCCCAAGAACCGACCGATGAGTTGGAAGTTGCGACGCATCGCCAGCGCATTGGGCATCTTGATGATGTGGCCGCCGTTGCGCTGCCCGCAGCGAACGCAATGGCCTGGAACCACTCGTACCAGAGCGTCCACTCCGGGAACTTTGGTCGCATACCCCGTTGGACGAACTGTAGGATAGCGGTATTGGCAGCCCCGACAACGTGTGTGGACAAGGTGCAGACGTCGCGGAAGGACAAACAGAAGGGCCGCAGCAACTCATGCAGGAGCAGAAGCAATACGAGTTTGAAGAGTACCACGAGGTGGTGGAGGCCGAGCCATTGTAAGTGAGTGGCGTTGGCCCAGAGCGAGAGCACGGTCACGGTGAGGAATACGGGGAGTGTGTAGGCTGCGTGGTAACCGGGGGCTCGGCCGTTGACGAAATTGCGGACGTGCTTCATCGTCAGTTGTTCGCTGTTGACTGTTGCTCTTAGGGGGTCACTGTGAGTTGAGGAGTGAACGGCGGTGGCTTGAGGAGCGTGGAAGCCCTCGGCTCACGCATCGAAGGTCGCAGCTATATGGCGCATCCCTGGCGAAGGATCGCGAGCGTGAAATCTAAGATTTGAAGCGCCGTTTTTGACTACGGTGGGCCTTGCTCGGACCGTATCCGTCGTGGGCAAAGCAGCATGAGACCGCCAGCTTCCAGATCGCTGTCGATGCTACCCCAGGCAGACATTGGGGATGGACAATGGGTACTACACTGTACCTGGCATTTACCTGGAAGTGCTACCAGTAAACGTAGTGGTGTTGTTTTTTCTTCTACCATTCAAACCAGGACAACATCGAAAAAAAGACAAGCTAGAATACCTCGAGACCTGTGAGGCGCGTACTTCAGTATCGAATTTGAAGGCCCCCAAGGCATTTGGAGAATGAACATTAACGCACGCACAAGTGCTTTTGACTTCAAAAAAAGAACAAGCCCGAACACCTTGTGCACGACACCCAATCGGCAAAGGTGCACCCGCTTCACGAGTGGCGCAATTGACACTAGCAAGCGTGAACGAGCGCTTGGGGTTGATTTGTTGGCAACTAAATTGCTATGGAAACATGGAATAGGTATGTCAAACGACCAATATGTTGCAACAGACAATTTTGTACTTTGTTCATTGTTATGCTATTTAGATGTGTAATAGGTCGAATTGGCTGAAACGCGTTGTTAGTGAATAAGCGCGTTTTCGGCCTTTGTAGATAGGCTCTATTCAAATAACCGTTTTTGGGTCTGCGATAGGTTAAGTCGGCCTGCCCTATTGAATACAAAAGCCAAGTATACTTGGATTTTATATGGCAGAAGGGACTTGTTTTGGGGGGTGCAGAAACTGCTCCACAAATAATAGGCAGACCACTTCAACTTCGCAGATTGAAGCATGCGCACAGGTCTGGTACTAGGCCTGGATGGTGCCGGCAAGACGCTGTTGATGCGGCAACTAACAGCACAGCTCGTACACAAGCAGAAGAGTGTTCTGGATCGACTCGCGACCTTCCTATTCAGTCCCTGCAGCAACCATTTCGACCGATTCAAAGTCGACGACGGCCCTGTGGCAATTGATGCCAACACACAGCCTACTGTTGGCGTAGAGCATTGGACGCTGCCTCTGGATGGAGGACGTGCCTGCACTTTACGAGAGGTTGGCGGACAATTGCTGCCCATGTGGCCTGCGTATTTCGAGTCCTGCCATTTCTGGCTCTTCCTCGTGGACGCCAGCAACGCCACGCAGCTTGCAGCAGCAGCAGTAGAGCTCTTTGCAGTGCTGAATATGGACGAAATGCGAATCAAGCCAAAGTTGCTTGTGCTTAACCAGATCGATGCCAACTTCATTATTGACGACGCTGTATTGCAAACCTACTTGTGTCTGGATCGGCTTTTGTCGGAACCGGACAGCGGACCGGTGCAGATCCTCAAGACAAGTGCTCTAACGGGGGAGAACACGGAGCAGATTCTCAAGTGGCTTGGGCAAGCTGCTGGCAACAACATGTATCCCGGAAATAATTCAGGCATTGCTAGCGGGCGGCTCAGTGGGCTTGGTGGGATCAGCGGGCTCAGCGGGCGCTACAGGACGGTAGGCCGACAAAACTCTACCGTAGAGGTGAGAGTGCACCCCATCGCAGACTAATTCGATAAAAGACTGCTGGCGTTGGAGACGATAGCAATGGTGCCTTTGTGCGGTATTTCAAAAACAGATCAATGACACTTTGCAGGCATCGAGATTCGAAGGAGACACATTCGAAAATGAACGCTTGGAAGTGCCAGCTAGCTATTTATTTTCAGTTGACTTCGATTTAGTTTCTCTCCCCTTCGTGGCAGAACGGGTACTCATCGGTGAGGGTGACATTCGTGGCCATCTCATTGCTTTCGGTGGTCTGGAATAGACGGAAGTGCTGCATGTCACGGCTGATGTTGCCCAGCGCGATGATTGCACAGTAGCTGCCTAGCACGATGCTGCCGATGATCGCCACGTAGCACATGGCGCGGTCACATTTACCCCTGAACGTATCCACAGCGATCGGGTGCACGCGGAGGTAACACAAACATGGCATGACCATGCAAGAAATCGTGACCGTCGTAGCGCCAATGAAACTCAAGAAATCCACGAACGACGCCTGGAATATGATCGCGAGGAGAGCTTGTGACCACACTGTTATCGTTCGAATTGCAGCACTGCAGACACGATCAGCTGTAGTGTACGCATGAGCCGTGGAAGCGTGGTCTCCACAATCGCTGGGAGGAGGCGACTTCGTCTGGAAGTAAGGGCTATTGCTGCCGTATAAGAACCCATCGTCTTCGATATTGGGGACGACAGGAGTATTGGGCGCTGTGAGCACACCAATGGCACCCGTGTTCGCAAGAATCGGTTTGGTCTGTCCCAATGCGACAGCTTTCCCCGCCTTAAGGGACAGAGACTGCTGTAGGACCTCGTGGTCGGCATCCTTGCCGATAATATAGCGTTCCATGTCGAACAACGTCGGGTTGAGTAGCAGGGGAACGCGATCGTAACATGGAGCAGCATCAATGCAGAGGCGATCTTCTTTGTAGAGCTTTTTGAAGGCAGTTCGTCCAGCAAGGTGGCAGGAGCTGTGCAACCGAACTGGTAGTACGTGGTCACCCCGATGAGCAAGTACAAGGACGTAATGAAGAGTAGCGTAAGCGACACGAGGTTGGCCAGTCTGGCAGGATCTGTGTGTTGTCGTTGAATGGGCGGAATAATGATAGCTGTCCCTGTGGCAAACAAAATGGTGCCGAAGGTTTGGACAGCGTTGTTGGTCTGGACTTGAGTCTCACGGGGAGCGGACGGAACATTCGCGAGGCTGTAGCAGATGCAGATTAAGTCAGCGCACATAGCTGTAAGACCACCCAAGTACATGAGCGACCCTGCTGCTTTAAGCGTCGGGATCATGATCACAGGCAGGATTCCGATGCTCATGACGATGATCCACTGGGTCGGGCTCCAGTCTTCAGCCGCTGTGCCCTCGAATAGAGTTGGAAACAAGATTGTTCCTCCTAGAATGAGGAACGCGATGGGGCTCAGGAAGCAACACCCCCACTCGGACAATAGCACAACACATCGTCCTGTCTCTCCGAAAGCGAAGAAGCCGAGATCGCTGAAAGTCCGCACGTTGACAGGGGCCACCATAAGTGCCTTGCTCACTGCAACACTACATCAATTGGAAAAAGAAGAGTGCATTAGAGTTATGATACCAAGTGTCTATATAGCTAGCTACGTAGTGTCAGGATCTGCACCTTGCGTGCAGATTGCAAGCCGAGATAAAATAAACGCCAATGGCAGCCAGAATGGGCCCTGCAGCTGCGAAAATGGAGCCAAAGCTCATGGAGCCCACACCAAAGGTGGCGCAGAACAGCAGCGCCACACACAACACATCGTCCTTGTCCGTCATGATCCAAGTAAGTGTATGATATCCAATGTGAGGTTGTCAAAGGATCGCGACCCTTCATCAAAATGGCTACAGATGCTAGTAAGTTCGCGCTAGGTACGCTTGTCTCGACTGACCTTTTATGACTACCCGACGAACGTGCTGGAATTCGCCGCCAAATCGGGACCCCCTTACAGTTTACCATATGCCGACCGACCGGGAACGACAACGAGCAGCTTCCCGACCGGTCCGCGGTCAGACTGAGAACATACAGAATGCAAGTGATTTCCAGATAGGAAGGCGACCGACGCAGACAAGGCGTCGTAGTGTGCGCAAAAGCGGGTCGAAACGGATGTCAGTATGAGAAGGTTGATCCGGGTTGTTGAAAGTTCTCTTCAGGTTAATGTGCGATCGATCCATGTCGCTATCTGCAGGGGTCAATGTTTCCGACCGACCATCCGGCGACAGGATCAAAAAGCATATATTCTCCAACATGTTCTTCAGTGCAGAAGGCGGCCGACCGGCCCAACCCGGCGCGTGTTTTCGTAACCGCCACGGAATGGCAGCGACTTCGCTCTAAGTTCGAGCCTGGCAAATAGGCAGTGGCCTTCAGTCCAAATTACGCGTTCAAGCGCTCAGGTCGATTGTGTGCGTGCGAGCCAAGTGATCGGTCGAGCCTCGCACCTATCTATCTAACCACCAACCAACCAGTCACAACACCTACAGCATCTACAGCATCTACAGCACCTACCACTACAACACTGTACCATCCGCCTAAAATGCACTACCAACAGTACACAACCACCACGGCATCCGTGCAGGTCGTGCAGGTCCGCTCACTCAAACGACGGCGTGGTCAAGTAAGCATCAGTACTGCGAGTGCTCTGAGTGCTGCCGACACAGCTGCAGAGCAAGTCGCGGACAGCAGCTTGGAGAGTGGCACTACGTCGGGCGAGAGCTCCGACGAGAGCTCCGACGACGGCAGCAACAGCAGCAGCTACGAGGAGGAAGAGGCAGAAGACGAGGAAGAGGTCATGGCGGCCGCCAAGAGACGACGCCGCGCCGACCTGGATGGCCTCAAGAAGTCGGTTCGGCGCATGGAAGCGCAGGTGGTGGATGCATCTGCCCAGTTGCGAGATCTACGCGCGCTGGTGGCGCAGGTGGTGGCTCGGCGCCAAGGTTTGGCATAGAGTCGCCATTTCGCTCCAGTTTAATACCGGTCGGCACCGTATAACGAACAACCCTGCAACGCGCTGCAGCATATGCTGGTGCAAGACCCAAGCTAACTTCGTTCGTTGCTGCTCCGTGGCGTTCGGCAGCGTTCTTGCCCAGACTCCTCGTAAAATTGAAATGAACCTAACGTTATTCATGAGATGCTGTGTTTTGTATGTGGGGGTCGACTTGGTCACGAATAACCGACAAACATCTCAGCAACGACGACCAGCGCGGCCTACTTCTCTTCGGCCCCGCCATGACTCACGGCGTATGAGAGCAAACCGTCGACCGTCGGCAGCAAGGCGCTGCATACATGTACTACTTCGAGGTACTTGTATGATACCAGTAAGCAAACTGCCCTACCTTTCGGCGCCACCCTACCTCGCATATACATGCCCTACCGGGCTGGCGGACACCTCAAATGGCCTCTATTCGCCGTTGAGGAGCCTGCTGGCCTTACATCTGGCCTCTGGCATAGCTACTGTAGTGGCAAGTGATTTACCGTATGAATGGTACCGAACTGCGCCGAAGATCGAAGCAGTTTGGGAGAACCGTCTCTTCTGCTGTCGGTCGTTTTCCGAGATGGTAGATCACTAGGGTGGAGTATATTTGTTGCCGGTCATGTGCTGCGGCCGGTCGTGACGAAGAGCAAGATAGTGGCGTTCGTCTTCTTGGCAATAAGATTGGCATTGTTTGGCACTTTTGTAGTGTTGCAACTTAATGATTGCACGTGCTATTGTCTGCATAGAAGATATCAAAGCTCATGCTTGGCTGCTCAATAAGGACATGCATGCAGCTTTATTCGGGTGCTGCACGCCATGGGGTTATAATACGCCTGCTTATATTCATACTCGCTAGAGACTTTCGTGAAGCTCATACACATAGGATCGTATAAGGGTAGATTGACATTGGGTCCGACGTCAAAATCACGAGCGAAATACATCTCGTTCATTTTGCTCCTCGGAATTTGCTACTGGGAGTCCATTTCATTCGTCAAGCGAGCTCGACATGGAGCTGCTTCTTCAATTGCAATGCGAGAAGAACAAACAAAAACATTCTTCTGTTGAACGAGCAAGTAAGCATGCTTAGTTATTCTTTTCCAATCGCAGGCATCGCTTTTCTCTCATCATAAGTTGCTACACTACAAAAGTGCCAAACAATGCCAATCTTATTGCCAAGAAGACGAACGCCACTATCTTGCTCTTCGTCACGACCGGCCGCAGCACATGACCGGCAACAAATATACTCCACCCTAGTGATCTACCATCTCGGAAAACGACCGACAGCAGAAGAGACGGTTCTCCCAAACTGCTTCGATCTTCGGCGCAGTTCGGTACCATTCATACGGTAAATCACTTGCCACTACAGTAGCTATGCCAGAGGCCAGATGTAAGGCCAGCAGGCTCCTCAACGGCGAATAGAGGCCATTTGAGGTGTCCGCCAGCCCGGTAGGGCATGTATATGCGAGGTAGGGTGGCGCCGAAAGGTAGGGCAGTTTGCTTACTGGTATCATACAAGTACCTCGAAGTAGTACATGTATGCAGCGCCTTGCTGCCGACGGTCGACGGTTTGCTCTCATACGCCGTGAGTCATGGCGGGGCCGAAGAGAAGTAGGCCGCGCTGGTCGTCGTTGCTGAGATGTTTGTCGGTTATTCGTGACCAAGTCGACCCCCACATACAAAACACAGCATCTCATGAATAACGTTAGGTTCATTTCAATTTTACGAGGAGTCTGGGCAAGAACGCTGCCGAACGCCACGGAGCAGCAACGAACGAAGTTAGCTTGGGTCTTGCACCAGCATATGCTGCAGCGCGTTGCAGGGTTGTTCGTTATACGGTGCCGACCGGTATTAAACTGGAGCGAAATGGCGACTCTATGCCAAACCTTGGCGCCGAGCCACCACCTGCGCCACCAGCGCGCGTAGATCTCGCAACTGGGCAGATGCATCCACCACCTGCGCTTCCATGCGCCGAACCGACTTCTTGAGGCCATCCAGGTCGGCGCGGCGTCGTCTCTTGGCGGCCGCCATGACCTCTTCCTCGTCTTCTGCCTCTTCCTCCTCGTAGCTGCTGCTGTTGCTGCCGTCGTCGGAGCTCTCGTCGGAGCTCTCGCCCGACGTAGTGCCACTCTCAAGCTGCTGTCCGCGACTTGCTCTGCAGCTGTGTCGGCAGCACTCAGAGCACTCGCAGTACTGATGCTTACTTGACCACGCCGTCGTTTGAGTGAGCGGACCTGCACGACCTGCACGGATGCCGTGGTGGTTGTGTACTGTTGGTAGTGCATTTTAGGCGGATGGTACAGTGTTGTAGTGGTAGGTGCTGTAGATGCTGTAGATGCTGTAGGTGTTGTGACTGGTTGGTTGGTGGTTAGATAGATAGGTGCGAGGCTCGACCGATCACTTGGCTCGCACGCACACAATCGACCTGAGCGCTTGAACGCGTAATTTGGACTGAAGGCCACTGCCTATTTGCCAGGCTCGAACTTAGAGCGAAGTCGCTGCCATTCCGTGGCGGTTACGAAAACACGCGCCGGGTTGGGCCGGTCGGCCGCCTTCTGCACTGAAGAACATGTTGGAGAATATATGCTTTTTGATCCTGTCGCCGGATGGTCGGTCGGAAACATTGACCCCTGCAGATAGCGACATGGATCGATCGCACATTAACCTGAAGAGAACTTTCAACAACCCGGATCAACCTTCTCATACTGACATCCGTTTCGACCCGCTTTTGCGCACACTACGACGCCTTGTCTGCGTCGGTCGCCTTCCTATCTGGAAATCACTTGCATTCTGTATGTTCTCAGTCTGACCGCGGACCGGTCGGGAAGCTGCTCGTTGTCGTTCCCGGTCGGTCGGCATATGGTAAACTGTAAGCTGCGATTTCCGTCACGACAGCGAATTCCGTCCACTTCCTCTCTGTTGTCGCTCCATTGGCCTCGAAATACGACTGTCATCATGCTGTGTGGAGCGTAGTAATGAACCATGCAGGAGTGAGTCGCCGTATTTTTCGAACGCATTTTTAGGATCAATGGCGCGCCCACGACTTAGTCTTTCAAGAAGCACAGGTCGTGACACGACTAGTGATACTATCTTTATGTGGGCCACATAAATTTCATCTTGCAGAGGAATTTAACCTTTATTTGCATCATGCAAGTTCGCTACAGTAATGCGCTGCGTTTAATTCGTTGCAGATATTAAAAACTGCATTGTTCACCCACTAAGCCAGCTGCACACCACCCAAAAGCGGGATGTCGGTCCTGGGACCTTGTGGAGACAAGTGGTGCGTCTCCTGCACATACCAAAGCTTGTCGAATAGTGCCGGTTGCGGGTCTGCCACCAACTCAGCTGTAATCTCCTCGCATTTGGCTCGGAGACGGTCTAGATCCTCCTCACTGATGTCTGGGGACAGAACGCGGCCAAGTGTTGAGTGGATAATGACGCGCGTTTCAGTTTTGGGCGCGTACGAGAAATTCTCTTTGGCCACATGACGCACGTGGTCCACAGAGAACTCTGCGTGCTTGTTGACGACCTCGTCGTCGTACGTGATACCGTCCTCCTTGGCCGCTGGCATACACTTAAAGATCATAATGATGGCACCTGAAGAGGTAATGAGGACCCTCACTGGTGCCATGCAGAACGGCGCGAAGTGCTTGCACATGGCCTTTAACTGAGTAATGTCCTCGGGGAAACGCAGTTTGGCATCGGGAGCGAGGTCTCCTGGGTGTGACGTGTGGAAAAGCGTCACGTGCATCAATTCTTGGCGGGTGACACACGACACGGCGTTGTTGCTTTCCGGTTCACGATGCAGCAGCTCCGTCAATTGGGTCCCAATGTCATGGCAACGTTTGGCCATCTCCGATGGGACTGGCGCACAGATGAGCGCAACGGCATCATTCTCACTGGGGAACACGTACGGTTTCGATTCGAGCGTCACTCAGACGTGAAATGCTCTCTACAGCAGGACACGTAAAGGGGTCATCAAGTTGGCAAGGATAAGAGTTTAGGTTGTGTCATTTTTCAGATTGTCACGGAAGACGCACCTCGTGGCACGCACAGACTCGCGATTTATAGCGTTTTTGCCACTTTCATAGAGCTCTTCGTAGAGATCGGATCTCTGTTGACGCCATTGCGCTTCTTGCTCAGTGCATTCCGAGCTGCTCATCTTGCTGGTCTGCTGCTTCGTGCCACGCAATAATGCCATTCGCTTGATATTGGTGTAAATTATGTGGACCACATCAACGTATACTATACACTCTCTAGTCGCTCATGGCTACATCTTCTGCCATCGTCCAGGTGCAGGGAGCTGTTGCCTTCAAGTGCTGTGACCTAGCGAAATGGTCGTCGTGTGTCCAGTAGGGCGAATATAATGCGATTCATCAACGTACCAGAGATTGCTTACAACAAAAACGTTGGTGTTGGGGCTACCGTTCTTGGAGCTTGCGAATTTCTGCGAGATGCGATGACACGTCTCTCGAACTTGACTCAATGCAGCCTCGCTGAATGCAGTTGGGGACATGACACGTGCCAGCGTCGAGTGGATGATTGCGTGTGGACTTTTAGCAGACACGAACGGGAGCGTTTGCTGTGCCGTTTGACGCAGTAGATCTACACTAAACTCCGCATTCTCACCAACGTTCTTCGCTGTTGGTTCTGCATGAACTCGCCTTTCATCACCAAACTCATCGTTGGGAAGACACTCCAATAGCAGCAGGATCGATCCGGACGCTGCTAGTATCACTTTGACGGGGGTCATGCGAATAGGCTCAAACTGTGTCGCCAGCTCTCTCACCAAGCCAATCTCTCGCGACAATCGCTCGCTCTTGTGTTTATTGGCGTCACGAGAGGCCAGATCATCTGGGTGCGACGTGTAGAACAACGTCACGTGCATGATATCCAGGTTACTCACATACACGTCCGCGATATTCGTTGCGCACTGAGTCTGCGTCGTTTCTTCAGAGTCTCCACCACTGAACTCTGTGAGCTCCTGCAAAATCTCCCTGGTGATCTCGCCCCATTGCTCCGCAACAGAACGAGGAATCTCGGCACACACCACCGTAACTGCATCGTTCGAATGCTGGAAGGTAAACTCCTTCAGGATAGCTTGACCCAATGCGTCAAACGTGAACAGCTCCCTATTCAAGTAACAAACTCAGTCATCTATGTACTTTGCTTGTATTCCTTCCTGTTTTTTACCTGGATGCTAAGACAGCATCATGATTCAATCCGTTCTCGGCGCTTCGTTCCAGCTTGCTATACAGCTCTTGGCGCTCGCGTCTCCATTGCGTCTCCATCGGTGATCTCTTCAATATCTGAGCTCATGCGTTCTCCTCCACAGGTTCCACGTCCAGTCTATTTCCACTCGACACTCTCCATTCGACCACCATGGACGACCAAGCATACACTGTGGTGCTCTACTACAAGTATGTGCGTCTCTGTGAAACTCAAGAGGAACTCCAGGCCTTTGCAGATGCCCATGAGAAGTTATGTTCGTCTCTGCAGCTCACTGGTCGTGTTAGACTGGCTTTGAGGGCATCAATGGCACACTGGGAGGCTCCCTGTCAAATGTGCAGAGCTACGTGGAGAATATGAAGCAGCAGCCACAATTCGTCGACGTGGACTGGAAGACCAGCAGCTCTCCAGTACCGCCATTCCCAGAGCTTCAAGTCCGCTGTGTGGCGGAGATCGTGGCGTTGGAACTACCGGACGACGTCTATGACTTGACCAAGAGAGGCACCCACTTGACCCCGGAGCAGTTCCAAGAGGAGCAACTAAGTGCCGACCCAAGCTCCATCGCTGTCATTGACGTGCGCAATACGTACGAGTTCCAAATCGGCCACTTTGCAGGAGCCTTGAACCCCAAGACACGGCGCTTTGGTCAATTTCCGCAGTGGGTGCGAGACGAACTACCAGCGCTACAGCAGAAGGATAAGGTGCTCATGTACTGCACGGGGGCATCCGTTGCGAGAAAGCGTCGGCATATCTCAAGCATTTGGGGCTGGAGAACGTCTACCAACTGGAAGGAGGAATCCACCGCTACCTTGAAAAGTTCCCCGATGGAGGAGGCCTCTTCCAGGGCAAAAACTTTGTGTTTGATCAGCGAGTGACGATGGCGTCCGAGGACAAGACGATCACGGGCCAATGTGAGCACTGTCACGTTCCGCATGACACGCTGTCGGGCACACGTTGTGCCTATTGCCGCATGCATGTCTTGCTCTGTGAACCGTGTCGTGCTGCTACTCAAGAACAAGGAGAGACTGACGACGACGTGTTTTGCACCGACCACCTGCCAATGGTGTCGGGGACGTTGGAGGAGCTGCAGACGCGTTTGAAAGGCCTTCAAGACTCGCTGGAGAACGAACACGGACGTGGGAAGAAGGTCGTCGTCGCTCACTGCGTAAGCAGGTGGACACGGTTGAGCACCGGATACAGCGCGTCTCATCTTAAAGAGAAGAAGGCGAACACGCTCAAAAGCAGCGTGGTAATTTGACAAACACGCTCAATATCGTTGGATGTCTGACACTTTCCTGTTTTGGACCAAGCGGTTGCGCTGATCGTGAAGCGTTGCAGACCCACTTGTCATTTGTTGTTGTTGTGGACAGGTCATGCGTGGCGCTGGAAGACGGGGTGGTGTGGGAGGTCACCGGGTCGGTGGCAATGGACGGCGCTCGGTGACAAACAACGGTTTGTCAGACCCAAAGACGTCGCTGGTGGATGAATGGCGCGCTCATGAAGAGGATTGTGCGGCACGAGTGCTACAGAATCAACTCCGTGCATTTTTGAGTCGTCAGCGCATGGCACGCTTGCTTCTGAGTGTGTACGAGAAGCATTACGACTCTGTGCGCAAGCAATACTTCTACGTCAACACACTGACCAATATCAGCACTTGGGAGAAGCCACTGCTGCTTGCGCGCTTCCTACCTGGTGACCGCGATGTAGCTCGAGGTCGAGCGGAATTGTCTCCCAAGGAGGCTGCACTGCGTATCCAGCGAGTTATACGCGCCTTCCTGGCCAAGAAAACGATCCGTCAGCTTGTCCGTGAGAACTACATGAAGCTGTTCGACCCTGAGAGCAAAGGATTTTATTATCTCAATACTCGCACGGGTGAGCGATCCGAGCAGAAGCCGCCGTTCTTTAGGCCCAAGGCAAGCACCGGAGACAGCACGAGCTACAAACAATTTCCCAGTCGCAACAAACTCGATGACGAAGACGATCTCGAGATCGAGCCTTTCCATTTCCGCAAGGCTGTATGCAAGATCTCATCGGAGGGAACCCGCACGGCTCTGGCGTACTAGGACGTTTCTGCGGCGTCTTATGCATACTCACAGACGGCAAGACTCTATCAGACGAGAATATAGCTCGTTCGGCACGAGTTGTTTGCAACTACGCAGACGAACGAGTCCCATTCCCAGTGGTGCTTGCCTCGGAGACGTTGTTTGCAGGTATTAAGATGCAGGATGAACATACCATACGGTTGCAGCCTCTCGCGCAGTCACCACAGCCACAGTCACCCAAGAAGATGCCTCAGCAACCTCACTTCAACTTCGCGCTGTGCGCTGTGAACGAGCGTCAATTTCTGTTGGCCGCTGGTGACAACGTCGTACCGCTCCGCTTTGAGATGAGCGACCGCAAGCTTGGTTGTGGGGAATCCGAGTGTCTACGACTAGGAGAGCCGCTCGAGGTAGTGGGTCATCCGCACGGTAAGCTCCAGGTACTGCATCATCGGTGTTTTGCCAGGCTCGTGCCGAACTCGATCAACCCGCAACATCTTCAGTACGACCGAGTCATGGAGACAGGTGCCGCTGGTTGTGGCGTATTTACGCGCGGTGGTAAGTTTGTAGGCATCCATTCGTTTGCTGGGCTCAAGGAACCACCTCCGTTGTCGTGTTGGTTCATCAAACCCATCCTGGACACTGCGCTCGTTCTCGTAAGTACGTCTATATTCTCTGGGAAATGTCTGTAGCGATATTCTTCTTCTTGTATCTAACGCGGGGCTTCATTCACGTCCGTGTAGCACCCCGGAACCGTTCATCTTGACCTCGTGCGTAGCCTCCACTGAGGTCCAGGTGTACTGGCAGCTTCCTCGTGACTGGGAGCCCTTGCATGGCCTTCCTGTTCATTTCGAGCTTGAGCTTTGTCGTCACGGCACTCACAATGCACTGCGTCACGAGCCATTTGAGCGAATATACAGTGGACCACGGAGCAGCCACCACGTCTGTGAGCTTCAGTATAACACTATGTACTCCTTGAGGTGTCGTGCTGTGAACCGGATGAAGAAAAGTCGATGGAGTTCCGTTGTGCGCTTCATCACGTTGCCACAGGTGTCGCTGTCTTGGCGACTACGTCACTGCACCAGCACTAAAGAGGCTATCAAGCATATGCGACAGCAACAAGTGGATCCACAGGTACAATTCCGTAGTGTGCAGTGGATCTATGCACAGCTCGAAAAGCGTGAAGAATCAGACCGAGTTGAGTTGGAAAGTAGGGTGGACGCTATACTCGAAGACCAAAGCAAACCTGGCATTTCTTACCAGCTTCAACTCGAGCAAGAGCTACTGGATTGTCAGGGATTAGTGGTGCTTCTCGACGTACTTGGGTGGTTCCCTAGAAGAGATTACCATTGCACTCGTCTTGCGACTCCTGCTGAAGCTCACACGATTACAAAAGAGCACAAAGCAATTTCTGACTGAAGCCTTACGCTTCGAAGTGCTCTGCAATTTCGTTCGCTCCCCATACATTGGATATGGATGTGCCTCAGGAAACTGGAGGCGGGGATGTCAACGAGAATGAAGGATCTACACTGGCGTTGGAAATACCGGTGCTGTGCTTGAAGTTGCTGGGAGCTGTCCTAGACGAGAACATGCCCGCTAAAATGGCATATGAGTCTTGCTCAGGCATCGAATTGATTCTGTCGTTCTTGGCATAGCTTATACCGCCATCAAGCTACAATTGTAGCAGAATGCTGCTATATCCTCTCAATCTTCTCATACGAGAACGGTAAACTCCATTGTTTTTATCACACAAGATGCTCCATTATTCTCGACAAGTTTGTCGTTACTGATGTTGTTGTGGATTTTTGTTTGTTCAATGTTGGTAGCAAGTGGAAAGTGGGGAATTGCAGAGGCGAACGGATTCAGTTTACTTGAAAGAATGCTGCAAGAACATCGTCAGGAATCGCGCATTCTCTACTGGTCTTTGGTCGCAATGGGTAACGTCGCCTACGCTGCCGATGAAGCAGTCGAAAGACCCCAACTTGACGCTGAGATCTCGTCGCTTGGTCTCATTGACTGCGTTTGCAACTGTCGAATCCACTTCTTGTCCAGGTTACACGAACTGGAGCTCTCACTCGGTGCAGCAGAAATTCATTTAGAGCATTTGCACACCATCCACGTCGGAGAAGAGACTCGCAACGATTTAGACGCCAGTGAATACCTCGTCGAGACGTTGAAAGGCGTCATCGCTGACTGGCAGAGCAACGACGTCGCTGAAGCCGCCGATTACGCTCTGCGATACTTGCTCACAGAGGAACAGCGTCGTGTGCAACTCGCTTCTCAGCGCCTTATGCGTAAATTCCTACGGCAGACTCTGTCGATGGCAGTGGAAAAGTGGTGCCAAGCCACAGTTTTCGAACGGCATCGAGCCATTTTCCTCACTTTTATCCGCACGGTTGGAACACGACAACTTCGACCTGCCTTCCGCCGTTGGGAGCAAGTTGTACGGGAAATGGGGAAGCACAAGACGCTGCTTCAGACAATTGGCTCGGGTCTGGTCATCGACTTAACCAAGAAGAAGAAGGAGAGGTACCGAATGTTAGTTCTGCAAAAGTAAATCTTAACACTTCAACTTGAACTTAAAGGCAACTACAACATGTAGACGAATGGATAGTGCAACTGTTATCACGGATTTAACAAGCTAAGTCAAATGTTGTTCATTCACTTTTGCTCACTTGTGATACACGAAACAACCATGGATAGGTAAATTGTACCTTAAATGTGACACCTCAGTTAGAGAATTGCCACCTTAAATCAAATCACCGCGTGGAAATCGTCATTCCCAGATTGACGAGCTACTCCATCCGTTGCCGAGCCCAACATTGCATCCGTGTGGTCTCCAGTGCTTTCTGCCAGGGAAGCAGAAGCTGCCGACAGAGCAGAACTCTCCGAGGACTCCAACAGCGCAGCTGCATCCATATGCTGCTGCCCATCCACTTCCAGCGACGACATGGCGGAAGATGTTGCAGTGACAACACTTTCACTTAAATCGAGCGAGTTTTTGGCATCATTTGTGTTTAAACTGCCTAAAGCCTCCTTTTGGCCTTCCATCCG
Source organism: Phytophthora kernoviae (assembly GCA_008080845.1). NCBI lineage: Eukaryota > Oomycota > Peronosporomycetes > Peronosporales > Peronosporaceae > Phytophthora > Phytophthora kernoviae. Next base: position 141,041 of record VKKV01000212.1, read on the forward strand.
GATCGCATCTTGCACTCGTCGAAGTGCATTTAATGCACTGTCGTCCGCGTCGCTTCTTTCTTTAAGCACATGGAGGACGTCTCTAAAAGCCTTCAGCTTTTCTTGCAGCGACAAATTCCGGCCTGGCGTTTCCTCCACTGATTCGTCAACTTCATCCTCGGGGACGTCACATACGTTGTCTACAATGTCGAAAAACTCTTCGTGCACTGTATTCTCGGACATGGCCTCGTCGTTTAAGTACTCCATGATAGGCACCGGGTCGGTTAGGCGAAGAAACAGCATCAAATGTTCCAGTTCCGTGTCTAAAAGCACTTCTTCCTCCTCTTGCAGCAAATCGTGTTCTTCCAACCCCATTCGTTCACGCAACAAATTCGTTGGGATCCACGCTCGTTTGATTGTTTCTGTGGTGATTTCGTCCCAACTGGCAGATGCCCATTTCATCGCTTGAAGCACATCCACATCGAACATTGCACCTTTAGGTGAATCCACCTTGTCAATGGCGTGACGCAAATGATAACGACGGAAACGTTTCTTAAACATCGTGACCACACGAGACGTGATAGGGTTCAACATTTGCGAGGCGCCGTTAGGTAAAATGAACACCACCACGTTCGTGAGTTCGAGGTGTGTAACCACGTGAGACGGTACTTCGTTGATAAACAACAAGATGCGGCGTTTCTGATTGGCCATGGCAAAGTCCAAACGTTGCAGCCAACGGGAGAAAATGACCCCGTCATCCACGCCTTGTTGTTCCAAAAGTAGTGCAAACCATGCTGCTCTGCGCTTTTCTTACGGAAACATTTCGGGTGTTCGTGGTGGGAAATGAAAAGCGGCTGCAACTTTTCTGAGCCTTCGGCATTCGCCGCCAGTGACACCACGACCCGTTTCTTGCCGCGCATAGGGTCTTCAACGATGGCACTTTGGGTCGGTGGCAAAGTGTACAACACGGCCGTTTCTTCCAGTGCGAAAATGTTTTTAGGCTCGTACTTGTCCGTCTCACTCAGCAACTCGTTTAAGCCAGAAAAGTAAAGCACTTTTTGGGTGTTAGTTGAACTGCGTCGTGTCACACTGTTGTTGCTGTTGCCATTGCTGTTGTTGTTGTTGCCGTCTGTCGCATTCGTTGAGGTTGCTGCAGTCTCCAACCCAGTAGCACTGGCGGCATTTGATTGGTGGTGCTGGTCTGCGTTGAATTTCCGGAAACTGAAGTTGTGGCGTAACTGGAACGAGTGTAGCCATCCATTAGAGAATTCCGGTTGATCACTTTCTGGAATGCCTAACATTTTGGCAAAGTGTTTGGCCTTCTCTTTCGTGAGATCTCCTTGCACTGTGATACCCCGATGGGCGCACTGGATGACCCAATTGGCCAACGCACTGTCTAACTGCGGGTGTTGCACCACGCGACGCTTCTTGATCCCCAGTTCCTGAGAACTCATGTTGACAAATTCGTGCTGCCGACGCAAAATCCCAGAGATCGTTGACTGCGCTGGCGTCTTCTTTAAGCCAAACTCGTGTTTTGTCCATTGTGCTAAATCCTTCTGCGACATAACACCGCCACTCTTGCGGTAAAACTCGCAGATGATTTTCCTCTGGTAGTTGGTCAAGTTGCCGTTGCCTTTACGTCGAGGTTTAGTTAGCTTAACGGGCGCAAGAGTTGGTGCTACCGCCACAGATTCCGTACTTAGTGCCGTGGCAGTCCCCGTTCCTGGTGCGGAAGCGGCATCCACAAAGGCAGCAGCAGCCACTGCAGCGTCCCCAACTTCGGCTGCCTCCTGTTCGCCATCAGCACGGCGCTTATTGCTAGCAGAAGTCATCGCCCCCGCGAATTCTGATTTCCACTCTAGCCAGTCGCTTTTGAGGGGAATTCCAAAATCGAACTTAGTAAGATACACAATAATGGTAGAAAAACAAATTACAGATCAAAAACATTATATCGATCTTATTTACTTTTAGAAAATAATTCGTTTATGTTAAAGAATAATCATTTTCTGTTATTATTTTAAATGTTGTAAGTTATTTTAAATATCTTTTGAAACATGTTTTTCATAGTGAAATGGCCCCTAAGAAAGATTTGACAAAAACAAATTTTGATGGGATAATGTTAAATTAATGATTAAAAAAGTGACAAAGATTTCTTAATTAGTATTTCCTGCAATGATAGCGTATCCGCATCTCCGGGCCAATGCTCAGCATAGATGCCACTAAAGCAACCATTCGTACATTGACATGTATACTACCCAGAATGTACTGCACTATCTTTCATGCATCTTGCGAATAGCGTCTAAACCTCATACCTCTAAACTTCTTCCGAATTGAGAAGTCGAGCAGCATATCGAACCGTGGAATCATGAACGTGACGTACGTCTACAACTTGGCGAGCGAGCAGGTCTTTTTTAGCTGGCATTCCATGTACTGCTTCGGCCACCGTTGGCTCTGCTGTGTCGTACCTGTGTCAAGTCGTCTTGCTACTTTGTGTGTAACTGGCGTCACGGTAGAACTCTTTGGATGAGCAATGAATAGTGGCGCCGTCGGAGCAAGAAAGAAATCTCGTCGCCCAGGGCCCAGGGCACGTGGACGAATGTACATGCGCCGGCATGTGCAGTGGACGAAGCGCCGTAACTTTACAGCATTGTCATCGGTGGTGATCTCTCCTGCAAACACTCTGCTCGGAGAACCATCAAGCTCACGTGCCTCCGCTCTGTTAATCTTGAAGAACAGGTGCCAATAGTCGTTCACCACTGCATTCCACTTCGGCCCTTCGCTCGGCAAGTCACTGTACCCCCTACGTTCCATCAAAGCTCGCTGTCCCTTGCAGACATCATAAGGTGGGAGCATCTGAAACCCTTTTTCGACGGAAGCAGTGAGAACGCACGGGCCTCTTCAAAGTCGGCATCATGTCCATGCTCCTTATTGTAGATTTCAACGTAGTCCAAGAAGACCCTAGTCACTGGCAACAGAACGTGTGCTCGTCTGTCCACGAATCCATCTTCACTGCGTGGTATAAGTGGTCGGTAGCGACGCACGATTGCGTCGTGCCCTGTGTAGGATCGTGTCAGGATGTATTTGAGTGTATTGTAGAGGGGTCCCTGTCAAACCGTAGCGTAGATTCAGATACTTCTTAAAGCGATGGTAAAAGTTGAATCGAAGGTGGTTCGAGGTGCACTCTTCCATTTGTCGTCGCAGCCACTTGAGCCCACCTCCTGTGAATGTAGGTCCTGTCTGGACGAGGCACACCAGAAGTCGTAGATAGCAACTGAGTCTCTGAAATCCTGAGTAATGGTTGCCCTTGGGTCGCTGAAGTCACTGTCGGAAACCGCTGTCGAATATTGTTGGAAGAAAGATTTGTCCAGAAGAAGAAGCTCGAATGCTAGGTTGCACGAGCGGATCGCGTGCAGGTTGGCGAGCATATAGGCCTCAGCAACCATCTTGTTCATATCCTTGAGGATGCCCTCTCACGGCAGTGTCAGCCCGTGTCTGTGCAAAACGTTTCCAGCTTCATTCTCACCAAAGCGTACCCACATTTGGCGCTGCTCTCAGCCTAGTTTTTTATCACTGGCCCCTTAGATGTCCGTCGCTTGGAGCCTTCACCGCGTCAACTTCGAGGAGGGGCTGAGCGCACAGCGCCTCCGTCTAGACCCTGAGGTCTTGCCAGGTATGACTTCGTATTGGCTGCCAATGTTCATTCTTCAAAACGCCAGACAAAGTGATCAACAGAGAGGTGATTTCGCGGTACTCGTAGGCGTTTGACGGCGTTGATTGCAAAGGGAAGGCCCGAAAAGGCTATCCTCAGCCGTGGGTGAAGCTCGCCAACGTGACAAGGTTGCTAGTCTGGATGCAAGGCTTGGGTAGTAAGCAGGAAACGTGGCGAATGATAGAGCTAAAAGCAGAGGATGAGGGAAGGCGCTTTCCTTTGAAGGTATTTCTCAATCACCCCTGCATGCGGAAGGCGATTCATGCGGAAATTGGTCGTCGCGACGAGGATTCATTTGAGCGGCACAAGTCCCTCAGGAACCTGGTTGGGATATCGAGAAAGCACAAGGATGACTGCACAACAAGAAGGAATATGATGGTGCATGCGTGTATCTGATGCTTATCGCATCTTTATCTGTCTTAACCAGTGAGAACGGACCATTTTTCGTGGTGAAATGGGGACTACACTGGTCTGAAGAACCGTCGGAAGCAGCTCTACACCGATTACCCACAGGTCATCGTAGTATATTCCGATACACAACGCGGATAAGCAGCGGGTAATGAAGGCAGAGAAGGCTACCCGTCGGCGAATGATATGGCATGGACTGGTGTGGGGTATTGCTTCATTAGCGGGAAAAAACGTTGTGACGAGTTGTTCAAGGTTCGTACGAACCAGGTCGACTTACTGCGCCAGGTCTACCTACAAATGTCTGAAAAGTATTTTACCGAGGGACCTCTACGCTTATGCAAAAACAAATTGTCAACAATCCCAGCTCGTACATTTCGGCGGTAAAGTATGTAGGTCTACCTTCTCTTCATCGAGCAGCCCCGAGAAAGCGATGGTGGGGGAATGCCATTGGCAACATCAGTGCCAATGAGGTTGCAAGTGCGGTTCCTGTTCGTACATGCCAGTGCAACACAGATCACACTGGCAAAATATCTTGGGTCATTAGCTCTAGCAATTATGCTGGTATTGCCAGCGCAGTGGATTCGGGGCGGCGGCAATTGTCACGACGAGGAAACCATGCGTTAAGCGCTCGTGGCTTGAAAAGTGTGCCGAGACAACTGTCTTGGTGGACACTCGTCTGCCGCTACCGAGATGTAATGCGAACTGCCCAAGTTGTGTACTTGGTTCTATAACCGACTCTTCGACTCGGACAGTTCGGCATGGCATTTTTCGAAGGTACGAGTGCAAGCGTAAAGGTAAACATTTATCTCGCCTAGAATGTTCTGTCCTGTGTATCTAGCACGGTCGTCTGTGAGCATTCACCGACAGCTAAAGCACCGGCACCAAATCCAGCGAGCTCTTCAGCACTTTTGAGCGCTCGGCACCACAGTCAAAAACTGTGTGGCGGAAATTTGCAAGTTGCAGCTCAAGATCACTGCTTCAACGTAACAAAGACCAACGCCGTGTACATGTCGGAAGCCGTGCAATTTCGTCCTAAGAAAAATATAGAATTTGTCAAAATATTTCTCAATTATTTGGAAATTCATTAATGAATATAATATATATTAAAAATCAACAGAATTAAGATATTACTAATCCATGAATTAGTGGGCAAGCTCATTTTGAATTTAACGCAAATGAATGAAATAGTTAAAAACAAAACATAATCTAAAACAATATGATTTTCTTTGAAGACAAAAAATAAGTTTCATTTTCAGGAGTAGTAATAAAGCCAATTTTAATATTTGAACCAAGATTATCTAAGATATCAACATTTATTTTATTTTCAAGAATATGCTCTAAAACTAAAAGTTTTAATGCTAAAGCGCCAACTGGACATAAATCAACTAAATGACAAGAAAATTCTGAATTAAAAGTTTAGGGTATTAAAATGAATTTCTGTTTATTACCACGACCTGTTCAATATTTGGATTTAATTAAAGATATGTTGAATAAAGGTTTACCTCTTATTTTAAATTGTTTTTGTTCTGTAAAAAACTGTTTTTTAATATGAAAATATATGATTAAAGAGGTCTTTGATCCTTTCAATTTAAAAATAGAAGTAGTCAAACATATTCAAATTAAACATTTAAATGTTTAATTTGTTTTATTGTGTAGGATGAAATGGCCATTTGCGATTTTAATCGAAAACAGCGGTCTCTCAAAAATGCTTGGGTTATACATATGAAAACAACCAGCCACCCATTTTGATGGAGTGTATCCTTGTTAATGAACAGCAGCACTTGCTGGAGCCTTTGACGTAATCACTCGTCCGAAGTCAACTGACGCAACTATTATACTTACAAGCTTACTTGAGTGAGGGTTTGGAAGAAGAAAAATGGCAATGCAAGTTGTGGTAGAAGGCAGCCCTAGACAGCGGACTGGTCACGTGCGCTAGTAGAGTTCAAGCATTTCAGTCAAACCTACCAACGAACAAAGTTTATAGTGTTCGCACTTCGATCTTCCAGCTCTTGGGAACGGCGCGACCATTTTGCTCGCCTCACCGCGCTATTCCATGTCGTGCAAGAAACTACATCAGCTCTGTGAGCTCTTCGTTGAGGGTCGAGACGCATCTCGGACGATTGTGGGATTTGGTGACTAAAGCTGCACAGACTACGGTGGATTCATCAAGAAGTGCCCTGGTGGACCATCAAAGCGTCTGGGGGAGGGGCTGCAAAAGTACGAGGACGAATACCGCTCCAGTCGTGTGCATTACAGGTGCACCAGCAGGAGGCCCCAAGACCTCTCGCAGCAATATCAGCGTCATGAGTGCCGTGATGGTGTGGGACGCTTGTGGAAGGTTTACTCTGTTCTACACTGCAAGGCATGCGGTGCAACCGTCAACCACAATGTCAATGCCTCGCGGAACATCTTGCTGATGTTTCAGCGTTCACTGCGCGGTCTACCACGTCTGCAAGTTTATTGCAGGTCTCGACGAAACTAACGCAACTCAAAAGGCTGTTCTGGTACCGTCCTAGACGGCTGTCAGATCATCGCTAGACATCCTCGCGCAGGCGATGGTTACCAGTATTGTTGTAGGAAAATGAGACTCATCGTAGATGATAGCATTTATAAATGGCACATGCATTCTCGATTTCGCTCTCGATGGCGCAGGTCGGAGACGACGTCGCTGCGGAGGCCTCAGCTGCTGCAGACCAGGAGACGCCATGGGAAGACGCCTATGCGTCTCACTTGTCTCTCGTCCTCACTACGGTCCTGTACGAGCGCGAAGACTATCGCGATCTCTTCTCTCCGGAGGAGCTCCGTCTCGCCTCTGGTTTCCTCACGCTTGGTCCACTCCAGCAGCGCTTGTATTCCCGTTTAATTCAACGTCAAGGCTTCTGGTTCAAGACGGTATCTCTGTTTCGATACTTTAACGAGATTAAAGATCCCCAACTTAAACTTGAAGAAAAAGAGCAACTTCTAGTCCACAAACAAGTCCAAGAAACAATTCAAGAATTGATCCAGTCAGGATTTTTAAATCCATTCCCTAGTAGTAGTAGTAATCATCATACTTCTAACATTACTACTACTACTACTACTACTACTACTACTACTACTACTACTGGGGACAAAATGACACACAGAGACTAGAAGACGCTCTAGACGCCATTCAACACTGCGCCTCTGCGCCAGAGCTGGCGACACTCCACAAGAAGATGACAGGAACCAACAAAACCCACAGCAAGACAAAGACAATCGTGGCCATTCGGCACGTCGTCAAGACTCAGAGACGCATTGACGGCTCAAGGATTCCTGCAGCCAAATTGATGCAGGAGATCTGGCTACAGACATATCCCTTGAGTGGGAAGAGAGAGAAAGACCATCTAGTGGTGCAAATGGCGCCAGCTACACGAGATCTGCTGCTGAGGATGCATCGATTATTTTACCTAATGTCCAGTCCGCCGTTTAATGCATCGTCGTCGATGCCTCCGCAATTAGGGAATGTTGGGGAGCTCATTATGCTGGCGTCGCAGAAATCGCGGCAGGAACCGACGCAGTGGCCAGGTTTAATGGCGTTGTTCAAGAAAGTGGCGTATCCGGGATATGCGCTTACGAAGAGCTCCACGACAGATGGCATTGCCACTCAGATAATCAATTGCCATCGTGTGTTTGCATCACCTGAAGCATACGCTTGCTATGAAGTGGCGTTCCAGCTGCACCGCATCATGGGCATCGTTGAACAATGTATTAAAATCGTGACGCCTGACAAAGAGTACCTGGAGCCGGATTTAGAGGTCAAATGGATGCTTACGGATAATCTTCCTGTGTTTCTCGCTTTTCGGAAGTTGCTGGCCCTGCTGGAAGATAATGAAGAAACGGAGACTGATGAAGAGGAGTGCGGCATAGTAGCTGGTCCAAACACAGCAGTGGGTGAAAAGGAAAGAGGCGATAAGGCGCCCGGAAGTTGGCAATTACGCAGTTGGGAACAGTTCTACCAAGAGATAGAGAAGATGCAGTCACTTGATGACTTGGTTCTGGTCAGCAGAAGTTGCTTGCAGGCCTACTTGAAGTGGATAAGGGCTGCTACGTTTAACGGAATGTTCTCCTTGGGTGTTCCGATCTTCTTCAGCAGATGCAACGCCGGCTATCACCTAGTTCGTATTTTGCATTCGGCGGTGGGCTTGTACGAAAAGATGCGCAAGTACCAGGTAGCAACCTTGTTATTAAACGAGTTGTTATCAGCGCCATTTCTCGAACGAAAGCGCGGCTACTGGTGGGACCGTCTAGCCCTGAATTTGGAGCATTTGAAGTGTGTAGATCAAGCGCGAGTTGCCTGCACGAATGCGCTAGAAGATCCGCACGTGCTCGCAACAGATCGAATTGCGTTGGAGAGACGATTACGACGATTGACACGGCGAAAGGATCGACAAGAACAAAAGTTGGTGAAAGCATCATCAAGTACCGAACCATTACAGCACACTGACACTACTTCAGACGATGAAGAGGGCAAGGTGGATATGAACGTGATGCAAGCCGACGCCCACAATACCTACGAGTATCACAAGACATATATTGTGGGTCGACCCTTGAATCACCAAACGGGGAGAAATCACGGTTCATTGGATATGACGACGAACCTTGCACCGTCGAGCAGCTGGTACTACAGTATTACCGGGGCTACTCTCGCACTGGTGAAGGGCATGAAGAGCAAGATGGAGGGGGTTGGTATGGAGTCCATTGTGAGGGGGTGCTCGGAAACATGTTTGGCATTATGATGTGGGACATATTGTACGCGAACGTTCCGGATGTCTTCCAGACGCCGTTCCAGTCAGCACCCTTGGACTTCGGTTATGCAGAACTGTTTTACGAAACTCGTCGCGATCTTATTGACTGCCGAGTATCACAAGTGAGGCGCGACTGGACAATGGAGGAGCTGCTCACCACATTCGCGACAAGGTGGACAAACGAGCACGGAAAAGTGAGTCGTTTTGTGCGTTGGCCGAATGATGAGAAGGAGTCCTTGCTGTTCCACTTGCTTGCACTTGTGGCGATTGGGCGGACGAAACTTGCTAATCTACTGCGATATATGGCTACGTCAAAGGAGTTCCACCAGGCGCAAAACGGTCTTCCCGACCTTCTCCTGTTAAGATTTGAGCTTCCCAACGATCAGCGTAGTCCTGTATTGCAATCTCCAGCGAAGGCGTTGGATAGTTGGGGTTGCTTGAATGTGCATGCATTTTGTGGTATGAACGAGCAGCTCAACATGAACGAGAAACCCCAAGGGAATCATGTGGCGCCGACAGATCTTAGTCCGGAGGAGGAGTTGCTTGCAGAAGAGAAAGAAGGTATACCGTCACTGGAGTCTGTTCTTCTCTTGCTGAAAGAACCGATCTGGGTAGCGCGGCTGAAGTTGGTGGAAGTGAAGGGGCCTCGAGACAGACTTAGCGATAAGCAACTACTCTGGCTGCAAGTGCTCAACGAGGAGGTTGGACTTGACGCTAGCGTCATGCATGTTGAGGAAAAGAGACACGGGCCAAACGAAGAAAAAGGGAGAGCACTCTTAGCGCGTCAAAAATTACATCAACCACAATGCGACAAACCAAGCGTCGAAAATGAAGAGCACTCTGCTGCGTACAATAGTCATTGTCCGTGAGATGTTTATCGGGAACGCATATTTTGAATTACCTATATGATGTCCAGTGTGGGGAAGACTTTAATGTAGATTCAGCGAGTGCTTCATCGTCTGGCGGGTAAGCTCCCACTCGTCCGCAGACGTCTCGCTGTTGCTGTCACTGTCATCACCAGTATCGCTGGTGTTAACTCTTCCCATAGATTCTTGCTGCGTGGAACGCCTACCTGACGCTAATTTGGTTTCCATTGTGGTGGTCTGTTCTGGAACCATTAAGTTTGCGTCATGGAGACCTTGGAGAAAGACCTGGTAGTTATCATCGTCATCGTGCTTTTCAGGACTGCTCATCAAGTACTTTGCTTCGACATCCACGCTAGCGATGGCGTCCGGATCAGTTAGGAACGCAAGCACCCACTGCATTTCACTACGAATACCCAACTGCACTTGGTAATCTTTTGAATCCGCCAAGTTGGAGATGTCGATGCCTTCAGGTCCTATGAAAGAACCATCGCTGGGTGGAAGTGTACTCAAAAGCTGATCCAACTCCGCTTCAGACAACGACAGCTCCAGTCGAGGTCCCACACCAGGTATAGCGGAACTTTCTTCTTGCTCTATTGTAGTATGTTGATCATGTCTGGTCTCTGTATGGTTAAGATCATCCTCCGGGGGCTTGGTGCCGCTGTGGCTTCGGGGTGTTGCTGCTCCCAGATATTTTCAGTGTGCTCTTCAGGGCGAGCAGCGAATTGAGGTTCGTCGCCATCTTCGTCTTCCTCTTCTTCATAGTCCTCCTCCATTGGGTTCAGGGTCATCCACTGCTCTTGACATTGATTTGCAGTCAATACTAGTTTACCTTCGCTGTCACAGATACAACCGTCAATCATGGTCAAGCCAATTCGTCAACTAGTCTTCCGACCTCCTGCACTACAACTTTGACTGTATACTCACGTCCATAAGCGCAGTTTATTCGCTTGTTCGCAGAAGAGATTGCTCGATGCCTCAAAATCGTAGCCGCTGGCGAACACGCACTGATTCAGCAGCGCATTGAGCTCTTCTGTCCATCGCATCGTCAGTAATAGCAGATCTACGACGTCGTTTCGCCCGACTCAGATTTACTTCACAAAACTCAGATTTACTTCACAAAACTCAGATCTGAGTCAACAAATCATTGATTCGCACACTTTTGACAAGGACGATGGCTGGCGAGCGGATGCGCTCGGTGCTGTGGACGGATGGCGGGCTTCAGCTCATCGACCAGCGGAAGCTGCCGACGGAGCTTGTTCTGATGCGCTGTGAGACTGTGGAGGCTGTGACGCGCGCCATTACGAACATGACTGTACGAGGAGCACCGGCGATTGGCGCAGCCGGCGCCTTTGGTCTTGCGATTGCGGCCAAAAGCTTCAATGCGACAGAGAGCAGCACAAAGAACGAGTTTGTACAGGCTATTGAGCAGGCCAAGGCCACAATCGATGCGGCGCGTCCTACGGCAGTCAACCTTACGTGGGGTAAGCAGTTTTTTAGGACTATTAGGTTATCGACCTGCTTGTCACCTTCGCTCACTGTGCACTGTTCTGTTTTGTAGCAACGGAGCGTGTAGCGAAAGATCTCCAACTGAAGGTGCAACGAAGCCCGGATGCTAGCATTGCCGAGATGGTGGCGTACACTCTGACGCTGGCCCAGGCGCTGGCCGAGGAGGATGTTGCTATTAACAAGCGGCTGAGCGAGTTTGGTGCGGAGGTGGTCCCCGTGGGCAGCAACATCTTGCACCACTGCAACACGGGTGCGTTGGCTACTGTGGATATTGGCACGGCTATTGGTGTCATCTATGAATGCCACGCACAGGGCAAGAACGTCCACGTTTGGGTAGACGAAACTCGCCCACGGCTCCAGGGAGCGCGGCTTTCGGCCTGGGAACTGATGCGCGAGGGTGTGCCCATTCATCTCATTGCAGATAACGCAGCGGGTTATCTTATGCTGGCTGGCAAAGTGGATGTGGTGCTCTTCGGTGCTGACCGTGTGGCGGCAAACGGTGACGTGGTGAATAAAATCGGCACCTATAAACTAGCTGTCGTTGCGAAAGAAAACTCTGTACCGGTGTACGCATGCGTGCCGACTAGCACGATCGATCTAAACTTCCTGGAAGGAATGGGGATCCCGATTGAAGAGCGTAGCGCGGACGAGGTGGCCTGTGTACAGGGTGTGCGCATTGCACCCGAGGGCTGTCCAGTATTCAACCCGGCCTTCGACGTTACGCCCTACCGATACTTGACTGGAATCATCACGGAAGAGGGCGTGTGCTACCCGCCATTCGAGCAAAGTCTTGCCAAGGCTAAGGCTGCTGCGGAGAAGCGTCGCGCCGAAGCCTAGACGCGAACAGAGTGGACACGGTTCGGCAAAACATTTCAGCTAAGTTCTTAATGACAACTGACGTTGCTACACATGCAAGCCTTATAAGCTTTCAGCCCTACCTGAGTACTATTACAACACGACGCATGTGGAATCTCAGGGAGGCTATTGAGACAGTGAGACCATTGAGACAGCCAGGCTTGCTAAGCAAGCACATCACAACATTTTTGTTGCAGGCACGTGATTGCTGCCCTTTGACAGCACAGCGTACGCTTCGTTAAGCGAGCCGCTTGCAATGCAAGTTGCATGGGTTCACGCGCAATCTCGTAGGTTTGCGAGGTACAGACAGACCAGGTGTTGTAGTGAAACATCTTGGCCATCGCTCGCTCGAAAGGTACCTATGACATCATGCATGGGGAAACGCCGCCAAGGGGTCTTGCTGACCGCGTAGTGGTGCCTTGCATGGGTTCGGTTGTGGCCACCATAGTCTGCAAACCTTTGGCGACACCCTCACCGAGGGAATCACCGGCAATAGGATGCAACGAGCAGCAGATGGTCGTGATGATGACCATTGACGAACGAACGCAGTACGAATGCGCGAGAGTCGAGACAAGTCAACCTTGACGAGGCCACCAAAATGACGACGAATTGACTCGATGAGTTAAATTTGAAGATGACAGTAGTGTCAAGGTCGACAGCTTCCAGAGTGTGTAGATGACACCTGTAGTGATCCCATCGCTGATCATCTTGTCGCTGACAAGCCCGCGGTCATGACCAGGCCGATAGCATTTTTCATAGTGGGATAGTTAACATGCGTGCGCTGGTGCAGACGATGCAAGAGGTCCTGCAGGCTGCACGATGGCTTCGGCCACCAGCTGTTGCTCATGAGGTCTGAGCGGACCACCATCGATAGCTGCTCCCGTGGAGCTCATTTGCAGTTTTTCAAGGTGTGCGTGTGCGGCCTCGACAATGATCGCAGCTATGGGTCTCCTACAATCCTCACTGGGGGCTATGCCATGGACGTTGACGACTGCTCTGCAGCGAGTCTGGACTAACCCTCAACAGAGATACAAACTCTTGACCCTGGTGTTCAAGAGCGTGACTGGCGTCGTCGTGGCCAATATCCTGCGTGTGGCTATGCGGGGACTGTGCAACAACCCACTGGAAGGCGCCTACTTGCTGGGGAGCTTGCTCTACCAAATGGCCAAGACGATCGCGCAGCATCTTGCTCGAGGGTGCAAACCCAAGTTCCCGGACTGGACATTGCGCTTCGAGCTGTTCCGTATCTTCATCCGCACTGGGATGGAGCTACATGGTGAACGAGTCCTCGGAGACGAGAGCTACGCGGCTGTTGTTCGTGAACAGAGCGAGTGGTTCGGGACGTTCTGGGGTTGGAAGGCTTGCCGTAAAGCTGGACGCTACTACGAACCGGTGCAGATTAACGGACTAGAACACATCTGGCTGAGGTCATTGACACCTCGCAAGCCCAACGCTAGACGACTTGTGGTGATGTACGCTCACGGGGGCGGCTTTGCCATCATGAGTCCGAGATTATACATTCACTTCAGCAATGCACTCGCCAGTCACATTGAGAAGGAACTCGTACGTCAACTTGGCGCTGAAGCTGCTAGTAAGGTGCATGTCGAAGTCTTCCTGGCCAACTACCGCAAGGTACCGATGTACAGTTACCCAGCACAACCGCAGGATATTGTGTCGATTTACGAACACTTGCTGTACCACGAAAATCTGGACCCTTCACAAGTCATTCTGGCCGGTGACAGTGCCGGTGCCGGTCTCGTCATGTCGGCGCTGCTCCGAGAGCGTCAAACTAACCAGGAACTTCTACCGCTTTGTGCGACTGTCTTGTGCCCATACGTGGACCTCACAGGAGACGAACTCCCATCACCTCATTGCATTTTGACACCGGAGAGCTGCGCTGCTGTGCTCAAGGCATACCACCCGACTGTCGAGGATCCAAGCACGTGGAAGGACGCCTCAGCCGTGCACTGCGACCTGCGTGGTCTGCCTCCTGTGTTTGTCCAGACTGGTGACCTCGACAGTATCCATCAGCACGCAATGCGTCTCGTGGCTAAAGCCAAAGCCGACGGAGTGACCAACTGGGAGCTGGACTTACACGAGACCATGCCACACGTGTTCCCGGTTTTCCCTGCGTGGTTCCTCCCCCATGCCGACGTGGCCATCCAGAGAATGTCGGCGTTCATCGCCAGACAGGTTCGTCCAACATTAAAAGCCAGCAATCTGATGGCCCCTGCTGCGATGGCAGCGTAAGAAAACAATGTATATCAGCCAATATGATACAAGCGCCAACCGAGGGTATCGGAGACGCACTCAATTTCACATCAAGACTTGTTTATCTCTTTAATGATTCCGATATTGTTGCTTGGCTGGTCCTGTTGCCACAACTGGATTAACGCATCAATTCGTTTGATTTCGGATGATGATCAATGGCATGGAGATAAGTCCGCTGGCAGGGAAGTGCAGGTTTATGAGTAATCGGGGATGTTTATACCTTTATTGATTTGAGTGGCGAGCTGCCGGGTTCTGCGGCCACCACTCTAGTTTTTACCAACTCCAATTGACCAAGGGGACAATGCGTGTGTTGGTGTGTTTGGATCTTATCGTAGGTACATCGCTGGTGGGGTATCTAGCGCGGGGTTTTCAGCCCAAATTCAAGAACTGGACGCTTCGCTTTGAGCTTGTGCGTGAAGCCATCCGGATGCTCATGCAGCTCCCACATGACGACACTATGCTCGACGATATCCAAGCCCGTGCCGCCCGTTTACAAAGTGCTGCTCTTGGTACTGCGCTGGGGTGATTTGCCTGTCGATGGCATGCTCGACGCATCAAGCCTGTCCACCCCAACGGAGTCGAACTACTTTGACTGTGACCCGCTACCTGTACGGCGGATTCGAAGCCATGAGTCCTAGGCTCTACCCCTCCGTTAGCGTTAATCTAGCTGTCACGTTGGAGAAGGAACTCAGCCACGGAGCACAATCAGTTCAAGCGGACGTCTTCATCGCCAATTATCGTACTTCACCCGAGGACTGCAACCATACGCCAGCAGACGACACAGTAGTTGCCTTCAACTACTTGCTAGACGCCGAGGACATTCTACCAGAGCAAGTCATCCTTGCCGCCAATAGTATTGGCTGCGATACTGATCTGCCCCGCCTTCAACTTATCAGAGATTGGACACCTGGGCGGCACAGAAGAAATTGAGGCAGATGATGCATCAGCGACAGTGCCAACGCTCTACGGGCTCAGTAGTCTTCCACCAGTACTCGTGCAAGCGGCCAGTCTCGACTACCTCTACCAGTGCTCTGTGCGGTTAGCTCAGCAAGTAGAAGCCGACAGCGTGACGAATTAGGAATTCGACGTTCACGAGGGTTTACCGCGCGCCTTCTCCATCTTCCCGGCGTATATGCTCCCTTACGCTCAGGTCGGAGTGCAGAATATGACATCTTTCGCAGCTCAAACACTTTGACGACATGTACCACGTCAGACACCACGATAGCGACTGCGACATCAACGGAGACTCCAGCGGTGACTCCAGCGGTGGTCCCACAGGTAGACTAACCTAGCAATGTTCTTGCCGCCACACTACGGTACTGATCAACAAGAGAAGCCAAGACATTGTGACTAAACTGCTCATGTACTACATTCTTCATTGTTACATGTACGATAAATAGTTAAATATTCACACTGCGTAGTGTTGAGGTGTCAGCTTCCCTTCTTGAGCTCTCAGCTCAGTGAAAGCGACGATGTAGGCGGGGTTGAAGCCAACGGGCTAATAGAAGTTTGCAGTTTTCTGTGAACTTCATCTGGACATGGCGACTTTGGCTGTATCAGTTGGAACGAGCACATCGAAACACCATCGTCAGAACAATAGTATGGCTCAATGCAACTCAGGTAGTAAGTTGTCCACGTAGTTCCCAGTTGGTCGCAGCTAAAGTTTGTGTCAAATAATGCTTTACTCGAATACATATCTCATCTTATGTAATCATGATGAGTGGTAATCATTCCCTTTGAAGCCATTACTTTCAGAGATGGGTACATGCATGGATACCTAGAGTGGAATCCGACACTGAAGGAATGTAAAATCATCTATCTCGATATTAACCACCACCAAATCCCTTATTATACAAGTTACATCCTCTGAATTTCAACCAAAAAGTATCAGAATGCATCACCTGTCCCTGAGATTAATTTAAGGGGACATGTCAATATGTGTATATTAAGTACAATTAATGCCAAACTAGGTATGAGCGGTATTAACAAATGACCACCACTCTCGAATTTAAATACCTCTAAAAAATACTGTCAAGATATGTCGAGGAGACAGGAATGGATTTCAAAATGAATTGAAAAGGAATTGGGGTATAGAGACTTCTCTGTCAGTTCTGCATTTGCCATCAAGAAAGGAAGATGCAGAAAGTGTGATTCCAGCTCGCTGATGTGGACGGCAACGACCTATCATCAGCAGCGTCTACCAATCATGCAAATGATGAAGATATTGTTGGTTTCTGCGATGCTGTGAAGGTCACAGCCGACGATCACGCGGCTTCACGGGACATCGAAGTACTTCAGGTAATACCTGTTTGAGTTGTGTCAACGTTCTCATCCGCGGAAAATGCTAACCTTGTATTGCTTGTTGTTTATTGTGCCACGGATCAGCTCTAGCGCAAGAAGCCTAAGTCGAATGTGGTGGAATCCGCCTGCGTGATTTCGACTCCGACAATCGTTCATGTCTGACCACTCGCCAGACTCGCCTCTTCAAACCTCGACTAAACTCAAGCGCAAGCCAGTCCGATATCACCTTGGCTTCTGAACCTTGAGTGACTATGGTACATGGACAACTTGCTACCTGAGTTGTATTGAGCCATACTATTGTTCTAACGATGGTGTTTCTGACGAAATGCACGACTAGTTAAAGAGTGTCACGCTCGAGGTGAACGAAGGCAACTACACCAGAACTTCTCACGCAAAGCTCACTTGTTATTCACTGGGTAAATTTGAGACTGAGGTTCGGTCTCGGAACCCAAAGCTACCCTACTTATATATTTCACTGACATCAATCCCTTAATACTTTCCATAGCCGTACAGTCCCAATACTCAAAGGACACGACTCGTGTGTCTTAGACCTTGTCAGGTGCCAGCCAGTTCGTCAATGCAGTAACTTCGCTCACATTTCAACAGTTTCGATGTGCTTGTTCCGACTGATACAGCCAAAGTCGCCATGTCCAGATGAAGTTCACAGAAAACTGCAAACTTCTATTAGCCCGTTGGCTTCAACCCCGCCTACATCGTCGCTTTCACTGAGCTGAGAGCTCAAGAAGGGGAAGCTGACACCTCAACACTACGCAGTGTGAATATTTAACTATTTATCGTACATGTAACAATGAAGAATGCATTTTTGCTTTTCAACCACCGGTGTTCATTCTTCTCAAAGCAGGCAGGCTCGACCATGGAGTTTTCCTGTCTGTCGTGTAGAAGCCTACGCTGCAGTTGCGACCTCTGTCGTAATTGTAGCGATAGAAGTCGAAACAGGGATAAAGTGCTTCGCTGCAAAAGCTGCCATCTTGAGCACACCGACACTGGCGTAGGGCAGCACATAGGACGGAAAGATGGAGAAGACGTGAGGTAGGTCCTCGTGCACATCAAGTTCCCAGTTGGTGACGCCGTCATTTTTTGCTTTCTCTGCTAGTCCAATCGAGTGTTGGTACAGGTAGTCAAGGCTGGCTGCTTGAACGTACACGGGTGGGAGGCCTCGCAAATCGCAGTGAACGGAAGAGGCATCGGCCCACGTTTTCGGATCGGATAGAGTTTTGTGGTAACCGATACGTCCAGCTGCGATCATCTCCGGAGACAGAAGACAGTTTGCTGATGCCACCTCTGGGTTGCCTTGTGCTTCGATACCTGACAAGTCGACGGCGGGGCAGATCAACATTGCAGCAAGTGGAAGGTGTTGGTGTTGGCCGGCATCTCGCATTCGAAGCAGCGTGGACATCACAAGTCCGCCGCCAGCACTGTCGCCCACGAGAATGATTTGCTCTGGCGGAATGCCTTCAATGTGGAGCAAGTGCTTATACGCTGCTACAGTGTCTTCGGGCGGCGTCGGGAAGCAGTGCTCGGGTGCCTTGCGGTAGTTGCCGAGGAAAACGTCAACTTGCACAGATTGAGTGCCATCAAATTGACGGCTGAGCTCTTTTTCAATGGCAACGGCGAGCGTTGCTCCAAAGGCGATGTAGAGTCTTGGACTCATGAGGGCAAAGCCTCCTCCATGAACATACAGCACCACGAGGCGTTTAGACTCGGGTGTCTGCGGTTCACCAGACCGTAGCCATAGATGTTCAAGTCCGTTGGCGTAAATAGGTTCAAGACGTCGACCGTGTTGGCGGCAGGCAAACCAACCGAGCGCAGTACCGAAGGCTGCGCTCTGCGAACGGATCACGCGCGCGTGATTTGCGTCGATCACCATACGCTGGCCACGAGCACCACGAGCACACTCGCGGATAGCAACACGTAAAAGCTCAAAGCGAAGCGTCCAATTCTTAATTTAGGCCTGCAACCCCGCGCCAAATACTCGAGCAGAGTCGTGCAAACGATGGCACTCAAACGTGCCAGCAAACGCATCGATTCCCATGGCGTGCGGCACATTCCCTTGAGAGTCGCGTGAAGGACCATGACGGCGAGGGCCCCCGTTGCACCGCCAAAAAGCAGCCTCAACACTAGATGTCTGCGCTCCGGATTCGCCCAAACACTCTTCAGCAAGCCCCACTGAGCTTGGATCTTCATTGATACCGATACCCAGACCATTCTTCCTTGACCACACGCGCGCTGCTGTTCGTAAATCTGGAAATGAACTCGCTCAATGGCGGCCATGACAGGTCAACTTGAGGTCAACTTCAAGAGATCCAAACAGCCCATCTTTAGGGTGACTAGTTGTCAAACGCGACCTGTTCTAGTGACGCTGGCGACGACGACAGAAAAGCTGTTGCTATAATCCTCCAAGCTTCGGCGTCTCCAGAACTAATCACTGCAACCACCGACTGATGCAACCTAGATAGACCCCTCTGAGATTCTCCTCATGCTCGGCTGTGTTCAAGAACATCACCAATGCCATGCGGGACGACTGGACTCCCGCCAAGAATTCATGTGATTCTTTACTTTCATTAATGCCAAGTATGTATTTGACACTACACGAGGTCTATCTCAACGACATTGCCCTTGCCTCCCGCTACCGTCAAGCTATACATCTAACCGGGACTTTACAGCTATGGTGTCGCTGTTGCCACTCTTGATGAAATGTTTTGCAGCGAATGCCGCCAGCTTCTGGACCCCGACCTGCGCATAAGGCAGGACAAACGTGGGAAAGATGGAGAAGACGTGAGGCATGTCGTCGTGGACGTCGATTTCCCAGTTCATTGCTCCATCCACAGCGGCCTTTGCGGCAAGACGATCGGATTGCTGGTAGATATAATCGAGTCGGCCGGCCTGTAAAAATACAGGTGGCAGACCCTTAAGGTCCCTATGCACAGAAGAAGCGTCCGCCCACTCGCTTGGGTCGTTGCGATTCGCATGATAAGCTGTGCAAACAGCGGCACAAAGGTTGGGTGACAAAAAGCAGTGCGGGGCTTCAGGTTCATCGCCAGAGAGATCGACGGCAGGAGATATCAACATGCCAGCTAGTGGCAAGAGCTCCGGTTTGGCATCGCGCAGTCGGAGAAGCATTGACATGACAAGACCACCACCAGCACTATCTCCCGCAAGGATGATCTGCGACGGCTCGAGCCCTTCGGATCTCAGCAAGTACTTCTCGTACAGGGCCATGACATCCATCGGTTGAGTCGGGGTGGTGCTCAGGCGCTTTGCGATAGTTACCCAGTAGGATTTCAACTTTGTCGTTAGTGTTGTGAAGTTGCTTCAGCTCTTTCTCAATACTGAAAGCGAAGCGGCCCCGACTGAGGTATATAGTCTTGGGCTTAGTAATGCAAAGCCGCCGCCATGCAGATACAGAACAACCAGGCGCTTAGCACCGTTTTCGAGATTGCATTGGTCGAAGCCACACATGTTCCAGCCATTGAAGTGCACAGGTTCGAAGCGTCGGTTGAACTGGCGACACGATAACCATCCCAGCACGGAACCTAATGCATTACTTTGAGAGCGGATCACCTGGGCGTTCTTGGCGACCACCATCCGCTCGCCGTATGCTTCCGTGCACTCATGGATCATCGCATGGAGTAGTTCGAATCGCAGCGACCAGTTCGGGAATTTAGGTGTGCAGCCACTTGTCACGTAGCGGGTGAATGTCGTGGAGACTGCGGAGGTTATCCGTACGAGCAGCAGAACCGATTCCCGGAGCAAGGCACATGCCGCTAAAGCTTGCATGCAATGCCGCGAGTGCGATCGCACCACCCGAAGCACCGAACAGCAATAACACGAATTTTCGTCGTTGGGCTTGATCGATAAAAGCCCGGTGCAAAATGGCCACGAAACTCCATAAAGCTGTCTGCCGATGGGCCTTGGCAGAGATTGCCATCGATGCACTCACCATGCTGGTAGAAGTTTCTTCTCTCTGCTTGACTGATTCGGGTGTGCGAATGCTCTCTGCTCGTTTAACAAAGCCTGTCTCTCGACGATGACCGTTGGCGATTCTAACCGGCCCTCCAGCGGAAGATCCTATACCGATATGTCAACGTGACGCACATGTGTGGAGCTCCTCACGCCAACACAAGCAACAATGATACCGAGTATGGTATGCTACATGCATCTGGCTGTATTATCTCATAATGCGTTTGACAGGAGTGACGTTGGGAAGTTCGTAGCATGGCTTATGGGTTCGTAGCAATGCTTGTGGGCTTCTTCCTCGTAAAGGATCGACATAGCGTATTGTCCTTCGCCTCCTACAGCTAGTTTGCGGTTGCAAATGCCAGATATTTGGAACTTGTGTGAAGCCAAGTCCTGATGCTGGATCACCCACCTTTAGACACTTAACAACAACTAGCCACTGGTCGACCCTTGTGAAAAATTGTCTTACTCGGGTACGATACAGGGACTGCTCGAACAGTTGGTGCCTTGGGTCTGGTCCGCACGAATGTGTTGCTTTCTGGCTGTTTGTCTTGCTCCTCGCTTGAGGATGAAGACTTGGATGACGTAGTAGACAGGGATTCTGGGATTGCTAACATATTCCGAGCCGACGGCAAATGCACCATCGAGAACAGGTTTTCGCCACTGACGCGGCGTTTGCCATGGTGGAAGAGCGCTTGACGAGGGAGGATAACGCCACACTGCGGCACCTCTTCCTCCACACAGGACATTACTTTTTCGTCTACGCCGTCCTTGTCGCTCTCGTTGTCTTTGTCACCATCGAGAATCTCTTGCCCAGGCTCCTGAAACTTGACGCATTTCTTCTGGGGACTATCAACTGTCTTGGTGGGTGATCGTGCACGCTTGTCAGTGCTGTCTGTAGTAGCAAGTGCATTGACTTCGGGGTTTTCTTGCTTCAAATGCAGACTGCTGTAGTGGTCGTCCTTGTACAGGAGATGCAGGACTCGGTATGGTGGCGGTGGAGGCGTATTCTGCTTGGCAGCATCTTCGTCAGCGTTATTCTCTACCCGAAGCCTCCGAACAGGGCCTGTGTGCACCATGATGTGAATGTTGAAGAGTTTGGCCGCGGCGTACAGTTCGAGGTGCCCGCCCACTCACCGTCCTCCCGCATGCGCGTGCAGTAATCGCTCACCTCTTCGTTTTCTACGAACGGCTTGAAAATCTGCTGCTCCTTCTCTATGAAGTCAACGAGTCGTTGTCGGATGTCATGGTGGAACAGTTCGTTCGTGTAGAGTTGATCGCTGATTGCTCGGAAGAGGCAATTGCCGTCTTTGCTGATCTGGACGACAGACCAGCCGATGGCTGCGTAGTGTGTTTCTACCTGTTCCTTGCTTGTCCAAGATGCATCGCGCTCCTTTGAGTCGGGTCGTGGAGACCCGTACTCTACTTTGGTGTGTAAGCTCCTCCATTTTCTGAAGCGTTGATGCGTTGGTTCTCTACGTCTACCTCCTTTGCTGCAGCAGCTGCGTCGCCAACTAGATCGTCGTCACTGGAGCCATTGTTATCGAGTTTGGCGCTGGAGCTGAACCAGAAGCGCACTTTGTGTGACTTCTGTTTGCTGCCACTTTTCGTTGACCGCCGGAGGCTAAAGCGTGAAGTTGACCTGTTATTGGATGAAGAAGTCGGTGCTGTCATGGTCGAAATCCCAAGGGTTTAATCCGTCAGAAATCACCTCTGAAATACAAGAGCGTGTTGTTGTTTGGGTGTCTTACTGCTCTGAATGGCAGTTGGTCGCGTTGAAAGTCTTCGCGTGTGGTCGTGAAAATCGCAAGTGGAGAAGAATTGAATCCTAATACATATCCAAATCGGTTCGGCAGAGATAGCCAGCAAGCAGTTCCGGAACTAGGAGCTCGTACCAAACACCAGCAGCTGTAGCAGAGACTTTGTGGAAGGAAATGCCCAGCTGGTTGCTAAAGACATTAGACCTACCAGTCTAGCGTACCAGGCATCCGTTTCAACTGTTAACCTGATGGCAACGAACCCGACACGAATCCAGGGAAGACTCAACGAAGACTCAATACGTAAAATCCGACTGCTTACTGTTCAGTCCGTCTGATACTTCTCCGACTTCTTTTGTGGTCTATCCTATGCATTCGACAGTAAAGACATTATTTCAGAGTTGAACGCTTCCTGGCTAAGCTTTTCGTCGCCTTTCGGAGTTGGCGTTGCGCTTTCTTGCTCAGCAATTTACCTCCTGGGCCCATCACTTGTAATTGTTCGCCGAGGCGAGTTGCAAAACCATCAACTTCTCCATTCACTGACGCTAAAGACAACTTAGGGACGACCCGCTGTGGTTGCTGCTCCGGCTGACCATCGTCTGAGAGCATACCTTGCGTCTGCCATCGCTGTGAGATAAACATTGAAGCAAAACCCACCACGTTAGTTAGTAACCGCAATGGCGACAAAAATCCATCAACGCCCTTGAAACATACCTTGGCGAAGTCTTCTGGGCGGAACCCGTCGCAGTCGAGCTCAATGGGGATAGGCAGCGCATCAGGGTCGGTGGGATCGCGGAGGGAGTGTACACTATCATAATGGTCCTCGCCGTGATAGGCTACATGCACGAACCGATTGGGCTTGAGGCGATCGCACTCGATCACCATGATGCGAGCACTTGGCTGGTCCTGATGCACTACCACGTAGATTTGAAAGAGGCGAGCAGCAGCATACAGTTCCTGGTTGCCGCCCCACGTGCCGTCTTCACGCATTCGCTCACAGTACTACAGCAGAGGTACACTTACGTTAGCGTTGTGGTTACAACAAACTGCACACTACGACGAGTTTGAAGCACCTTTTCGAACTTCTCCTCGTCCTCCATGAACGGCTCAAAGTCGTCTCGATGTTGCTCCAAGTAGTCCACGACCCGCTGCACAGCAACATACACACACAAACATCAGCTACTGATTTATTTCTTCAAACTCTCGGTCAACAAAGTCTAGATGAACCTTCCGGACATCTTCATGTTCATGTTGGTCGCCAAATAGCTGGTCTCCTAGAGCTCTGCGGCGCAAAGTCGCCGAAACAAATTCTACGATCTGTGAGATGGCATAACAGCACAAACAGCACAAACTACTTTTCACCTAAAGAGACAATTGCCATCCGCCTCCACTTCCTGCAACAGAGTTAGTAGTAAAGCAAGTCAACCATCGATAGCTGAGACGATCCTTAAAAATAAATAATTTTTAAATTTTTTACTATAAAACGTTAGCGTACATGCAATTTGCAGCCGACATCAGCCAACTGCCGACGCATTAACTTGATGGCATTGCCGTCCACCACGTAGGACGAGTCTTTCTTGTTTTTTTGCCTTTAACTCGCTGCTTCTTGCCCTCATTGAATTTTTTGCCTGTAGCAGCTTCAAAAACCACTTTCTAACAGCAGATAAAAGAAAAGTATACTGTGTTAAGGAGCGTGTAGACAGCGATGCAGAGATTGATGTCCTACAGGCGCCTTCTTCATCAGCTTCGTGACCGCCTTCCTCCCCATAGCGTCCGCTCGAATTGTAGGAATTTTTAGGATTATCTATATTTCTAGGTTGCATTCTAACCCCATCATATAGACTACACAACCTTCAATTTTGACTGGTCACTGGCGCGCCAGTCAAACAGTTCAAGTTCCGGCTAAAATGGTGGAGACCCGTAGGACGTCGCGCCGCTTGCAGGCAAAGGCTCTGGCCGCCGCTTCCCCAGTCCGTCCAAGTCTCCGGCTCACTCGCCTTCGTCCCGCAGCAGCAGAAAGTCTCACCAGATGCCGTCCCCATCCAATCGCGCAGATGCAAAGACCAAGGCCCAAGCCATGGAGCAAGCGAGTGACGAGTCGGCGCAGGAGATTCCTCTTCTATACGACGACGATGAAGAGGAAGAAGACAAGGAGAAGAAGCAACATGTAGTAGTGATTGAATCGTCTGACACTGAGGAGGAGCAGCAGAAGGAGATCGAGGAAGTTGAAGAGGAGGAGATTATGCTGCTTGATGAGGAGGACGAAGAGGATCAGGAAGAAGAAGAGAGAAAGGCTGAAGCTGTGGAGGAAGGGAGTGAGGACGATGAGGATGAGGATGTGAACCAATTCGTACGTGATTACTACTTTGCTCCAAGTGTTTTGCAACACTTCAATATCGAGTGCTAACCGTTTGTTGTGATGCTGCTGGACTTCTACAGGCGTTTCTTGCTGCTTCGGGGCTGAATTTGTCAACTACTTCATCGAACGTCACGGTTGCTCCCTCGGCTGCTGCTCGTCCGAAGTCGCAGGCCTCGACGGTAGTTCAACTGAAGCGTCGGCTGGTGCCAAACCAACTGGACAGCGGCGCGTCGCAGTACAAGAACTTTTTGACTTTAAAGGGGAAAAACTCGAACGTGGCGACGTTGCGTGCCGATGCACGAGCTGCCGAAGAAGCGAGTGTCGTCGCTCGTGGACAAAAAGTGATGGCCCACTCAGAGAGACAACGTGCCGAGTCGCAGCGGAAGAAGTCTGCGGGGCGTAGGTGGTTCAACTTCGAGTCCGAAGAGATGACAGCTGACGCCCGCCGGGACTTTGCCCTGTTGAAGATGCGTAACTACCTGGATCCGAAGAAGTTTTACAAGAGCTCGGACCACTCGAACGGACTGCCCAAGCACTTCCAGATGGGCGTCGTAATTGAAGGTGCACATGAGTTCCACTCGGCGCGCCTCACAAAGAAGCAGCGCCGCCAGACCTTCACGGACGAGATCATGGCGGACGAGGCCATTGTGCAGTATACTCATCGTGTAGCCAGCAATATTCAGAAAGCTCGCAGTAACCAGGGACGCCCCAAGAAGAAGCGACGCAACTACTAAACCCGAATCCGAAGCAGCTAGCGGGCAATATAGATTTTGTTTTGATGCATTTTTGGAAGCGCTTTGTGTGGTGTGTCATTTTCGTTTTGACCGAGTAACAAGACGAACCGACGCCATTTGCCAAAGGACAGTCGACTCGAAACGAGATCCTCGCTACGACTGACGCGACGTCTGCAAATTGATCCGCCCGGGACAACTAGTTGGTAACTTTAGACGTACTGCTCACCATGTCGAAGCGTGAGTCGAAGCACGATGAGGACGATTCTGGCAAAGAAGATAGCGACGAGGATATCTCCGATAGCGGCAGCGAAGAGGAATCCGATTCGGGTAGCGAAGACGATCTCTCCGAGTCGGAAGAAGAGGGAAGAGGCAAGGCATCGGCCTCTGCTGCAAAAGCGTCCGCAGGCGGTGGAGCTGTCCAAACCACAGGCTCGGAACGTGCCCTGGTGAACCAACCTTTCGATGAGGCCGTGGACTTGAGCGAGTCTGAGGGCAGTATTTTATCGGAGGATCCCAACTCGCCCAAGAAAAAAGGTGGAGGGACAACCTTCAAGAACCAGCCGTTCGACGAAGCGCTTGAGCTCTCTGGGAGTGTTCAAGAGATGGAGAGCCCCAGAAGACATCAATGCCTGCTTCTGGAAAGCCTCCCAACTTGTCGATCGGCGCAAGCACCATGGCCAGCGCTTCAAGCATCTCAGCAGCGGGGAATGAGACAAAGAACCAACCTTTCGATGAAGAGGTCGACCTCAGTGACTCTGGTGACAGTGTCGATACAAACGGACAGCCTAGCCCAATACAGAAGAAGGAGGCGCCACCAGCTGCAGCCGCACGCCAACCGCCAATTCAAAGCGAGAGCAAACTAATAGCTGTGGAGGCAACAAAGTCTCCACCAGCAGCAAAACTTGCACCAACTGCAGCTCCAGAAAAGCGTGTCGAACCAGCACGAAAACCAGTGCAGCATGAGTCCGCTAGCTCCTCTGAAGAATCCGAGAGTGGTGAAGACGAAGATGATGACGACGAAGAAGAAGATGAGGGTGAAGAGTCTCAGTCAACATCTCATGCAGCTGGAGCATCAGCCCCACGCACGGGCGGCAGCATCAGCGCTGGGACCGGAGTTGGGACCAGTAGTGGTGGAGGAGGTGGTGGCAGCTCGAATCACGCCGCAATGCTGGCGAATGCCGGTATCTACAAGGAGAGCGACTACGCACATCTCAAGGTCTCACACGAGATCCGCGAGCTGTTCCAGTACATTGGACGTTTTAAGGCGCAAGATATTGAGCTGGAGACACGGCTCAAGTGCTTTATCCCAGAGTACATCCCTGCAGTGGGGGACATGGACGCTTTCCTGAAGGTGCCGTGTCCTGATGGTCAACAGGATCAGCTGGGACTCAAAATGTTGGACGAACCGAGCTTGGCCCAATCTGACGCTACGGTACTCGACTTGCAGCTCCGATCCACGTCCAAAAAGAAACACGGCGACATTGTGGTGCGGAGCATCGAAAACGCGGAGAAGACACCGCGAGAAATTGACCGCTGGATGAAGTCCATCGCTGATTTGCATCGTACGAAGCCTCCGCCGCAAGTGCATTACACGAAGACAATGCCCGATATCGAGAGCCTCATGCAGGTATGGCCGGAAGAGTTTGAGGATCTACTGAGCAAGACGACTCTGCCCAGCGCTGATCTGGATATGGCACTTGAGCAGTACGTGCGCGTCATCTGCGCGTTATTGGACATCCCTGTACACAAGAACGTATACGAGTCGCTGCACGTGCTCTTCACGCTCTACCTCGAATTCCGTAGTAACCAGCACTTTATGCCTCTATTGTGATTCATCTACACAACAATAATATCTGAAATATTATGAAAATAAGGGGTAAAATGTCAACAATTGCCATGTTTTGTGTGTGTGTTGTTTTGACTAAGTGACTTCACAGTCTCTTGTCGTTGTTGGGATCCGTCGCCATTGTCGACAATTCCTGCTGCTTCTCCATCATCTGCACGTAGAATAAAACAATCATACTATCAGTCAGTTCGTGCACTGCAATCTGCATGCAATTTTGCTCCTAGTCGGACCTTTTCCTGAACTTCTTGAAGACATTTCCAGCCGAACAGAATGCGCTTCGAAATGGTCTCCCCGTCCTCCTCGTAGCGGTTCTGCTCGATCTCCATACGCGCGTTCTTCTGCAGAACGCTGGACCAGAGCTGGCCCTGCTCGTTCCGGTGCGGGAACAGACGCGTCGTACGCAGAACCTCCTTGTACAGACGCAGCACTTCCTTCCTCTTGACAAGCATTTTTCCAGTCAAATAATGAGTCCGATTAGTTCTACTCTAATTTGGATAGGATCAATTAGGACTATATAACCAAATTTTGTGCACTTCAAGTTAAAGGGTCGCAGCAGATCATAGCATGGGGAACGCGTCGAGCTTTGAGACTCAAGCAGATGCCACACCGACGCAATTGAAGGAGGAGCTGGCGGAAATGCATCGGTCTTTACAGGCGCTAAGCGTCTGTTGTAGTTCGCCTCCGGTTTTGCTCCCGAACCAAATTTTGCTCGACGGTGTCATTGTTGACACTCGGAAAGGTATCGTCGCAACTCAAAGCACAAATTGTATCGACTAACCAACTGACTAATTGCTTGATTTCGTCAGATGTCCAGGTACTTTTGGGGCCTGTCGTAGGCAAAATTGAGTTCCAACGTGCTCGCATTTTACTGGAAGTGGATCGCCGTGCAATTGTAACGGCTTTTGTATCAACACTCGACGCCATGACCAATTCTATGGTAGAACTGCCTCAACATCGCTGTTCAGTGCAGTGTGAAGCCAATCGACCTGCAGCCTTTGTCATCGATCGATTAGTTCCAGGTAAACGATACTGCGTAACGTTCGGAGGCATCAAAAATGAGGATGTCGTGACAAAGCGTTGCAATTTTCGGACCCAGACTTTGGAACACGGCAACAAATTGAATTTTGTGGTTGTTAGTGGTGACAATATTTATGATATGGAGAGTGGGGAGAAAAATTTGTGGAGAGATGTTCGCAAGCGAGTGGAGCAGGGAGAAGCTCCGATTATACTGCATTTAGGTGGACAGGTCGCCATGGAGCGAATGTTCGACCAGGCAGTGCAGTTGCTTTTGCTGTACGCCGACGGATTGTCGGGTGATGGTGTGGACCGAATGAACTGGCTGGCAATGGAAGAAAAGGCGACAGAGATTCTCCGATCTGCGTATCGATCGCAGTGGACGCTGTCGCCAGATCTGCAGTTCGCGCTTGCGAACGCGGGCAATTTGATGATGTGGAGCGATGGAGATATTTACCCGCAGTTCTCGACGCGCGAAGAGTTCTTCATAGACCACGAACAGCCCACGCTGCGGGTACCTATTCATATTCTGTCGGTGTCTTGGATTCAACATTTTATTAAGGGGTCAAATGGTTGTTGTGTGACACGTAGATGCAAGTGATTCGCACCGTCACGCGGTGTGCTCGGCGATTGTTTCATGAATACCAGCGTCAATTGTGGGACGACAACATGAGACAACTCATTGAACGCGAGGTGCGTATTTATCAACTGTAGATCCTCTACAAAATGCACAGCTTGCGAAATCTCGATTAACCAAGGAGGGTCTCACTTTGCTTGTCTTTAGACGGAATTGTGTGAAGTTGCTGAGAAAGCACTCGCGTCGACGGGTCAGATTTTCACGATAACCAAAAGAATTCCTAAAGCAGCAGATGAGTTAATGATTCACAAGAAACGACACGATATTGAAGGCGCGAGGCGCGTGGAGAAGCACCTTCGTGCTTTAGAAGCCGAGAGGACAAAACTGGAGAAGCAGATGGTCAGTTTCAACCAGCTACTTGCGCCACAACGAGGCGAAGAGTACCTCTTCGAAGTTGGACGCATTGCGGTTCTCATTTTGGATCTACGAAGTAGCAGGTTGGAACCAGGTGGATCCCAAGCACGTGAGAACGAGCTCCTGAGCAACTTACAATGGAGATTTATCGAGGAGACCCTTGAACGCTCCGACATTCAGCTGCTCTTGGTTTGCTCCGAAATGCCAATCGTAGGCGACATTCGAGATGTAGGAATTTCAACGACAGCCACTTCTGAAGTAATAGAGACTCCTTGGGATGTAAATGGCACGTCACAAGCTCGACTCTTGTCACAACTCTTCGACTGGAAGTTGCACCAACCCAACCGCCAGTTTGTTGTGCTCGCAGGTGCAAACCAATTTCGCTGCTATGCGCGGATGAGCATCAAGGACACGAAATTGAGAACAGAATCAGAACAATACACTGTTGGAGCTATTTCAGCTATGCCTCACGCCGAGACTATACCTCGAAGGAATGGATTACTTCATGATCGGTTCGAGTTCGAGCACTGTGAAGACATTTCCAACGAAAAGTGCTTCTTGGAGCTGAAACTGGAGAGCGGTCAGGGCACTCAAAGTAATGCTATCGAAGCGTGTCGGGGTGGCAAAGATAAGAATGGAGATAACCTGGCAAAGGTACTACTTGGACCGGTCATTGGTTGGGTAGACGACTCTTGTGCTGCCATTCTCATAGAGGTTGACCGAGATACCGAAATACCGTGCCTGGTGGAGAACCCACTAACACGAGAAACCCGCCGCGTGTTTCAGCGATTCTACGCAAACCAAGCGAACTCGTTTTTTCTTACGCACCTACGGCCTGGACACTATTATCAGTTGTCGTTGGGTAGAATTCAACAACCAGAGCAGTTCCGAGCTAGTTTTACAACGGTAGCTGCGTTCCCTCAACAGTTTGATGTCGTGGCACTTTGTAACGAGAGTACCCACTCAGGATTGTTGGATGAAGTCAGCAAGGAGCCCCATTTGTGGCATGCGATAGCAGAGCAAACTGTGGAAACACCCTTTGTCAGTCTTAACCTAACGGTGCACCTGGGTGGACAATTTTTCCCAGAGTCCAATGATCACATTCACGAGGCGTTGCAACGCGCAGGAAACAGTGCTGCCTCATCGAATCGCATATTTGAGATCGACAAGAAAGATGACCAGGTGACTGCTACCATTATCAACGTATTCCGTGAGATGTACCGCGCGAGGTGGAACGTCCCTGGAATTCGCGAAAGCCTTGCGAATGGTGCGCACTTAATGCTCGTGAACGAGAATGATCAGCTTCCTCTCAACAACCAGGATGGCGAGGACCAGCAGAATGTGAGCGTTCGAGCGCTGCTTACAAAATTCCACACACTATACCAAAACCTTCTCCTTCCTCCTTCAAAGCGTCTACGCGAGGGCAAATCCCGGTGGAACAAACCGCTCTGCCACTGCTTTGGAGCTTTCGGGTTGTTCGTTTTACCGGTCGGGGAATTTGGAGGAACTTCTATTCATGAAGACACATGGCTAGCGTTTCGATCATTCCTAGCAACACCAATGTTGTCAAGGCTTTTGTTGGTATCAACTGAAGCACTGATTGAAGAGTCACTAGGAGATATCAAAGAGAAAGCTATGTTTGATGCGGCTTATCGCCTGAAGTTTGGCTTGTATCAGCAAGATGTTGCCCGACTGCTGGAACTCCTTTTCGACTGGCAACGGCAGAGACCCGCAGGTGAAGAAAATATACACCAAACTAGGAAGCATATTGTTTTGCTTAGCGGTAGTCGGTACCGAAGTTTTGATTCAGTGATTCGTGAAGTCTTCGCTGCAACTACAATCCCGACTGCCACATTATTTCCCAACCCACCCACTCCAGACTCACCAGTTGTATTCCAGTACGTTGTGGGGCCATTACGAGCGACTGGATCAGCTAAATCCCAGCCGAGCACCATATTAGCCCAAGGCTCGTTGTTAGGGAGGTACATATACAATCACTCATTCCTACGAGAGAGATTGACTAGTGTTGAAAAAAGAGAACCGCCAATGACAGATGCAGCCGCGACGGTAGCTGTGCTTGGGGAAAAGAACAGAACAAGTGGATGGAGTTCAACGCCAGTTAATAATCAACTGATTCACCTGCTACTTGCAACTGAAGATGAAAACAAGTTGAGCAATGGCTCGGAATTAGCCTCCTCTGAATTGACTCCCTCTCATGAAAAATGCTGCTTCGTGTCCCAAAGTTCAATTGAATCGGAAGGCTCCCTCGAAGACGGGCAACTTGACACCCAGCTATTTCGGAGAGATAGAGTGCGATGCTGTCACGTTAACGATGGTGAGAGCAATACTTGGCAACTGGAAACTGTGATACCTGCCTGGCTGCACGAGGTAAGGGAGCATGCTGCATTATTTTCTGCTACCAGATAGCGCACAAAACTCTAACAATCCCATGTGTGTCTCCAGATTTTAGCCCAATTTCCGACGGAAGCAGAGGGAGACCAAGTTAAGGAGCGTACAATCTACTTACGCGAACGAGGCAATGATATCCAAGCCGCGTTTCAGCGTAGCACAGCTATTGCAAATGGATTAGCTTCACTCTCAAATGTGAAGCACTATGCTGCTGTCCTGACCGAATCATTCGAAGCTGCTCACCGTCTCGGTGGAAGTGACTTCCGTGACAAGTTCCCAGAAGCTCCATCACGTTTCGTGGTGGCATTTACACTGCAGCAGCTGCGAAAACCAGAACCTTCCGTCCAGCAGTTTTCTAGTGTTGGTGCTGTTGACTATGAGCAGTACGAATTCATCTTTCAACAGAGCTTTGTGAACGCCTGGCTCTTCAGTGAGCGACTCGAGCAATTCTGGAGCTAGAGAAGCTTCTAACGTGAAGCAGAACCCAAGAACAAGAAGTATACCTGCCAAATGTTTCAAGCAATTTTAAGTAATATTGCTGATGTGAATTAATTAAAGTGTGTAGCCGAAGAGAGGCTTGGGAGTCTAAATCCACTTGGTTTATCGCATCGCGGCAACAACTGCCAGTAGTCCAAGTTGAAGGAGACGTATAATCCACGTAGTCTCCGAACCTAGACTGCTTGCTGCGTTGGTAGAGCGCATATTGGCCGTGCCCGAACCGGTCCCCGAACCAGAAGTCGAAGTTGTTGTATTATCGTCTCCGAAAGTGTACGCTTGTCCATTGCAGATAACGAACGGATCTGGGCAAGTGAAAAAGCCAGAAAAGCCAGGAACCGTGAGCTGTTGGCCCTTAGATGTGCAGTTGACCTTGACTGCGTCATTCGTTTTGCTTCGCGGGATCGTGAACTCAATGATGGCGTTGCTGTCGCTGTTGTCGATGCAGCTCATTGCGTAGCATCCAGTTTGGCGACGCGCATTGACAACCCAATTTGTCGAGTCGGCACTGCGCAAAGTCGTGTATGTGCATTTACAATCTGGGCAATATGATTCACCGAGGATGTTGATAGTTGTCTTGCCGGGGTAGGCAAGGTTGCTGGGGTTACTGCAGTCTCCGTACGAGTAGCCAGTATTGATCGGGCAGTAGTCAGCGAAGTCGTCGCCTCCTTTGTCGGAGCGCCTGTAAAGTACTGGTAATCAGTTGGAATTGTTCTGCCTGTAGATATAGTGCAGACAGAGCGCGATGTGGCATCGACCGAACAGCTTTCAGCGGTATTACTCGAGCAGTAATGGTCGCTCGCTACGGATACACCTGTAGCCGCGTTAATGCACTTATCGCTCGCAAACGCACACCCGCGCTGTTCGCCAAAATGCAAGCGCTGTGCTGCCGATGCATTCGCACGGTACCACCCGGAGTCTTCGAAAAATGCCAGCGTCAATGCGCTGAAGACGTTTCGAAAGCTATCCACAGGTGTCATGTACTCGGGCTCGAAGATTCGTTCCTCCCAGTGGGAGCCGATGCAACCTGAGTCATCTTGCTGCTCGATCTCAGCTCCTACCAGCGAAGAGCAATTGAAGTGAGACTTTACGAATGCTGCTACTTTAGGCGTCACCATCTTGGCTACGGAGTGGCCCCTCTCAGTGAAATACTGCACTGTATTATTGCTGGGCTGAACGAAATAGTCGATGGCCTGGCCGTTAGGACATGTGCCACTAGTGTACGTGGGTGGATTGCCCTGCGCGTCTCGTTTCGTGCGTGGGGTACCGTCAGCGTAGCGCATTAATGGAAAGAACTGTGCTGAGAACCCGAGCGCGTGCGTCATTTCATGCATAGCTGTTGCAACCTGCGATTCGTAGTCGGAAGCCGCAGTACTGAGTTGAGACGGGCAGAAATTCGCCATGCCGAAGGTAGGGCGGTCGTACTGATCCTTCTGACACGATGAAGCATAGGCAAGAGTGCGCGTACCGCAGTAGTCTGTTGTCGCTGAACGGACGTAGAGCAAGAAATCCGTGTCTTCCACGCCGTTACTTGCCGAGTAAGTACATTTTCCATTAGCACAACCAGTATTGGGGCAAGTGCTACATAGGCGCGTGGATCCGAAGTGTTCGTCCGGGATGACTATGTCCAGACATTTTTCGTTCGCAACGAACGTCTGACAGACTCGAGGTGTCGTCATCCACTGCGCTTTGCATGTGTGTTGTGCTGCCAGTTTGCCTTGCACCGGTACAACCTGCAGTGCGTTCTTGAAGCGGTTAATGGCATCAGGTATGATTTGAAAGATCAGTGCACGCTTCTCCGCGGAGAGGAGGTCGAGCGTCGAATTGTCGTAGTAAGGTGTGATTCGGATCGGTTCATAGGCATTCGCTGTCGTTTGTTCATATTGCTGGAAGTTCGTTGAGTCTTCCGCCGCGAGTTTCCGATTTCGATTGTTCTCCATGAACGGGTGATTGTCTCCATACTGTTGGAAGCTTCCAGACACTTTGTGATTGAGTGAGTCATGGATACAGCTCTCAATGACCGGCAATGCCAGTAATATAGCAATGACACTGCACGTTTTCTTCAGCCCTGTCTTCATTGGCAGTCTGTTGCAATTGACTTGGTTCTGTCGTTATCTGCTGCGTCGAGAGACAATTGCAACATGCCAGACTATCCGCTTCATATCCGTTCAACAGTGCCATCAGTGTCGAGCCTATTTTCAGTCATACCGACTCAGGACACGGAGGTGGTCATTGCGTGCCGAACTAATTTTGGGCAATAAGTTTTTGTGCCCGATTTGAGTCAATTAACTTTGGAGTGTAACTTGAAGCACAACACGTACTTAACCACACTAAGTACGCTATTTCGGATCCAGATTGTTTTTATCATCCAGAAAAAAGAGACTCCAGAAACAAAATGAAGGCTCTGATCCTCGTGGGAGGCTTCGGAACGCGGCTACGACCGCTCACTTTGTCATGCCCTAAGCCTCTAGTGGAGTTCTGCAACAAGTCCATTGTCATGCACCAGATCGAGGCGCTCGTAGCGGTGCGACACTTATTAGATATTAAACTATGTGCTGAGCGTTTATTTTCTTCTTCTTATAAAAAAAACTTACCTTACTTCCTCGCTTATGTTAATTTTATTTATAGGTTGGCGTGACGGAAGTCATCCTGGCTGTGAATTACCAGCCCCAAGTGATGATGGCGGCACTCGAGTCGATGGAGAAAAGGTATTAATAATAGGTTCGGAATAGACTCGCAAGGTTTAGTTGTTGGGTGACGTTTGACACGTGGCGTTTTTGGTGTTGCAGTATCAAATCAAGATTTCCTGCTCCCATGAGACGGAGCCACTGGGCACTGCTGGCCCGTTAGCTTTGGCTCGGGAGCTGCTGGACGACGGAGATCCGTTCTTCGTCTTCAACAGTGACGTCATCTGCGAGTACCGACTGCAGGACTTTTGAACTTCCACAAGAATCACGGGGCAGAGGGCACTCTACTGGTGTGTGCCATCACTCA
The DNA here is from genome assembly GCA_008080845.1 of Phytophthora kernoviae. Classification (NCBI taxonomy): domain Eukaryota; phylum Oomycota; class Peronosporomycetes; order Peronosporales; family Peronosporaceae; genus Phytophthora; species Phytophthora kernoviae. Next base: position 176,279 of record VKKV01000212.1, read on the forward strand.
GCAGTGCATTTTTTCTTCTCCTTATGTGGTTGCTGATATATTTTTTAAATCTCATTTTGCAGGTGACACGCGTGGACGAACCTTCGAAGTATGGAGTGGTGATCTCGAACGCCGACGGCCAGATCCAGCGCTTCGTGGAGAAACCCCGGGAATATGTGGGCAACAAGATCAATGCCGGTATCTACATCTTCAACCGTGAGGTGTTAGACCGTATTCAGCTGCGTCCGACATCGATCGAGAAGGAAATTTTCCCGCAGATGGCTGCGGAAGGAAACCTCTACTCGATGGTGCTGCCTGGCTACTGGATGGATATCGGTCAGCCCAAGGACTTCCTGTCCGGCATGTGCCTCCATCTGGACTATGTTGAGCGCAGCAACTCGGATGCATTATCGACGGGACCCAAATTCATTGGTAACGTGATGGTGGATCCGACAGCGGTGATTGGAGAGGCTGTTTGATCGGACCTAATGTTGTGGTTGGCCCGGGCTGTGTGATTGAAGATGGTAAGCTTTTATTGTGGAGGGAAGTTGGGTCACACTGTTACTGGGACTATTGCTGATGTTTCTTGCTGATCATTCATCTCGATAGGTGTTCGACTTAGCCGAACGACGCTATTGCGCGGTGTGACAGTGCGTGCCAATTCGTGGATCCAGTCGAGCATTATTGGTTGGGGGTCAACGATCGGCCGATGGGTACGTCTTTAAATCTCTCTCGCGATGATCTACTTTTGCTAAATAATGTTTGCCTTTTTATCCTGCGTTGGCTGCTTTCACACAGTGCCGAATCGAAGGGACCACTGTCGTTGGAGAGGATGTGCAGGTAAAGGACGAAAAGTTTATCAACGGCGGCCTTATCCTGCCGCATAAAGCTATCTCAGCTAATATCCCGGACCCAGGAACCATCGTCATGTAACTTGACTGACGCGATCCACTCTTTTGCGCGCTGGGTTGAAAGATTGATGGCGGCTCAGTGCCTTCTTGTGCTTGCATATCGTCCACAAAACAGTAATCCTCAGCAACAGGATGCACAACAATTGCCAGCACAGTGTTGTTATTCTTCGTCATTACCATCTTGCAATGCTGTTACGATCATTTTCTCTGGCTAACGACTTAGCTTTGTAGTCACCATTGCCGCTTAAGACAGCGATGGCAGTGGTTCGCTATTGAAGGCACAATACTTCCATCTAACAAAAGCTCCATTAGTTAACGTTTAGTATCCTAGGCCAACACTACACACCTCAGTGAATTCAAACTACTTGCAGCGCTCCTGCATTTTTTCATACGCACAAGCACCTTCCTCGAGCAACGGAGGAGGTGCGTTAGAGTTCCTCGCTACTTGAGCGGTAGAACAGTCTCCTCGCTTGAGTCGGACGAGGACGACGAAGTAAGCGTCGATTGGCCATCTGGCGAGTGTGAAACAATGTGCTCTTCATGCACACGGATACGGAGTTGCTTCATTTCTGACTCCCACTTTCCTTCCAGGTGCTCGATATGGTGACGCAAGTTGCGAATCTCAGCCACCATGTCTGCATAGCCACCTTCCGCAGCCATCTTTTTCTCCCTCTTGCGGTCACGGCGACGGTATACAAATTTGAGCGTCTCGCCAAAAGCGACCATTACCAGCGCGAACATCATCGAGAACAACCATTCATACCACTCGATGTCTGAGAAGCCAAACAAGTCGTCCTTTACCACAGGAATCTTGGTGACTGACAGCGTTAGCGCCAACGAGCCTACAGCTGCCATTTGCATCCACTTGTTGCTGAACATGTCTTTGAAGACCGACTTCGTGAAACTGCGGGCGGTGTAAGCGCGAAGCATTTCCATTGTCGTGATGTAGACGAACGCCATCGTTTGGGAGCGCGAGGTTCCTTCAGACACGCAGTCGTAGTCCCCACCGTAGCACAACAAAGCGTCGCTTTCGTAGAAACTCAGCGAGCGAATACTTTCGTCGAAAAGATATGTGCCGTTGAGATGGCGAGCGCCACAGTTCGTATACGTCTGCCACTCGTTACCCAGGCCCTTCCAGCGCGAGCACACCACATTCCTGTAAGCCTCCTCACCACTATCAGAATCAATGCCAGCCGTGATATCGTTGAGCAGGATATTCTCAAAGTTCCAGTAGAGGCCGCAAGTAAACACGATCAGCGCGCCGGAAGCAATCAAGAAGGCGTTCGATAATACTATCACCCACAAGCGACCGAAGATAATGTGCTCCGAACGAGGGCGCGGACGTTCAGACATGACCGTACCATCGCCCTTCTCCAGACTGAGAGCCACGGCAGCCATACCGTCGGCAAACAAGTTTAGAACCAAAATCTGTAGTGGCTCCAGCGGGTTGGGCATGCCAACAGCGATAGCCGTGAAGATGACAGTAATCTCACCAAAATTGGTCGATAGCAGAAAACACACGAAGCGCTGAATGTTGGCATAAATCTCTCGACCCTTCTCGACGGCGGAGACGATGCTGCAAAAGTTGTCATCCGTCAGGATCATGTCCGAAGCACCCTTAGCGACAGCAGTACCCGCAATTCCCATGGCAACACCGATATCTGCCTCCTTCAGAGCTGGTGCGTCATTAACGCCATCTCCGGTCATAGCTGCCACGTGTCCTTGGCGCTGGAGCGACTTCACGATCTCGATCTTATCCTCAGGCTTCGCACGGGCGAAAACTGAGACTCGACTGGTGATTTCGTCCATGTCCGCATCGGGTAGATATGCGTCCTGGCGAGGACGTAGAACCGTACAGTCCACTGCCTGCTCCTCAGGAACAGTGTCCTCCGGCAACAAGTCAATATCCTTTGCAATGGCAATAGCTGTTTTCAGGTAGTCCCCTGTGATCATGACAGTCCGAATGGATGCTTGACGAGCCTTGTGAATGGCGTCCTTAACACCTTCTCTTGGGGATCGATGGACGCGACTAGCCCAACGAAGATAAGTGGCGCACAAAGCGCCTCAAACCTCGCTTCCACATCATCCTCGTCTGCTGAAAATGGCATGTTTTCGAGGGGGCGGATTGCGACGGCGAGAACACGGAGTGCTTGCGACGAAAGAGTGTCGACGGCTTCCAAGATGTGTTGCTGGTCCTTTTCATGCATGGACGTGACGGAGCCATCTGTGCGCAGCACCTGCGCGCAGTTTTTAACGATGTAGTTTGGAGCTCCCTTTACGTTTGCCACGTGCTGTGTCTTAGAAGGAAGTTGCAGCAAGTCAAACCGCGTGTCTCCGACTGGAAGTTTATTCACCGTGATCATCATCTTCCTTGTAGACGAAAATGGCACTTCAGCAACGCGTGGGAACGTTTTCATGACTTCTTCGCGCCAAATGCCGGCCTTAGCGGCCGCGACAACAAGTGGGGCCTCCGAAGAGTTCCCCATCGGCACCCATACAGGTACGCCCGAGTCACTTTCCTCCTGCTGCAAACTGGTGTTGCTGCAAAGCACAGCAGATAATAGCGTCGTACGCACAGGGATAGAAGATTTGGTTTGGCTGACACCATTGCAAAGAATGTCGCCGGTTGGCGTGAATCCCGTCCCGGTGACGTCGTACACGGCCGAGTCGCTCCACATTTTGACAGCCGTCATCTTTCCCTCGGTCAGGGTACCCGTCTTGTCCGTGCAGATCACTGAGCTGGCACCCAGTGATTCAACGGCAGCGAGCTTCCGGACGAGCACGTGTTTCTTCACCATGTCGGCTGTGCCGGTGGATAAGCAAATGGTGACAACCATCGGCAGTCCCTCCGGTACCGCACTGACAGCGAGAGATACTGCCACCATGACCATGTTCAGCCACACTGGGCGATCAGGGTTCTTCGGGTCTGCGTTGTCGCGCACCATTCCAACCACGAATACAATCACACAAATGGCCAGCACCACCGTACCCATGACGACACCCAGGTGGTGCAGAGACTGCTGTAGAGGAGTCATTTTCGGATAGTATTTGTCTAGGAAGCGGCGCCAGCAATTGGGACGCTTGGCACCGTCGACGCTGCTGCCTCCCTTGAGGAGCGTAGCAATAGACCCCACACGGGTCGACATGCCGGTCTCCACCACCACTCCCATGGCATTACCCGTGGCGACGGATGTGGACGCGAACACCATATTGTCAGCTGTCAGCTTCTCGCTGCGACTCATGTCTGCGTCAAACTTCTTCAGAACGTCCTCGGATTCACCCGTTAGGATCATTTCATTCACCTTAAAGTCCGAGCTGGTAATCAGTCGAATATCAGCAGGCACAATGTCTCCAGTCGTCAGCACCACAATGTCACCCGTCACGAGCTGCTCACTGGGGATCATCAACTGACGTCCACCTTCACGGAGCACGACGCACTGCGGAGAAGTCATTTTCTGCAGTGCCTCTAGGGCGTTGCTGGCATTGTGCTCTTGGATCGTAGCAATGACTGCATTCAGCGTCACAATGGCGACGATAGCCAGGCCTTCCACAAACTCCTGAAGAGCAATGGAAGCCACAGCTGCCGCCATCAACAAGCCGATAATCACGTTAGTGAACTGGAGCAGGAAAATCACGTAGATCGGGGCCTTCTTCTCGGCCTCGAGTGAGTTGGGGCCATGGTCGGCCAGTCTCTTGCTTGCAGTTTCTGCATCCAGTCCGCGAGTGTCATCAACGCCAAATTCTTCCAGAATGATGGCCACTGGCTTTTCGTGCCAAGCCCATTGATCGTCTCGGTGGTCGATTTGAATAAATGACTCGCGAGTCTTTTGCGGGTCTAGCGCCACGACGCGTTCGGCGTCACTCAAGAAGCGGTCGCGATGTTCGCTCACTGGGTTTTCTTGGTCTTGATTGAGATAGAAAGACGAGGTCCTTCCATTGGTTGGAAAGTCCTCCTTGTTGCTGCTGGCTCTAGGAGTGTGCGCTGCAACGTAAGAGATAGAGGAGGAGGGCCAGGTCTCCGCCTCGTCCTCGGCAGAGGGACGGCGAGGCGGTCGCCTCAGTTCGCTCGGGTCCACGCATGAGTTTTTGCCATTCAAGTCCGGGGGTCAACCATTCAAGGGGGATAGAGCGCGGGGAAAGCGGGTCTGTTTGTGGGGAGTTCGAAGAGACGGGTGCGCACTAGACGGCAGATTGGAGAATGAAGGTTTTCTGTAGAACTTGTCCGCTAAGGTCTGATTACCCACATACAAAAACAAGTCAAATTAAAATAGTGGATGTTTACCAACAGACACTGACACACTCATCAACCGATGCCTGTTTTCTTTCGCGCGGTTTAATCCGTATATCCGCAACTAATTGCTTGCGGTGCGGTAGGCTTCGAGGACGATGACAAACGCATCGTCCTCGGATCATGCATATAGCTTTGGGTAACAATATATACATGCACTAATACTGCGTATGAAGACAGCTATTATATAGACACGACAAAGAGAGCTCATTAGTGAATCTAAACGAATAACTCATCCCACTATGACCTGCAAGTTCAAGCAACGGCACCGCTCTGTGTCATTATCCTGTTATTACACATGACATGAGAGACACAACTGCTTCCATTACAGCTTGATAATGGCATTATCCCTCCTATGATGCTTATTTGTACGATTTCAACAGCCACTTGTTCGTTCGCTGCCCACAGACGTCGACGGCTATGCATGAGCATTGCCATACTCATGTACACGCTTGGTCGCCAATGGTAGACATGAGGCACCATGAGTCACGATTGGTGACACTATCTGGTAAAAAGCATCCCATAAGCACATGAAGGAAGCGGGATACTGCCTCCGATATCGCAGCACGCCACTCCGTATTTAGTACATGTACAGCTTTGCACCTGTTGACACATCATGGCACCCCCGAACCAGTCGTTGCTACAAAGGGAGGTATCTTGCGCAAAGAGGTCCACGTTTTAATCTAATGCGGAGGTAGCCGGTTCACTCCGTTAATCTAGTGCCACAGACCGCTCCGAATAACGCTGCAACTTGCAATGTCAACAATGTATCTACTTTAATCGATTGCATCCGTGCCGAGTGTTTTCTCTTTACGGGTTGCCAATTAACGTATACTTCCTTCGGTGAACGTGTACATGCAGACACCCCTGAGCCTCTCCCTCACTAGCTCTGGTTGAAGTTGAACTGGACATCGCCTTGCACCGGCTGGAAGCTGAGAGCCGCACCACTCTGCTCCGACGTCACCACGCCCGGCGCCAACGTTGCATCTGCTTCATCGCCATCGTTATCGAACCACGTGTCTATCAGCTGCGACGCCATGCTGCTTACGTCGTCATTCTGGTCGTAGGCCAGCTCCTCTATCTTAGCCAGGCACCCGCTTTCCTCCACTGCTATGCGGCCTTCTTGAGGATCCTTCTGCAGCAGACTCTCGATCGCCTCCAGTATGACCAGCTCTACCATCGGGTCTTCCCACTCATCTAACAACGGACAGAACGATTGAAGCACACCCATTCGCACGACCTCCTTAATAAATTCAAGGTTGGCTCGCACGATGATGTTGCACATGGCCCAAGTTGCCTCACGCTTCACGCCGTATTCCGCCCACGACATTTGTTCAACCAACCCAGAGATCACCCCAGGGGCGTTCATCATAGCAATTACCTGTTCCTCGTGGCCACCGGCAATGTTAGACAGCATCCAGCACGCTTCCTCGCGAACTGCTCGACTCGTTGTGGTAATCACGCTTGGGATCACCTCTAACAGCTTAGCGTCGATCACAGCCTGGGAGAACGAGATCTCCGCGGACACGATGTTGCCTAGCAGCCGCAGCACGGGTGCGAGGATGACACTACTCTGCGAAATGTACAGAAGTTCCACGAGCCGAGGGCACAGTCCAGCGTTGACAGTGCCACCGATGATGCTGCTGTCGTGCAGCGTCATCTCGACAAGCGCCCAGCAGCTATCACACAACGTAAGCACTTGTTCATCCAGCAAGTCCGTCTCTTCATCTTCAAGATCATCATCTTCACCGATGGCATCATCCATCACCTGCATAGGACGCATGTCTGCCTTCTTTGCCTGGAACACCATGTTCTCACCCGTTTCAAAGTTCACATCCACGTCCATGACTTCCACAGTCGTCTCATCCACCTCTCGCACAAAACGCACTACGGCGATATCGTTGGGCGCAGGCTTGCCAGTATTAATCTACGGTCATCACAATAAGATAAAAGCATATTATCAAGAGAAATTGTCGGAGGCAGCAATCCAAATCAGACAGCGATAAAAATCAGATGTAGCGTACCTCAAAAATCCGCCACGGAGCAATTGGCGCTGCCTTCTTGAATTTAATTCCTTCGCCAGCTTGGCCATTGGCAGACACGAAGTTGCTCACTTTCTCATTCGAAAGCTGCAAAATAATGCTGGATAGAATCTCCATCATCTCGCGTTTCGTATCTGGCCCCATCTCACCGCTCTTGTCCATCACTTCCGGGAACTCTACGAGACTACGCAGTAGCCACACTGCAGCACGTCGGAGAGCTGGCGTAGCCATGCGGATGTGTGGGAGCACCACTGTGGGCGGACAGACCTTTACGATCTCCTCACAGCACTCAGCCGACTCGGACGCAATGTTACCGAGACACCACGCAGCTTGATTTGCAGTTCTGAGATGCCCGATTGGAACATCTGCACCAACTTGGGGACGGCGCCTGAGGTGATGACAGCACTGGCCTTGTCCATGGACGAGATGAAACGCAGCGCAAAAGCTGCGTCCGAGTGCAGCTGGACAGCATTGGCATCTACCAGTTCTTCATTGAGAATGGTCACAAAGGAGGGAAGAGCTGCCAGAATGGTCTGCCACAGTCCTTCGTGCTGGGAGTCGCTCTCGTCAAAGAGCGGAGGGACGCCACTAGACAGGAGATACACGAAGGCTCGCATGGATTTCTGTCTGGTCAACGCATCTCGGTGCTGAATGCCTGGATCAAAGCAAATAAAAGGTTTAATATTCTTATAGTTTATAATAGTATAATATCAAGTTAAACGTACCGAGTAGTAAAGCTTGAGAACGAGACGCCAAGTTGAGTAAAAGCTCCTTGCGACTGGCAGTTTGACAGGCGGCCGGCGGGTGGTTGGCCTTGAGGTTGCGTCGCGTGGCGTACGCGTCCTCCTTCTTGGCCTTGCGGATGGACAGCATTGTCTCCTGTCGGTTGCGGCGGCCCGTCAGCACGCCCACATTGCCGCCCACTTTAATTGACTTGCGCGCCTTTGGTGTCGACATCCTTCCTTCAATTACTGCGATTCACTATGGGCCCCGACTCTATTGCTGTGTGATCCTGATAGGGGATGGGCGAAAGAGTACTAGACAGCACTTGAATAAAAAGACCCCATACTTGATGTAAGATTAAAATACAAATGAGTTTAAGTACGCATCGTGACGTCGTTAAGTACACTGACGAAGATGTCTCCGCTGACGCTGGACGAAGCTAAGGCGCTGGTGAAGAAGTATCTCTCGTCTGCAACGCTCAATGACAGTGACAAAACAACACCCCCGTATTACTGACACGAAAAGCCTTCGGCGTGGTAAATGGAAAATCATGGCCACTATCGCCCTCTGAGTATTGGCTGCGTCTCCATCTCGTGACTCGCATCAACAACCTCCCAACAGCAGCAACAAGAGACAGTCACCAGTCTGCAGCTCAGCAATTGCACAACCGTCGAGCGTTGGTGGAGCTTTTGAGTCAGTTAAGTTCGACTCCGTCCTGTCGTTGGGTTGAAGCGTTCGAATCGCTGTGGTGGCCCTCAGTCTTACGACCAGCGAACTTCAAGGACGACAACAGCAACGCTCTGCCACAAGACGTGGGGACGTCACCCAAGTTCGCATTATCAGTTGGTCGACCGACACTTGAGAGTGTTGAGTGGCTATTCCAGTTTATTCGGATGGACTACCGAGGGGTCTTGAAAAGTGAGGACTGGAAACTCCTGAGGACGTTGAGGACGTCAGAGGAAGATCGACAGAAGCAGAAGGTGGAGTTGTGTCTGGACATGTCGAACAACATCATCAGGACGTCGGCTTTGAGGAGTATCGTTGATAATATGCGAGATTATTTCAAGTTGACAAATGAGTTACGGGCTTTGGAGGAGGAAAAGGACGGCGAGAGTCTGTGCATCGAGTACGATGTCACTACGCTCTGGTGGGGAATTGCCGCTTCTTGAATGCAGCAGAAGATTTGCAATTGTTGGCTCAGCTTATCACCCCGCCGTCGTTAATTCGCAGTTTGGACCTCGCTGGGGTGTATTTCAACTCACTGAATAACCCCTCAGGACTCGAGGGTTTCCAGTCATTCGTTCAGCAGGTGCTGTCTCCGGCTTCGCCTCTGCGATCGTTGGATCTCACACGAACGAAGTTAGATCATAACTGCATTGGAGCGATCTGCTCGGCTCTTCGCTGTTCCTCCGGGCTGACGCATCTCTCCATTGCACATGCAATTTGCGAGGCACACGCGAACTTCAAACTGGTGTGGGCTTGGATTTTCATGGCTGTCTTTCACGTGGACTCAGACTGCAAGCTAGAGCACCTAGATGTATCTGGTTTGCAACTGCAACATGAGGAGCTAGAACTTCTGTCAGGGATGCTGGAGTCGCCTCACCCTGGAAGAACGTTGTTACTTTTGCAAGACGGACACCTTCCAGAAGGAGAAGGCTGCGAGGAATGCGCATTGCCTCCGACCCAACGGCTCTTCGTTCGTCTACTGCATGGTTCCAAGGTGTGGACAAATCCCGGCTCGTCGATCGTGTGGCCGCAGCTACTTTCAGAAATGGCGCAGGAAAATGAGTTTGAATATGAGGTGATGGTGCGCCTGGCCGACTGGCTTTGCATTTTAATTCCAGGCTACGGTTGCGGGTGGGTCGTGAGGAGTGCTGTAAAGTTCGAATGCACAAAACCGTCAATCGTGGCAGTTAATTTCTCTCGGACAGAGACTCGGCCCGGCTTCCGCTCTATAACATATCGCGGTTTGGAAGATCGAAGCAATGGTACAATTGATCTAGTAAAGTTGCTCGGAACATCTTTGACCTCGCTGGACGTGCCGTCGTGTGGTCTCAACTCTCAGGATCTGGATGCGATTTTGCGTGTCTGTCCGAATTTATTCAGACTGAACGTGACTGGCAATGCGCTGATTGATATGTCGCCATTGGTGCGCGCTATTGAGGAGAATCGCTGTCGAATCGTGTCGCTGAGTGTGCTCGTGGAATCTGTTAGCGCAGCCATAGCAGCGCAACTGCGAGCATTTCTAATTCACCCCAACAACAAAAGTTTGGTCAGCCTTCAATTGGAAAGCTTATTTTACGGCGTAGACGGCGACGAGGGCGAGAGGGGCCATCTGGGCAGACATTAAAGACGCTCTTTCAGTGAACACCACACTTCAACGCCTTCATTTATCACTACCATCCGTCAAGACGCATAATGCGGCCACTGCGTCAATTAAGCATTTTCATGGCCAAGTACTACGCTACGAAACACCAATGCTGCTCAAAGCAGCATTCCTCAGCATCATGGAGGATCCGTCTTCACCCCAATTGGATCGTATGGTGTTGTCCACGGTTTTCGAGTTTGCTACGACCTTCGCAATGCGTCGTCAAGTCAGTGTCAACCGCTGATATTAACCCCGTCGGCGATTTGAAACTTCAAGTTTGCAATAGCCAATGTTGGTCGCGGATAAAGTAAATGCCGTGCGTCACATGTATGCAGTCTATTATTTTCATAACATAACGCTAAGTCGTTGTGTTCTTCGTGTTATGACGCGTAGTTCGCGACTTTAGCCAAAGTCGCCTTATGCAAACGTGGAGAGCCTAGATTTCTTGGTCTTCTTCGTGTTCTTTGACGGAGATGCCACGCGCTTGCTAGACCAAGCGTGCTTAGGATCGGTCCAAACCTGCACCTTTTCGAACGTCGCGTCTCCCGAGGCTGTCAGCGCGATGCCATCCGACGTGCTTTCACACGGGTAGATGCGGGCAGAGAGAGCAAAGCGGCCGTTCACGAACACCTCAACGGTTGACACGTCCACAAACACGTGAAAGTTCAAGTTTTCGCGGGTGAACTTGCAGGAGCCATCGCTTTCAGAATCGTCCTCCGACTCGTCCGACTGCAAGTCGGAGTCCTGAATGTCCACTTTAGATCCCTCCTCGGAGTCATCCTGTGAGTCAACACCCTCGAAAATGTCGTACAGATAGAAATGACCCCAGATCGACTCCAACACCGGTGTCCCGTCATTGTCAGCGAAAACAGCGCACTCAGCGTTCGAGCTGCTCGAGCGGTCGATGATCACCTTTTTCTTCAAGTCGTCATACACAATGGTGGTCACCTCACCGCCCTTTGCACCGCGACGCACTTCGAAGCCCACCTTGCTGTCACGCTCGAAGTCTGTCACCTCAGCAATCAGCTCGAACGACGTGCCTGTAGACTTTAACGCCTTCGAGGTCGCTTTCACCGACACGCTCGCCAACTCCTCGTACGCATCTGGGTTGCGCAACAATTTCAAGTCGCTCAGTGGCTTCACACCCAGCGTCTTGATCGTCTTGCTCTCCTCACCTTCGCATGTATCGTTCCGAGTTTCTGACACGATCCAGTCGCCCTGGCCCACCAAGTGTCCATCTACATCATAGATGTCGCGCACGATGGCGATGCTAACCTCACGTGGCACTGACAGGATGCCATCCCAACCCTGAGGCTGGCCTTCCGTAAAGCCAGTGTCCTCTGTGATCCAGCCGATCAGCACGTTCTTGCCATGCTTGTCGGTGTAAATGCTGTTGGCGTACCAGTCGCTACGGTCCGACACACCCATCAAAGGCGTGAACAGACCTTCATCGGCATCGGATCCCGAGCTGTCACCGCTGCCCGAGCCGAAGGTGCCCGTGGCCCACATAGGGTAACGGTTCGGATCACCTTCAGCGGCAAACAGCATGACATTGTGGAGCTCGCCATCCTCGTCCGTCATCTCGCGGTAGATCGTGGTCTCGAAGTTATAACCCCAGCCGCCACTGTACGGAGAAAACGTGGTGTTCTTCTCCTGTGAGAGCAGGTACCCCTTGTACTCCCAGTTCACGTAGTCCTCGGCATGGTACAGGAAGACGCGAGGTCCTTCGTCGCGGATACCGCCGGCCACAAGCAGATAGTTGCTGCCGTCAGTGGCATCGTAGCCAAATTTCTCGTCAAGCGACTTCGAGTGGAATGGCATCGGGTCGCGCCAGCCGGTGATATCGAGACCCTTAGGTGGTAGCTCAATGAGCGGCTTGGTGCCCTTCTCCCAGGTCTTACCGTCATCGTCGGTAGTAGCGTACACGACGTGCTCGCCGGACAGGTACTTCTTCTTCCATGCGATCGGAAGTGCGGTAACTCCTGTGTAGAAGACGGTGTGCTTGCCGTCAATGGCGTTGTCCATGGCAAAGCCGGAGAACACACCAAGCTGATCCCATTTGTCCTCGAATGGCAGCAGAGCATCCGGGTAATCGTGCCATGTGACCTGGTTCTTGGACACAGCGTGGCCCCAGGTCATGTTTCCCCAGATCGTCGAGTCTGGGTTCGACTGGTAGAACATGTGGTACAGACCAGTCTCCTGGTCGTAGTACGGTGCACACGGGTCGTTCATCCACTTTTCACGAGCCAGGAAATGGTACACGGGGCGGAACTGCTGGAACAATTCGGTACCAGGCTCAGCCTCAACGATTTGGGCACGGGCAGCTTGTGGGCTGAAGACGAGGGCAGTGGCGAAGGCACCGAGGGCCAAGGCGCTCGGAATCACCTTCATGCTCGATATAAAGTCCCCGAAGGTCGGTTGGTCTTGAAACTTGGGCTGAGTGTTTTGGAACACTTCGGCTTGGCGAAGAAAATTGAAGAGTGAGATTAAAGGAGATGTTGTCAACTGTTGGCATCGACCGCAGCTTCATTTTTCTGTTCGCAGCTCATCGGGTTGTGGTTGTGTTCGAATCACAAATTGATGCACGAATAGATCAAGGAATTTGCAGTAACGTCGATTACCAAGCTCACAAGTCTAACATTTTTTTTATCGCTTAGAAACATATTATGAAAAGAGTTTTGAAAATGCGATTATTGTTGGACTGCCAGCAGCAGCTTCGCTATAAGACGCGAGATATTTTACATGCACGCAAGCCTTGGCATCAACTATTGAAAGATGGCAACGAGTGAAGAGATAACGTAGTAACATTAAAATAACGTTTCCTGAACTGTGCTACATGTCAATGACCTTGCCGGAGGTTCAGCTATAGTAGTTTTGGGGCTGGTTCATCACTAAGTTTTGATGTTGAAAATCCCACAAACAAACTATGGTAGCTCAGAGGGCTTGCCCCCATCCGAAAATTGTCTCTAGAGATTCAAGACGTCGAAACAATGCACGTTCTCAAGGTGAAGTAATGATGAGCAGAAAACGGAGAGCTGATTAAGCTTCAGCAGAGCACCGCCACATTGAGGAGACTTTCAAAGCCGAAAGATGATCAGACTGATACAGAGCACGAGCAGATGGAGCTAGAGAACTCACTTGAGTCAGTTCTTTCGGGCCATCTGCAGTCATAGAGCAAAATTGCAATGTGCATTGGGAACTTTCCTATTGCCAACTTGGCAATTCCAGGCAGAGCAGCGAGAAATCCAGAGCTTTGCATCTCATCTCCGTGGCTTCACAGGAACAGAGGAACAGGCAGATCGAGCGATGCAGTGTAGTCGGTGAAACATATACTTATCCTCGTGGGTACTACAACATCTTGCAGCTCTCACACGTCGGAAACACCGCCGAGCTTTTTAAGTCGTTGCACATCTAACACCACGCAACAACCGCTGGCGAACGAACTGCTCGTAAAGAGCAAACTGAGTGGAAAAGTAGCTATCATGGCCATGAGTTAGTTGCTGTAGAGCACTACTAAAATTGCACGCACATGTGAAGTAAACTGCTGAGTGTACTTTGCAACTACGCGAGGCTCGCGGTCCATACTGGCCATCGCTAAGTGGCGCTCGGCTTTTCAAGATGGAGTAGAAATAGCTAGCACCCTCAGACCGTATGAGGACGAGCTAGATGACATAGGCTTGATCACTCGTTGTCACATACAAAGTATTTAAAATGTCAATCTCGCCCGAAGTGATGCAACACATCACTCAGCGGGAACTCGTGGCGCTGACGACAGACTACAGTTTTCTGGGCGACTCCTTTCACATGGAGAGCACTCGGTCCATGAATTGTGTCGCGCCATGATGCTGTACAATTTACCTCTCCGTGGAAATCTACATGCACGCGTAGAGGGATTCTTATGATACGTGTATTGTATGTCTTGCCCATCAGCAAAGCAATCAGCGCCAGCATAACTTCGGTAAATTGCCTCGATCACTACCTAGCGAGTCATTTACCGGAACAAGCATTTAGCTCTGAAACAGTGGCTGATGGTGATGATGATCACTGGTGTCTATTCAGTTTAGATCCCTGAAAAAACTGTAACCAGCACAGTAGAGGTGGTTTGAACGTCTACTTACCCTTTGGGGGTTACCTGCTGTATCCTCCCCTACAATTTCTATGTAGGCGAAACTGTGTCGGCATCGAATTTCCGACAAGTGTTTGTCTACTTGCCTCGACTCTCTGTATGCGGCCGCACGCAGCTGACGTACCGCTGCTCGCCACATGTCTTGCTTTCCTCGTTCGATCTCGATGATTTCGTTGCGATGAACTCTGCGGTTTCGATGCGTCCACAGTCTTGCTATTGCGATGCAAAAGTGACTATAGTGCATGTACTGTAGATATAACTTCGTACAGCTTTCTCACCAATGACGTAACGCCACTGTAGCAACGAACGCTTCACTTCCATGCCCAAGCATAAGCAAAAATGATGTCAACAACTCAATGCTAAAAAACGAGATAACACTATTACATGTTTTGAAGGCTTCGATATCGAATATGCTAAAAACTCTAATCTATCGACGCTATTAGCGCTGCCTCAATTCAAGAGATAAAACTTAGAATGTTGGCACCACGCGCTTCTCCGCCCAAACGTGCTTAGGCTCCGTCCACACCTGAACATTCTCAAACGTAGCGGCACCAGAAGCCGTCAAAGCAATGCCGTCCGATCCAGTCTTGCTAGCGCAAGGGTAGATGCGAGCCGATAGAGCGAAACGCCCGTTCACAAACACCTCCACGCTCGACACGTCCACGAACACGTGGAAACTCAGCTTCTCGCGCGTCGCCTCGCACACGTCTGCCTGCTGGCCGGCCGTGCCGGTGAAAATGTCGTACAAGTAGAAGTAGCCCCATATCGATTCCGTCACCGGCGTTACACCATTGTCCGTGAACACGGCGCAGTCCACAGAAGAGCTGCTCGAACGGTCAATAATCACCTTCTTCTCCGCGTCGTCGTACACAATACTGGTTACCTCGTCGCCCTCCGAACTGCGGCGCACCTCAAAACCGACCTTGCTGCCACGCTCGAACTCCGCCACCTCGGCGATCAGCTCGAACGACTTACCCGTCGACTTCAGCACCTCCGACGTCGCGTTCACAGACACGTTCGCCACCTCCTCGTACGCGTTCTCGTTGCGCAACAGCTGCAGGTCGCTCAACGGCTTCACGCCCAGCGTCTTGATGGTCTTGCTCTGCTTCGCTGAACCGTCGGCGCATGACACGTCCTTCGAGTCCGACACGATCCAGTCGCCCTTGCCGACCAGGTGTTCGTCCACGTCGTAGATATCGCGCACGATGGTGATACCCACCTCACGCGGCACCGAGAGCATGCCGTCCCAACCCTGAGGCTGACCAGTGGTGAAGTTGTTGTCCTCTGTGATCCAGCCGATCAGCACGTTCTTGCCGTCCTTGTCCGTGTAAATGCTGTTGGCGTACCAGTCGCTACGGTCCGACACACCCACCATCAAAGGCGTGAACAGACCCGCCTCCGGGTCCGTCTCCACGCCGCAGCCACCACCAGATCCGAATGAGCCCGTGGCCCACATAGGGTAACGGTTCGGATCACCTTCAGCGGCAAACAGCATGACATTGTGGAGCTCGCCATCCTCGTCCGTCATCTCGCGGTAGATCGTGGTCTCGAAGTTATAACCCCAGCCGCCACTGTACGGAGAAAACGTGGTGTTCTTCTCCTGTGAGAGCAGGTACCCCTTGTACTCCCAGTTCACGTAGTCCTCGGCATGGTACAGGAAGACGCGAGGTCCTTCGTCGCGGATACCGCCGGCCACAAGCAGATAGTTGCTGCTGTTGGTGGTATCGTAGCCAAAGTGCGTGTCGAGCGACTTCGAGTGGAATGGCATCGGGTCGCGCCAGCCGGTGACATTGAGGCCCGTAGGAGGCAGCTCAATGAGCGGCTCACTTCCCTTCTGCCATGTCTTACCGCCATCATCGGTGGTAGCGTACACGACATGCTCGCCGAAAAGATACTCCTTCTTCCATGCGATCGGAAGTGCGGTAACTCCTGTGTAGAAGACGGTGTGCTTGCCGTCAATGGCGTTGTCCATGGAGAAACCGGAAAACACACCAAGCTGATCCCACTTGTCTTGGAACGGGTACAGAGCGTTCGGGTAGTCCTCCCACGTGACCTGGTCATTGGACACAGCGTGGCCCCAGGTCATGTTTCCCCAGATCGTCGAGTTCGGGTTGAGCTGGTAGAACATGTGATACAGACCCGTCTCCTGGTCGTAGTACGGCGCGCACGGGTCGTTCATCCACTTTTCACGAGGCGTGAAATGATACACCGGGTGGAACTGTTCAAACAGGTCCGTTCCAGGCTCGGCCTCGACGACTTCAGCTTGGGCACGGACAGCCTGTGGGCTGAAGACGAGGGCAGCGACGACGGCACTGAGGGCCATGACGCTCGGAATCACCTTCATGCTTAATTGATAGAGTCTCTGAAGACCGAGGGATCGCAGAACTCGTTGAACAGAGTAGCTTCGGCTGACGAAGTAGATTGAGAAATGGTCACAGTTCGACTGATGCACATGGCCGAGCGCTTGTGTTCAAGGCTTAATACCTGTAAGAGCCAGCAGTTGGTGGCATTTGAAGCGAACTCTGTACAGGTGCTTGAAGTTCTGGGCAACCGGAGTTAACAAGAGCCGCTGAAGAGGGTGCAGAAGGGTCTCCGTGGGGTCATCCCGCCTCGACACGGTTATCGTAACACACCGCGACGCAACGAACTTGATTTCTTCAGCCAACAGCGATTTGAGTTGTTGAGTTCGAAAACCTGTCACGCCTAATGCCAATCGTCAATGAGCTGCACGTCTCGACAGTGACCGAGTTTGAAAAACCTGCGACTGATGCCCATCCGACATGACTGCACTCCAGAACTTCAAGATGCATGACCCCAAGCAGCCACAGATGGCCATTCGGCCACGCCGAAATGCGCAAGTATCACTTGCCAAGTGAACCGCTAGGATCAAGATGCCATGGTACACGGCCACCAGGTGTACCCCGTTATTTGCCTTCTGGTGCAAACTAGGTTTCACTCCTCCAGCCGCACGCAGACAATTGGCTGAGATCGAGGTCTGCCGCGATTCACTGGAGCAGAATTCGTGCCTAGATATCCCAAGTGCTTCAACAAAGACGCCCCGCCGCCAACTGCAATGAGGCGAGATCAAAACTGAAGAGCCAGCAGCGATCGATCATACGATCGATCCTCTGGAAGACAGAAAAATAAGACCTTGATTGTCTGTGACAGTCCGTTACATTGATGGTGGCGGCTGACAGGCTCTCTTTCGAGTTTTGAAGTCGGCTCCAGCGAGCGGTGACAACCTGGAATCAAATCATATCCAGTGTGATCAGCATCATTAGTGTGTCAAGTTATAGCTGCCAAACTACCACACCAGTTAACCCAGGCTGGGATACGTACCTCGACTCCATTGCCCATGTATTTCCATGTACTTCAGCGCAGTTTAGAATCGATCCTGTCCACGAATGGAATTATCGAATACCCATTGATGATCTCGAATTTGTAGGAACGCCTTCAAAGGCCTGAAAGCCATGCACGTATAGCCAAGCACAACCGTGTTCGTACACAGTCGTATTTTGTGTACGCTTCACTTGCCAGTCGCGCAGTTGTAGATGCTCTTATCTCAACACCGAGAGCAGATATGAGAAAGCTGCCGACTACTATCCATAGGTTTGGCTCTAGAACGTCAAGAAAAAGTGCCGTATCATATTGTAAAATAAGCCTTAGAGCAAGTGTGGTGACAAAGGACTTCTAACACGCCAATAAGCAAAAGAATTTGGCTGCACAACGCGAAAGTACCGGCGTGAATGCTGTAAGTTATCACATGCACGTCGAAGTACAGTACATTACATCTTACCGGCGGTCGCGGTGGAGGCACGGCTGCATAACATATCGATATTCAATTCTACCGTACCTCTCTTACTTTGGCCTCGCTCTACACCAACAGAATACAGATGAGCCCATCAATGTGATTCAAATAATTGTATTCGATTGCATAAAATGTTGGATATCTACGAGTGTGCGTTATAGCTGAGACCAAGTGCGTTAGCCCTCAAGCATCATCATGCGAGGACAATCTACTGCTCTGATCCGTTCACTCTCTTCACCTCACGGCGAATCCATATCAAAATGTTGGCACCACGCGCTTCTCCGCCCAAACGTGCTTAGGCTCCGTCCACACCTGAACATTCTCAAACGTAGCGGCACCAGAAGCCGTCAAAGCAATGCCGTCCGATCCAGTCTTGCTAGCGCAAGGGTAGATGCGAGCCGATAGAGCGAAACGCCCGTTCACAAACACCTCCACGCTCGACACGTCCACGAACACGTGGAAACTCAGCTTCTCGCGCGTCGCCTCGCACACGTCTGCCTGCTGGCCGGCCGTGCCGGTGAAAATGTCGTACAAGTAGAAGTAGCCCCATATCGATTCCGTCACCGGCGTTACACCATTGTCCGTGAACACGGCGCAGTCCACAGAAGAGCTGCTCGAACGGTCAATAATCACCTTCTTCTCCGCGTCGTCGTACACAATACTGGTTACCTCGTCGCCCTCCGAACTGCGGCGCACCTCAAAACCGACCTTGCTGCCACGCTCGAACTCCGCCACCTCGGCGATCAGCTCGAACGACTTACCCGTCGACTTCAGCACCTCCGACGTCGCGTTCACAGACACGTTCGCCACCTCCTCGTACGCGTTCTCGTTGCGCAACAGCTGCAGGTCGCTCAACGGCTTCACGCCCAGCGTCTTGATGGTCTTGCTCTGCTTCGCTGAACCGTCGGCGCATGACACGTCCTTCGAGTCCGACACGATCCAGTCGCCCTTGCCGACCAGGTGTTCGTCCACGTCGTAGATATCGCGCACGATGGTGATACCCACCTCACGCGGCACCGAGAGCATGCCGTCCCAACCCTGAGGCTGACCAGTGGTGAAGTTGTTGTCCTCTGTGATCCAGCCGATCAGCACGTTCTTGCCGTCCTTGTCCGTGTAAATGCTGTTGGCGTACCAGTCGCTACGGTCCGACACACCCACCATCAAAGGCGTGAACAGACCCGCCTCCGGGTCCGTCTCCACGCCGCAGCCACCACCAGATCCGAATGAGCCCGTGGCCCACATAGGGTAACGGTTCGGATCACCTTCAGCGGCAAACAGCATGACATTGTGGAGCTCGCCATCCTCGTCCGTCATCTCGCGGTAGATCGTGGTCTCGAAGTTATAACCCCAGCCGCCACTGTACGGAGAAAACGTGGTGTTCTTCTCCTGTGAGAGCAGGTACCCCTTGTACTCCCAGTTCACGTAGTCCTCGGCATGGTACAGGAAGACGCGAGGTCCTTCGTCGCGGATACCGCCGGCCACAAGCAGATAGTTGCTGCTGTTGGTGGTATCGTAGCCAAAGTGCGTGTCGAGCGACTTCGAGTGGAATGGCATCGGGTCGCGCCAGCCGGTGACATTGAGGCCCGTAGGAGGCAGCTCAATGAGCGGCTCACTTCCCTTCTGCCATGTCTTACCGCCATCATCGGTGGTAGCGTACACGACATGCTCGCCGAAAGATACTCCTTCTTCCATGCGATCGGAAGTGCGGTAACTCCTGTGTAGAAGACGGTGTGCTTGCCGTCAATGGCGTTGTCCATGGAGAAACCGGAAAACACACCAAGCTGATCCCACTTGTCTTGGAACGGGTACAGAGCGTTCGGGTAGTCCTCCCACGTGACCTGGTCATTGGACACAGCGTGGCCCCAGGTCATGTTTCCCCAGATCGTCGAGTTCGGGTTGAGCTGGTAGAACATGTGATACAGACCCGTCTCCTGGTCGTAGTACGGCGCGCACGGGTCGTTCATCCACTTTTCACGAGGCGTGAAATGATACACCGGGTGGAACTGTTCAAACAGGTCCGTTCCAGGCTCGGCCTCGACGACTTCAGCTTGGGCACGGACAGCCTGTGGGCTGAAGACGAGGGCAGCGACGACGGCACTGAGGGCCATGACGCTCGGAATCACCTTCATATTTTGTAAAATTGTGCAAACTTGACGATGGTGGGGTCTTCAGTGTTGCGAAGGAAATTATTAAGTGAGCTAGCGCTGTGGCTTGACTTGCAAGCAGGCCTTGCTGGGCTTCGGTGGGGAAGAGCCAGAGTGGACATTTATCTTCAGGATAGACGCCGAGTGCACTTTACCGAGTTGCAGCTGTTACTGTATACAGATTAGGGACCCTTGATGCATGTTAACACCACGTATGCGACGCTGCAGGCTTGATTTTTCGGGAGGCTTCATACTGCTTCGAAATGATAGATTAAGGCTGCAGATCCGTCTCTGGACGGTTGACGAGGACTTCAAGATGGCCAAGCAGCAAAGGCGTTAACGAACGGACGAAAACTTCAGAACGGTGTGCATTCAAACGGAATTGCAACCCTTGCAACCCAACCTATCTTTGCATTCGCAGGTTCTACTCAAGGTAATGTTGGTCTCCGTGGAGAACTGCATTGGTGATCGTAAAGTTTTTCGTGTTTCTTAGGGATTTTTTCGTCTTCTGCTTTTTCTACCCCATTTTCTCATTTTTTTCATGGATAACCATAGTCACATTAATACAAAAGGCATGGCGTACGACGCCAATGCCCACTTTGCATGACAGGAGATGCCGCTGCGCTTGGGTGTCGATGCCTGCAGTGACCAAAGGTGTTCACTGCTTTTACGCGAGTATGCTTCCGCGCTCATTTGGAGTCTTGCTTTTACTGCTCAAGTCGTTGTATCTCCACTGGGCTTATTTCGGGGCAGTCCGTCGAATACAGTTGCTGGCAAACTTCCATCGACTACGAAATAGCTAACAAGTAGTGCGATGGTAAATGCGTAGTACGTCGACACAGATTTTCTCCGCGACGTAGTATCTGCTTTCCAGTTGGAAAGAATGTCCATCCACACATGTCATTACCCATTCACCCAGCTTGAGTAAATGGATAAGAGCGCGGGGCATTCCGGAAGTCACGGCGCTGTTTCCGTTGGCCACCAGCGTACTTGCGTGGACCGTTCCGCCACTTACCATTGCGACTATAGCTATTCACATAGTACGGCGGGCGGAAAGATGGTGTGTTGCTGTGGGAGAAGCCCATCTTTTCCAGATCGTCCGTGTATTTTGCACGCTCCAGTTCAGCGCCACTACGGTCCAACCCGAAAACAAATTTGGGCAATTCTTCCCAGCTCATCACCCTCGCATCGGCAGTCATGTCTGGCTGCTTGTCTTCCATCTGTTGCAAATCCGTCGCCAAGAAAAATCGAATAGTCTGCTCCAGTGTCTTCTTCACTTCCGGGTCGTCCTTCGGTTGAATAGTTTGCTGCCGACGAGAGTGGAACTCAATGCCAATGAACATACACGAACCTGGGCCCTGATGTTTGCCGTCGTAAGTGTGCGGAAAATAGCGAGGGAATGCATGGACTCGCGAGACTGGTGACATGTGGTGAAGATTGTCCACAAGCTTTCGGAGCCGCGACTGTACGAACTTGCCCCATTTGTGCATCGCACCTTCAGACTCTGCCTGGAAGTTGAAAACCATGTACGAGCTGTACCGGATGAAGAAATTCGACGGCTGAAAAAGCTTGTCCCATGGACTTACTCCACCCGCGCTCAAGAGATCCTCACCTATGCTTGCTGCTGGATCAACCACATCCTTTTTTTCAAGGTGGGCATCGATGTCGCCATGCACACCACAGCCGCCTTTAAATCAGCTTCAGAACTCTCTGGAGACGAAGTTGTAGGAAATGGCTTCGAAATACCAACAGCAATTTCAGCCAAGTATCTCGCGCGCCACAGCTCTTCATAAATCACAGAGAACGTCGGTTGAGAGACTTGAACTGACGAGTTCATATGAGGATACGCAGGTGTGATGATCGGCATAATGTGTGATCGATCAAACACGCTCTGGCGAGGATCCCACATGTCAAACCCGAGCCCAGCATCATAAATCATGTTCAGCATTACTGGCTGCGGCCACTGCCACTCTGAAAGAACTTGGAAGAACCGCACAAAAATCTTTGCAGGTTCCGCAGTCGGGTATAACTGGCACACGAACGCAACGAGGATAGCCCAACTGATGCCACCTAAGTAACCAAGTTTAGCTGAGTAGATTCCGCGACGCCGTGCCCATGCGCGAACAGCTCGCAACACAATCCGGAACTCGCGACGCCTCGGCACCAAGCACAACAGCATGGAGCTCACACGCGGCGCATTCAGACTCTTCATCGATGCGTCATGCACACCCACCAGCATGTGGTCGGAATCAATATTTTGGTTGGCCTCAATGCTCGACACAGGGAGTCGGGAAAATAGCAGGTCCATACGCACTCCGAGAAATGACAACGAAATGAGCGGCACATAAGCATTAGGTACAGGCGCGAGATGCGAGACTCCTGAGGTCTGACCTAGCACCCGACAGAACGATGTGAAGAAATCGTCATGCGTGACATGCCACGGTACGACACACACAGCATCGATATCCGAGTTTGGGTCGTCCAACCCTAGACGATACGAGCCTGCTAGGAACAGCGATCCTTTGTTAGCGCAATGTGTTCCTCACTCAGAGCACGTTCACGCCCAACCATTTTCACCCACTTGGTGAGCAGGTCCGACAACTGTTTCAATACTTGAAGTTTATGCATCCGTGCTTCGGGGCATCCGTAGGCGAAATGTCGTCCACAAACTCCACGAAAGATTGCAAGGCGCTTGGGTCCATCACGGGCTGCATGGGGCTCTCGACAACACAACCGACCGCAGGCACTAGATGGCATTTATGGTACAAAACATCTCGCGCTTCATCCAGATAGCCATCGCAAATATTTGAGTACAAATTCTGCTGCAATTGGGTGGAAATGACCCCTTGCTGAGCTGCATGTTGTACCGACCACGACAGAGCGTTCGATTCTTCGTACTCCCGATTGGCCACAAATTCGGCCGACAAATTTGTGATTCGGTCCAGTAACATATAGGCCTCTTCATCCTCTTCTTCACATTGCGATAAAATACTCGAGATTTCCTCTTCTTCGTCATTGGGGACCATCTCGACGCCACGACGGTGGGAACTGAATTGAGACAGGGGACTATGGTGAGGACTTGGGCACGAAGATTCGGCTGTTGACTCACTGTTCGTGTCATCGCAATCCAAAAATCATCATCACTGTCCATTACTTTTGTGGGATGATGACTCCCACTACCGGTAGTTGAACATCGAACTGCCAACTCACTGGACAGTTCGTTTTCATCAAAAGTAAGAGAGTCCTCCTCCTGGCCATCACTGGATGAAGTACCGGTACTTGACGGGGGTGAAAATTGAAGTTCTTTGCATACTGGAGAAGAAGCTGCAGAAGTTGAAGCACATCGTTCTTTCTTTTCCAGACTGTGATCATCACAGGAGGAACGTAAACTTGCTGTTGCTTGTGTCTCAGAGTCTGAAGGAACTCCAACGGGCAACGATGCCCGTCGTAGCAAAAACACAGTCGGTACTCGACACTGTGCGAGGTCGGTCATTTCCCTGTTCCGCGGTTTCTTCTTTCTCAAAGAGGCACTCTCTTTCCGACGTGGACTTCCACGTTTTCTTCCCTTAAACTCGGTGCAACTGTGCTTCTCACGTTCACAAAGTTCCTCCAGAGCCGTCAATTTTTAGGTGAACGACACCCACTTGGGTCACTTTTCTTGTCATGGTGTTTACGACCGTGATGAGATTTCAGAGCTTCGCACCGCTTTTTGAAACTGGGACTCTCCACGATCTTCGTGATACTGCGAGACCGGAAAACTTTGGTACGCGGGGGGCATGGGGCTTTCCTTTCGTGGGTCTGGTGGTCATTAGAGTGGTGTTTCCCGTCACTCTGTCGAGGGGAAACCATCGTTTTAGAGGGAGAGGAGCGGAAGTCGGAGGGGAACGCACCACTGCGTCTTTAAAGGAAAACACGCGCTTAGGTTGAGAACTGGAAAAAATTGGGGCTGGGGCTTGCGATTGTACCATCGAGTTAGGTCCGTGACGCATCACCATCTTTACTCCGTTAGGGGGAAACCTGTCTGTTCACCGTCGAAACCTGGGTGGATTTTAGAGAGTGAGGCTCTACCGCTGTTGCTGCCGAGTCGCTTTACGCACACACTTAGGGGAAACAGTCGCCGTTACTGCGACGGTTCACAACGGCCACTTCACTTCTCGGTCGCACACGAACTGCACACAAAGACTGCACAAAATATGTATCAGCACTTGCTTCTCTCGAGTTCGTGTTTGAAAGGTTAGGCTAAGCCTAAAGTGTCTAAAAAACGGAATGATGGTAAAGCAATGCGCACCTTGAGTCAGAGGGGTCACCGACGGGTGAGCAGGAAGAGGAGGAAGGAAAGAGGCGAATGCGCGGACGAGGGCGACAACCGAACGCTGCCGCTGCCTGAGTCTGTGCTGTGAACCTGTGGCCGACGTGAAGGAATGATGCGAGTGGGGAGGGATGGGGCGCCGCATTTTCGTCAGGTCCTCCGGATTCACCCACCAAAGTCAAAAACGAGACGTTCTCGAGCATACTGAAACCAAGTTCAAGCGACCCCTCCTTACTGAAACCAAGTCAAGAGGCTACTATTCAGGCAGATTGCGTTTTAGAGCTTTTCAACTTACTTTTTGTATGACTCCCTACTCTGCCCCAGTTCCAACTGGTCCTGTTTCGGCCGTTCTGACGTCAAGTTAGGGTGTTGTCAGGTTGGAGACCGTGATATGGCTTAACCCTTTGGATATAAGCCATCCTTACGAAGTTTAGCCCACGAAACGGAAAATGAGGTCCCGCCGATGCTTTGATGGTAATGGTCGAACGCGGCCTTAGCTCCCTTGAAGGCAACAAGACCATATTAATCTGGCGAGCAATCGGAGAGCAAATGTGACCGTAAACGACTTGGTTTCAGATCTGAGTTGAATCACCAGAATCTGAGTCTAGAAAGTTTAATATAGTATTTTGTAGGGAGACATTCCATGCGACATGCTACATCTGAGTCTGACACACTCATCCGACGTCGCATCGGTTTTCGCGGGGTTCAACCGGTACGTTGTACCATAGAGTCAGTGCCAGAGACTGGCCGTCTGTCGCCACAACGCCAGCAAGCCTCAAGTGATGGGACCAAACCGCCAAGAGCTCCAGTATGGACTTCAGTGCGTTGTGTGCACTCGGCAGGTCTATGACATTGAGGTTTGGCACTGGTTTGGTGACAAGCTCCATCCACCAACAACTCAGGACGGGATCTGCCAAGCCGTCTCGTTCGTCGTTCGGTTCACATAGTAAACCTGATTGGAATTCGGATCGAACACTTCTTCCCATGGCGACTCCGCCCCATGCCCTTGAAACTCGTCTCCACTCCACTGATAGTCTGTAGACTGCTGGGCGACAGAAGACCCAGGCAACAGATCCATGACGTAATTACTACTTGTAGGAGCTTGGCTGTAGCTGTAGTCGTAGCTGCTCACATCTGCAGATGGTTGAGCCTCTGAACCATACGTCGAGTCGTAGGAATTCCACTCGCTATTGCTGCTGTTCATATCTGGCCCGTAGTTGGCGGTTGATATGTTGTAAGCGCTGTGCTCGGTCCCGTACCAATTTGATCCGTTGCTATCGGCAGCGTAGTCTCCACTCGAGTAGTAGTAGCTCCCGCTATCCACCAGGTCAGACGTCCCGTCCACCATTACAGCAGACGACTCCAACGCACTACTGTTGTATCCATAGGCATCATACTTGGAAGAGTTTTCGTGGTAGTCCGTCGTGTAGGTATTGTTGTGTCTTGTCCAAGCTCCAGCCGCATCGACTATGTTGGTTGACGCATAATAGTTGTAGTATGGGTCCGTAGCTTCAACGCTTGTAGTCTCAGTTGCTGGCCACGTGGAGTTTGATAAAGGCCATGGTTGTCCTGCAATAGAGTCACTTGGTGTTGGGTCAGCAGCAGCAAAAGTATTTGTGTCGACCTCAGTTGGTTGTGCTTGTGCTACACCCAGCTTATCATCAGTGGCGTTTTCGGCTTGTTGTCGTTTGGCTTCGCGCTCCTGCTGTTCTTCCTTGTATTCCGCTGCACGCTGACGTTGTGCTGCCCTCTCGCGTCGAGCTAAGAGTTTCAATCGCTTCCACTCCCAGAATCGCTCGGCTCTATTTGCAAGTAGTACAAGGCACACGATAGTCACGAATGGTTAGAATGCCTAAGTCATTGCAGGCTAAAAGTTTCAATGCATGCACGTACAGCGAGTGGTTAATCCACACGGTTCGCTGCGGGTCGAGCGAAAATTCCACGAGAAACATCGCGACTGGGACATCCTCGACAGGATCATCTTCCTCGTCTCTCCTATTTCGTAGTTTCTTGGGTAACGGCGCCTCGTAAGACTGTGCGAGCGGCACGATGTTCTCGGTGATAACTCCCTTCGCATGTATGTCGGCGAACCATGAGTCAGCACCGCTTGACGATGTCGAGGACGCTGCTTCTTTGTCGCCACCTTCAAGTCCGGGGAATACTCCGTCTGACTTCCTCCAGCTCTCAAGCTGCCGCCACGCACAAAGTGCTCGCTCTGCAGGTTCGGATTCTTGTTCGGTCAACTTCTGCAGGCGCAGAGTTTGTCGATTTCGTATCCACCCGCGGAGGTCTTCTGTCGTCCAAAGCTCATTTGACCCTGATCGAAGTAAACCCATGCCTGGCAATGGAATCCCCACCGTCACATACTCATCAACGAGCAGTCCGAAAAATCTGGCTCGGATACTCAGCTGTCGACGTGCCGGTGCATTCAAGCTACGAAGCCGACGTTCCACATGCGAGTCGGTGCTCAGCGGTGGTGCTATTCCCAGTGCATTTTTGGCTCTATAAGCTAAGCGTTTTGCAATACGTGCGTCCTCAAGATGATGCAGCCACAGACTGCTCTTTTCTTTTCGTAGAGCGGCAGCTATACGCCTGGCACGGAGAATTGGCACATGCGAGCGCCAAAATGCCTGGAGTTTTCGAGCACACCTCTCCTGCCGGGCTTGTAGGTTTTTGGAGCGCATCCTGTCCAAGCTTTGGCGGTCTCGAGCGTCTTGCTCTTCTTGTAGTCGCTTAGCACGGCCACGTCTTCCCTGTGTTTGCAGCGGCACGGGGTGAAGCTCTCCACAGCTTTCATTTGGATGGGAGTGAAGTGCACACCGTCCACAAACTCGGAGGGGTGGATCACCGCAAGCTACACATTCCCACTGAACTGCATCAACAGCGCCCGGAAGGTCGTATATATATGATGGTGTCTGGTGTAAGTTTTCATCATCGTTTGAGAGCACGAAGTGCAAAATTCCAGCAGCAGCTCTGTTCGATGGGTTCTCAAACCACCGCGGCGATGCAAAAATCCGAAGCATACGTCACAGAACAGCGACTCATTCTTGTTGCCTTCACCTTTGTCTTGGACCTCGCTCGCAGGGGGATCCTTTTCCTTTGCTTGTCTACCTTCGTCTTGGTGACCCTTTGGGGTGCGGGCAAAATCTTGGGCTTCGCACTTCGGAAGGCAGTCGAGGCATCGACGTGACGCTAGCTGGAATTGGCAGAGTCCGCAAAACAATAGACGCTCGAGCTCATGTTCACACTCGTTCGATTCTTCCGTATCGCTGTCTATCTCCTCCTTGTCATCCATCCCAGGCCCTTCGGAGGCGTGAGTGTCGTCTTTAGCTTTTCGAGACGCGTGGGTATGGTTTTAGACTTATGGTATTCAGCAAAGCACTCCAGGCAGAAGAGCTCGTCGCAGTCGTAGCATACCCATTGTGCACAGCGATCACAGTTTTCCCGCCCATTGCAATGAGCCTTAAGTGTGCGTTCGGGAGGGGAATGGTACAGGCTCGCTACGAACGTCTTCAGCTCCGAGTCGTAGAGGCTTGTGCCAAGTCGAATAACCCGACCTCGGGTTCATCCAGTAAGGTAGACCCCAGGTCGGATCCAAGAATTTTTCGTATGTCTCCCGTATTCGAAGCCTCAGTGCACGGCGCGCCAGTATCTTTCGAGCTTGCTTTTGCAGCACCACAGCAGCACGCGAGAGTTCTTGGTTCCGTAAATCACGTCGCTTTTCGGCAATCAAAGTTACTCCTTTCAGTTTGTCGCGGCGCCGACCAAAAAATCGCTGAAGACAAGACGAGCAACGGGACATCTCACCCGACACATAAGCGTCAAATTGCGACGCCAGAGACTGCATCATCACGTGTTGAAACAGTGAACGCCACAGCAATGCGAGCACACGTGCTTCAGAGCCGTCATAGCGACCCCAGAACGGCGTTGCGTCTTGAGATTGCTGTGTCAGTGTTATTTCGCCTAGTAGCTCAAGCGTACGAATAAATACGACGTAGTCTAGCGCTCCCTTTGTCCCACCCGTAGCTCTAGCGATCGCCACATCCACTTCAACGGATGAAAACGTGTCGTTAGCTGCCGCACCTTTAGCCCCTTGCTGGGTAATTTTTGGTTGCGCCGGTTTGGAGATGATGCTGCGTCGACTACTACGGGCTGCTGGGATTGGCGAGTGCCGCTCGCTACAGCCTTACCTCGCTTGTGAAGCGAGCGGAAAAATGACACAGCCTTAGCGCGCTCCAGCTTGGTCTGAAAGAGAGACTTGCCATCCAGCTCACGCCACGCCACCGGCATCTTCCAACCACAAACGACTAGAAACACCATTTGGAGAACTGGGAATGCCACGATGGTCAAATTATGTTTGCCGCCGATAGCAATCATCACCTTATGCTTTGATGGTGACCCTATCACCTTCGAAGATGACATCGATGACCGCCCCGCTGGTGTATTGGATAGAAGTGGACGCAACGCTTCCTCGAGACTCGCACGCAACGACTGCACTGCGAATGTGTCCGCCATGTGTTGCCTGCACAAGCGGAGGCTTTGGTCGCAGAAAACTATTGTCTCGTCTCGTTTTCGAGCAATTTTCAGCAAATGATCTAGCCGTGACGGCAGCAAATAGCGAAAACGAAACCAGCGTTGCACCCGGAAGGTGGAAGCCAGTCGTTTTTCACTTTCAAAGCGCCAAAGTTTTGCGCGTTGCTGAGTTCGCTTCAGCTTGAACCACCGCCCGATCTTTCGTGCTGCGATATGGCGCTTCCGAATAGATCGCCACCTCCAACGGAGAGTGAAGCTCAAAAGAGAGCGCTCAGCGCGGCGATGGCGAGCCGTACGCCTGCCTTGAATTCCACGAACGTGTCGTTGGATTTGCGTCGCCGATCTGTGTCTCTTTAATACACGGGCTTCCACTTGCTTCGCTTTCCTTTGCCATACAGATATCTGGGCACGCCTTCTTGCTCGATAGTGACGATAGCAATTCTGCAGAATGATCACTGCTTTGACGTCTGTCCTTTGAGATACTTGAGCAATAACACTTTTGCCTGGGCGGACTTGAATACTGACATCAGTTGTGCAGGTTGAGAAGTAAGACTGTAGTTAGGTAGGCGTCGTATTTTGCGTTCAGCGGATTCAGACGCTGGAGCTGACATCTTTGGTCATTGGACTCCTGCATCATCTTTAGTTGTCTAGCTTTCATTTCAAGGCGTGCCCGCTTTGCCAATTTCTTACGCCTGGCCTCGGACATACGAAACTTGCGTTGTTGCACCCAACGTCGTAAATGCTTCTGGATAAGCACAGCAGCGAATCGCGAACGGTGATGCTCGCGTTGCATGAGTGCTAGCCATTCGTTGGTCTGCTTTGCTCGGGCGACATCACGTCGGGTATCTACTCCAAACCATTCGCAAACCGCTCGTGCAATACACTTCGCTGCGCGTTGACGACGCAGTAGATATATCACACGCCGCCACCGTGACCGCATAGCGTATGGGAATATCGTTCGATGAGCGATCAGGAATTCTGCGCCGCGTCTCTCAAATATCCATTTTGTGCGAGCTTGTTTGGACATGTTGCGCAAGAGTGCGAGTCTCACTTGTTCCTCCTGTCGCTGCCGTCGCCTACTTTCTGCTAACAAATGGCGTGCGCGTCGACCGCGATATAGTTTCTGGATATTCACCACCACATACAACTTCCGCGCGTAGGCGAGTGCATTTACCAGTGATTGACTACGCCATTGACGCGTGCGAAAGGCCTTCTGCAAAAGGCAGGCTGCAGTATCTCTCGATTGGCGTTGCTTGATTGCTCGCATTCTTTGAAAGCGCCGCCATGTCATTTGTACTTTCATCGCTTGGCTCGCTCTGTACTTGATGCGGAAAACCAGAAGTTGATGCTTTTGATGATTCATGGCACTAAGCTCACGACGCAACCGCCGCGCTTGTCGTCGCTCCCAATGACCCCGATACACACGCATAATTTCTGCCACCGCCCGGCGCTGAATTTGCAACCGTAGCGCCAAAGTGGCTGTCCACCAGTGGCGGAAGTAAAACTGAAAGAAACGATGTTGAAAGCGAATTAGCACGTTGCGTGCAGCCTCGAATGCTCGATCACCGACGAGATTTCGTTCAAATAGAAAATTGATGGAAGAATCTTCTCAGCTCTGGCAAGCTCCTTTTGCAGCTCTGCGTCGGCACGTGCCACGGCCTTTTCAGAATGCCGTAGCTCTTGGTTACGATTGACTAGCGCCATCTGCATTGAGTCTATGATCTTTGTTGTGTCGGCTACGAGTTTCTCGGCGGCGGACCCCTGCTGCTCAAATTGAAGCTATCAAGAGATGAACGAACAGCCTCTGCTCGTAGGTCAGTAGGTGCTACTGGGCGTTGGTTGTTCGTTTTCTTTGGTGAGAATGCCTGGATTGTCCTCACATCCCCACTTATATCGTCGATATGCTTCTTGTTGGCTTTGTGCTTGTCGTTGTACTTCGCATTCACTTTTCGAAGCGCAAGCAGCTCTTGGTAGAGATCTTTCGCATCAGGCTCCTTTGGTGCTAGTTGCTGTTGGACCCGAGGCTGCAGCAGCACCTGTCGTACTAGCACGCCATCCACCGACTCAAAACGCTGACCAGTCTCTATAGCTCGCAGTGCTGTCTGCAACTGTGCCAACTTGTCCATGACACTAACAGAATGCAACAGCCAGGGCAAGACCACCACGTCCCTTCAAGATTATGTATCCATTTTGACTAACGTGACTACAACTGTGAAGTTGCAGGTGCTTTGTTTTGTTATTGAACGCAATGAAAAAGTATGATCGAGCCTCAAGTCTCACATATAAGGAGCCTTCGCAGCTTAGACGTCCAATGCGTCATACCCGTGCACTACTCCGGCCTTCTGCTCCTGCTGCTCCTGCTGCTGCTGGTTCACCATACTGCGTTCCTCCTGCTTCTGCTCCCCCTGCTTCTGCTCCTCCTGCTTCTGTTCCCCTGCTTCTGTTCCTCCTCCTGGTTCACCATACCGCGTTCCTCAACGAGGTGGATGTCGCTCATCTTGTACTGGCACACAGGGTCCTTTGGTCCATTACCCAGGATGAGCGGCTTCTCACCCTTCTGCACGCCGACAGAATAACTGCATTCTGTGTAGTTTTCGGCGCCCGGCTTCACGTGGATGTTGCTCAGAACGGCCTCATCGTCGAAGTTCTCGTTCATCATAACGATACTGACGTTAGGGTCCACACGTTGGGCCTGGATAACCCGCAGATCCGCGTACACGTTGCTGATCTTGAGGAAACGTTGCGCAGGGTTGTTTTTGCACGATCCGCATGCGCGGTAGAGCTTGCCGAAGTCTTGCGCAAAGAAACCATCGATGACAACCGTGCCAAGACCATTGTGCTGGATGATCTTGTCGTCAGCGTAGCGAGCGCCACCACCGATGACTTTGGACACACTTGAAGCGGTACCGCCCTTAATACTGAGTGCGTCCTCGCACACATCGTCCCACCACACGTTATCGATGGTGCAGTCGTTGTCATCACAGTGCACACCCTCCATTTGGTTCTTACCAATGATGGCGTTCTTGAGCGTAGCGCCGGCTTCGAGCACAAACACTGCAGTGGAGTTGCCGCTTTCTTCCTGTCCCAGGCATGTAATGTTGGTGCGGTCGTACGTCTTCATCTTACCGTCGAACACCTCGCCAGCCTTGATAGTGTACACCTCCTCGTAGCTGACACTTCCCTTGCTCTCGGGCCAGCTTCCGTCAGGAACGGGGCACCGAAGACCATCGCTACACCGAGCGCGAGAGTGACAATCGAACCGAGCGCCTGAAGCATGATGATTGGGTCTCGGGAAGTAGTTGTTGCGTTTGCTTCGAAAATTAAAAATGAATGAGCCCGATACAAGTGAGGAAGGCAACCGTAGGAGGGAATTCTTCGCTATGCAAATGGCGACAACCACACGTTGCAGTGCACTGGTGAGAGGCGTGTGCTCTATAGTGTGAAGGCACCCCAACTCCAGTGACAGCAGTCTGTCCCACAATCTTTGATAGATGGAGTAACGTTGCCCAGCACGTATTGACAGCTTCCGCCATGGCGCCTATCCATTGCTTGCGCCGGTATTAGGAATCACGTCAAAAACACGGGCACAATGCCCAACGATCGCGTGCCATTTTTTCTGAATTTTGGTGAGTGCACTTGTTCAGGAGACCGTAAACGTGCACATCGGCATGCTAATCACCAGATCTGTTGGGTCTCGATTGACGACCCTTATAATAACCATTCGGCAAACTACATGTCCTGTTGGCCAAACGCTAAGCTCCAACCATCGTATGGGGTCTCGTAGCACACAATTTTCATCCATCGTGGTTCAAGTGTTCTAGGTTAGCGCACTCGACTATGCATGGAATCAAACCAAATGTTACAGGAGGCACTGCATGAATTCATGGATGGCGTTAGTCGATAAATTAAAATCGCTCGGATTAATAGATTTGTTCCTTTATACCAGCCGTTTTAATCACTCAGATTTGTCGGTAAAGCGATCGACGGTGCTGCCTGAAAGCGCGTGGAGGCAGCTCTTCCTCACCTTTGGATGAGGGTTTACCGCACAGTTACACATGCTCGGCAAATTTGTCCAGATCAACAGTTCATTACTACGTTAAAATTATCAACTCGATAAGTGTTCTACCGCAATATAGACCGACGGTTGTCACGGTGCTTGGATCGAACGGAAGTCACCAAGTGATTCGAAATGCGGAGCACTATAACGTAAATTCCTGCACAAAAGAATTGAGAATTTGTATTTGTAATCACTTTGTTGTCTCAATCGCACACAAGGGTTTTCATCGGACCCGATGACACTTTGACTTCTTCACTACATGCTCCAGTGCATACCCGATCTAGTGCTGTTTTTGCGCCTGGGTTTGCTCATTGTCCAGGACAATGATGACATCGTCGTACGAGTACTGACACACAGGGTTCTTCGGGCCGTTGCTTAGAATCACCGGTCTGGATCCGCTAATATTCGTACCCATCGACGAGGCACACTCCGTGTAGTTCTCCGTGCTAGGTTTCACGTGGATGTTGTGTAAAACAGCTTGGTCACCGAAGTTCTCATTCATCATGACGATACTGACGTTAGGGTCCACACGTTGGGCCTGGATGATCTTCAGATCCAATAGGAGGTTGCTCACGTTTAGGAATCGCTGTCGGGGGTTGCTCTTACAGTTGCCACACGAACGGTACAGCTTACCGAAGTCTTGCGCAAAGAAACCATCGATGACAACCGTGCCAAGACCATTGTGCTGGATGATCTTGTCGTCAGCGTAGCGAGCGCCACCACCGATGACTTTGGACACACTTGAAGCGGTACCGCCCTTAATACTGAGTGCGTCCTCGCACACATCGTCCCACCACACGTTATCGATGGTGCAGTCGTTGTCATCACAGTGCACACCCTCCATTTGGTTCTTACCAATGATGGCGTTCTTGAGCGTAGCGCCGGCTTCGAGCACAAACACTGCAGTGGAGTTGCCGCTTTCTTCCTGTCCCAGGCATGTAATGTTGGTGCGGTCGTACGTCTTCATCTTACCGTCGAACACCTCGCCAGCCTTGATAGTGTACACCTCCTCGTAGCTGACACTTCCCTTGCTCTCGGGCCAGCTTCCGTCAGGAACGGGGGCACCGAAGACCATCGCTACACCGAGCGCGAGAGTAGCAATCGAGCTGAGAGTTTGCAGCATCGGGTTTGGCTTTACTTGGGTATGTTCAGGAAATTGGAGAATGAGAACTACTGAGGAAGGAAAGACTCGAGCGAGAACTGATGCTGGAACTGTAGTTGTGACTGTTTCGTGGGGTTAAGACAGTTGGGTGGAATCGACGTACGGCATTGAGGTGCACATCATTGTTGGCATGATTGCTGCTACCTTGGTACTCCCGTCAGCATTGGGAAGTCGACACCACAATCATGTGATGGGTAGTAAAGGCCATTTGTACTTGAGAAAGTTAAATGAATTCTGAATGCTTATGAGGACTTACCAGCTCACTGCTCCTTAGAGCTCCTCGTCCTTCTCACAACGTCGTCTCCCAGTCACACGGGCTGCCGACGCCTCTGCATTCATCACACGCACTGGACCTGCCTCACTCCCGTAACACCCAGATATGCAGGCTACCTGCATGCAAGCCAGACAGCCGAATACACTCAGACGCTCCTCCATCGTCTCCTTGTGGGGCAGCGTGTCGGCATACTCCGTACAGTGCGCGCTTGATTACATCATCGTTCACTTCATTGTTCACCACCCGTTGACATCTGCTTATTATCAGCTTTCACAGATCATTATAACCCCCACCCCAAATATGATATTTACCGAACCTAATACCAGATGACACTAGCATCCACGCTTTTTGTGCCAGATCGGATCATAGTTGAAGGCAACTTCAACAGATAACCCGTGACAGGAGTAGGGTACAGAGCATGGTCGATATATCAACCGCATCGCGTCCGATGACTGCCAAGTTAGACGCACCAATGTAGAAGTGTAGAGTTGTCACTAGCCTCAGCATAATGTAGAACCTTAGCTGGCACATCCTGCTGCGTCACTTCTAAAGGCGCCCAAGAGTTTTCGATGGCTTCCAAACCAGGACAGAACAGGAGAAATACATTAAAAAGGTTTGACACACAGAAGATGTGACAACACATAAAACCTGCGGTACGTACTCTAAGTTAGTGAGGCTCCACATTAAACTTACGGACAGTGTAAGGATGCAGAATCTCAAGATGCGAGCAGGCATCTTCGAGATGCCTGCTGAGGTTCGAGCTGGTGCTCATCAGAATCTAGTGAGAGAGAGACTTGCGTACGTGCGATGAAGCCAAGATGCACGAAGGCCAAAGATGACGAGTTAGTATATATTATATTTTGCATACTGAGGCTGATTCAACGATCAGCCTCTTAACGCTCAGATGTCTTGCTGTATCTCGCGTGGTAGTGCGTGTTTTCCGCTTTGGCACTACCTCATTAAAAATGTCACTTTGTTTTTGCCTTATAACCAACACATCACTACCCAACACTATCGACTTTCTCTGCTTCGTGTCTCCAGTTCTACCAAAATTGGGTCCGATTGCGCACCCGGTCTCAATATTTGGTAGCACTTGTTGGTCTGTGTTTGAGGTAGATTGTGGTACACAACTTGATGTTACACATCATTTGAAGATCCCGGTGGTGACGCGTACTACGTCATTCCGTGTTGTCTAATTTGTAGTGACAATTTTTTGTCTTATCATGTTCCAGCGTCGTGTCGTTGAGCCCGCTGAGTCGTCTGAAGCAAGATGGATCCGGAAATGAGTGCTTGTATGATGGCAGAGGTAACTACGCTGCTGCATCAGCAGCAAGAACTGATGGACAAGCTGGTTAATCGTCTTCTATCGGAGAAACAAGTGGAAGGGATTTCTCTGCCTAAGTACGGCGGCTTACTAGAACAGAGCCTGGAGCTCTTTTTCGACCAGGCTCGCCTGTTTTTTAAGCTAAGGATATCGACTACACGCATGCGAGTAACAACCGCTGAGTCTTAGCAGTGGTGGCCTCGAATCTGCAAGGCAAGGCCGCAACATGGTATGCCACGCAACAAGGCAGCATCAAAACGATTGACGAGCTCACCGATGCCTTGCGTTGAGAGTTCATACCAGCATATCTGCAGGAACGTCTGCGTGACGCACTGTACGAACTTCGTCAACGCGAGGGGCGTGATCTGGCCGATTATGTCACCCAGTATCGCCAATTGATTATTGTAGCAGGGCTACACAAGTATACATATGTATATCTATCCGGCAGGGATTGCGGATAGGTTGTATACATATGAAGCAGACTGCCTGTTTGTGTGGTCCACACACATTATTACAATCATTTCGAGCCGCCACTGATTGGTTATTAGTGGTGGGTGCTAAGGGCGTTACTATTGGTAGAAAGAGGTACCTTTCAACCAATAAGGAGCATGCATATAGGTGCAACACGTGAAAGCCAACCATAGCCCTCATCATGCAATTAGATATTCTTCTAGCTAGGTCTGCTAAGAGGCCGCCACGCGGTAGGCCGACATAAATACAGTTTTCATTTTTCTATCAAATAGCCTTTGCTTTATATTAGAAATAAACGTTGTCGTGTATTTCTATCGTAAATCTAAGTTAAGACTTACGCTTCCTCATACACGCATACAGTGTATGCTAGAAACAAGTGGTTGTCCACCCTGTTTCAGGTATTAAGTGGGTTTCTGTAATGGGACTCAGTCCAAACCTGCTCACGCAAAGCGAAGAGCTGGTTGACCTGATCCCGAACACCCAAACAGAGGAAACTATTCTAAGCACGGCCTCGCAGAAGTGCGAGCCGATGCTGAAGCCTGAAGCGAACGGAACTCGCACAGAGGCGAGCCGGATGCTTGGGCTGGGTCTTCGGTCTTGAAGAGCAAACGGACTCACAAAGCTGTGAGCCGATGCTCTTGCCTTGAAGGCGACTCCCGACTTGGAGGGAGGAAGAGGCGACTTGAGGGCTTGAAGGTAAAATTGCAACTGAATTAAAATGAGCTTATGGTTCTTGAAGCCTATGAATAAAACTGCTAGAGGTCCTTGGGGTTAAATGTAAATCCCTGGGTTGAATCAGGTTGAACTTGAAGATTCTCCTTCGAAGAATCTTCCCGTCGCGTGGCATCTTGTGATTGGCCACAAGAACTCAGGTGATGTGCCGACCTTGTTACCAGACACTTTCCCAGGGAAGGAACCATCATCATGCACAAAGAAGTGCAGAGAACACTTGGCATAATCACTGATTGCGTCAAAGGTGAATGTGAGCAAATATGTACCCATATTTGTATCATCTTCACCTTCATGACGGAAGTGTTGTATCACACCAATCTGTGACCACATTGCCCATGTAATAGACCAGAGTGCCTATTACAAATGGTTCATGTAGGTATCGGTTATTTAACAGATATCATAACAGATAACTGTTACCCACAATGAACCCAGAAGATGGTTGTTGAGGGTCAACCAGTATATTGGTGAGTACCGGTTTATGGCAATGACCAACACTCACAGCCTCGACAGGCATTCTACATGTTTACTCCATGTTTACGGTAGGTAGGACATGCATCTCATGATTGTGGGTACAGGATCTGTTGCCTGATCCTGCACGTGTCATTTACTGATTGGCTGGAACAACTCAGGAATCCAGTAGACAATCCAGTAGAGGAGGCTTAGAGGTAGCTAGGTAGTTAGCGAACTAAGGACCTCAACCAAATAAACAATCACTTCAAAACTTTCCATCAACTACTCAAGTCTTCGACTCCTGCCGAAGTCTCCGACGATCAACTTTCGTGGTCCAAGTCTTCGCGTTCCAAGCTTCAACAACTTCAACAGGTTATGAGCCCAACGACGATGTCCTCTGCCCAAGACGCCTCGACCAAGACTTTCATCGACAAGTTCGACGGAGACAACTACGCGACATGGAGCCGCTACATGCGTGGCGTGTTCCTCACCAAGTCTGCGTGACATGTTGTTGTGGAGTTGGAAAATTGTAAAGTGAGATTATGTGTTTAGACTGATCTACTCTCTTTCTTCCTAACCATTCATTTCCTAAAGGCTTCACAGCCATTCATGCAATGATTACGCGCTGGGTGAGTAGCGTAATCATGTTGGTGTTGTCTACACAAAATATGCAACTGGTGGGTTTTGAACCCACGCCACTCGGGTAACCTGATACCCTCTTAACCACTTGGACTAAGTGGTTGCTTCTTGAAAGTAGTGAACTATGACATCCCCCGGCGTTAACTTCGCGTTGGCGATCTTCAAAATTGCGCATCAAATCTTGCCAATGCGAAACACGCTTGATTTCTTTCCGGTCCCCATGTACTCTCATGCTCTGGATAATCTTCCCACTTGACCAGCCATTCACGTATACGCCGAACTTGGCGAAACTCTAAGAGTTTTTCCACAATGTAAAGCTTCTCTCCAGTGTCTTCATCAACAATAATTGGCGCTGTCTTTGATGTGGGCCTTGTCCGAAATTTATCTGGATTTGGCACAAAATGCGCCAACAGCTCAACGTTGAAGGTTGGGTGTAGTCTTGCTAGATTCGCTGGTAGTTTAAGCTTTGCCACATTTGCACTTATCATCTTGATAATGCGAAACGGTCCAACACGTTTTGCAGCCAATTTACTCTTCTTGTCTTCAGCACCTTCTGCAGCAACTGTCAATGGTAAGTTCCTGGTGTCCAAAAGAACTAAGTCTCCTTCTGCAAATTCAACTTCTCGACGCTTCTTGTCGTAATACTGCTTTTGTCGTTCTTGCGCAGCGAGTAAGTTGTTGCGAGCCAGTTCCACTAGCTTCTTGCGTTCATCCACGAACCTTTGAGCATATTCCACTAACGGAACTTCCTTGCTTGGGTTTGACAATCCGTTCTGAGTCATCGATCTTGGTTGTCTTCCAGTGTCAACCATAAACGGTGATAGTTTCGTCGATGTACTAACAAGTGTTGCATGTGCATACTCAATAGTACTTAGGTGATTTGCCCAATCGTTTCCGTGATACGAAACCATGCACCGCAATGCATCTTCAAGAACTAAGTTCTGACGTTCTGTTTGTCCGTCGCTCTGAGCTCTGTGCGCTGTTGTCATGCTCAACTTCACACCCATTTGATTCATAAGTGATTTCCAAAATTTTGACGTAAACTTTGGATCTCTATCACTGATGATCACTTGCGGTAACCCATGGTGTCGTACAACTCCATCGAAAAAGGATCTTGCAACGTCGCTTGCATCCGCTTGGGTATGACTTGGAATATACTTTGCGCGTTTCGACAACTTGTCCACTGCTGTCAAAATAGCATCGTATCCATTCGAAACTGGTAGTCCGACTACAAAGTCCATCGAAACTACTTCCCAGCATTCGTTCGGAATTGGGATTGGCATTAGCTTGCCAATCTTCTTGAGGCTACTCGATTTCCATCGCATACATGTTTCACATGTAGCGACATACTCTCGAACATCTTTCTCCATTGTTGGCCAATAATACCATTGCGCAACTTTGAGTTGCGTGCGCTGAATTCCTGGATGCGCAGCCACTGGTCCGACGTGTTGCTCACTAATGATGCTTGTATGCAACTTGTCATTGTTTGGTACACAGGCGCTTGACATTGTGCTCTGTTTGAAGGTAAAGTAAACCTTTCAACTTCACAAACTTGGAGTCTTCCGTCTTTTCGCTTTCATTCCAAGCATCGCCGAAAACAGGATCTGTTGTATACCCTTCTTGGAATTCATCTTTTGTCGCTGTGTTTAAATGCGTACTGACAAGCGTGTACTCGACATTGTGGACTTGTTCTGCCTTGAACTTCCAATGAATTTGGCTCATTCAAATTGGAAGACCCTCCCCGAAAGTCAACATCGTCGAGAATGACGTGAGCTACAGTTTCATGCATTTCACGCAATCCTGACGCCTGTCGAAAATGACGTCTTGAAACTTCACCGATTGTAAAGCACACATGATCGCATTCATGCACTGTTGGCGAAGAAAACTGCTCTTCAGTAGCTTGATCCGCAGGACGAGATAGTGCGTCAGCAACGACATTGTATACTCCTCTCACGTGATGAAGTACGAAGTCGAACTGAGAAAAGAACGTAAGAAATCGTGCTAGCTTGAGAGATACTTTTGGATGATACAGCATCCAACGACAAGCCGAATTGTCGGTGTAAACATCGAACGGTCGACCGTGCAGATAATGTCGCCATTTCTCCAGCGCGAGCTTGATTGCAAACAATTCCTTCTCGTGTGGTGGCCAATTCACTTCATGCTGTCCGAGTTTCTTTGAGTAAAAGGCAATCGGTTGATCGTCTGCACCAAAGCGTTGAGATAAAACTGCACCGACGCAATATCCGGAAGCATCCGTTGTAACCAAGAATTTGTTGGAGAAGTCAGGTAACTTCAAAACCGGTGCTTGTTGTAGAGCCAGCTTCAAACTCAGAAATGCTTTCTCTTGTTCCGAGCCCCAATGCCATTCGACATCCTTCTTGGTTAACTTGCTCAGTGGTAATGCGTGCGTTGCGAAGTCGCAAATAAAGCGTCGATAATAACCCGCAAGCCCCAAGAAACTGAGCAAGTCTTTCTTCGACTTTGGAGGTGTCATTCTCTCAATCGCCAAGGTCTTCTTTTTATCGACCGATAGTCCTGCGCCCGACACAGTATGCCCCAAGAAGTCTACTGTTGGTAAACCAAACGAACACTTGTCGCGATGAGCGTATAGGCGTTGGTCGCGTAGAACTCCACAAACTTGACGAAGGTGGGCAATGTGTGCACTTTGTGTTTTAGAGAAAACACAAATATCGTCCAAGTAAACAACGACAAAGCCGAATTTGTCGAACAAAGAGCGCATCAGTCGAGACCAAATACCCGGCATTCCTGCTAAGCCCATAGGCGCAACACACCATTGATATGTTTCTTTGTGTGTACGGAATGCGGTGTACTGTCGTGAGCCGGTTGAGACTAGCATTTGGTGATAACCTTGAGGCTAAGTCGATGACGGTGAAGATAGAGCAGCCTTGCATCTTGTCAAACAGTTCGTCAATGAGTGGGAGTGGGATTTGAGGAACACGAGTCTGACTGTTCACATAGCGATAGTCAATAACCCAGCGAATGGGTATCTTGGTGTTTCGGATCTAAGCCATTCGGAACGTTTCGGAATGCTGTTAGTGACTGGATCCTTCTTTGGTACTCCAAAAATGTTGGATACCCACGGTGAATTTGACACTTCGATCCACCCCTTGCGTAGCTTCTCCTGGATAAAGTCTCCTAACGCATCTTGTTCAGTCTTCGATAGCCGGTAAATCCCTTTAGATTTCGGTTCCGCATCCTCCTTCATTTGTAACTCGAAGTTTACTGCGCGTTCAGGTGGCAACTTGTCTGGAAGTTTGTCTGGAAAAACATCGGAAAATTCATCCAATACTGGTTGGATGAACTTTGGTACTACCTTGTTTTACACCGCACATATCTTGATTTTGTAAACTTCTTCAAATCGCCCTGACTTCATGTGCTCAACAAACTTGGGACCATCCACTGTGGGATCAATCACCATGTTCGGAATCTCCGCTTTCATCTTCTCGGCGCCCTTTGGAAACGCTATTTCGTTCGTTCTCCAATTCACGTTCGGCTGAAACTCGAAATGCCATGGCTTCCCGAAAATGACGTCGTGCTTCTCGCCCATCTTCTTCCATTCAGTGAAGACTTGATCCTTGAAGGTATAGCCTTCCATGGAAACATCTGCCTGTACCTTCTTGACTGCTTGGCTTTGGCGACTTCCATCAAACATCTCCAATTGCACGTGGCGCGTTTCCAAGAATTTGGTCGCGATCCCCGGTCTAATCAGATTCACACTAGACCCACTGTCGATGAGCACCTTCACTTGCTTCGTGTTGATCACTGCTGGCTTCCTGATCAACTCACTGTCTTCTTTCTCTTGAAGCTTCTCGACATTACATGTCGTCACGCGATCAAACAATATAGCTTCATCATCGCTCATTGTGTCTTCTTCCACGTTGTTGATCGGACGTCTTTGACTACATCTTGGTTCCACTCGTCTCCGGTGGTTTGCATTGCTTCCACGAGTGCCCTGGCTTCTTGCATTTGAAGCATAACCTCTTCCTCTTGCACTCATCCTTGCTTATTCTTTGAACGTTGTCAATCTCCATAGGCTCTGGTCCTTGCTGCTGCGGATAGTCGTGGCGCGAGTAGCTCCTTCTTGGCTCTTCATAGCGTCGTTGCTCTTGTCGATGTCCCCAATGATGCGCACGATCATAGTCCAGTGCCACATTGATCGCTTCACTCAATGTTTCGCAGCGTCTGTATTGCACTTCTTCTCTAGTGCGCTGCTTCAGACCTCTCTGGAAGTAGATAACCTTGTCGATCTCACTCATGTCGCGCACTTGCACCGTTAGCTGACGATGCCTTGCGATGTAATCTGCCAAGTCACGGCAATCACGTTGTTGTAACGCATTGAGTTGATCTCTGAGGCGTTGCTGTAGATCGGCTGGGACAAATTCGCGGTGCAGCTCCAGGAAAAAATCTTCCACGGACTGAATTAAGCTTCGCTGAGTCGCAAACCACTGTGCAGCAGGTCCACGTAGAGAACCGCCTAGTGTCGCTAGGATTCTTGGCGCCACTTCTCTTGACTTCCACGCAATACCCTTTGCCGCAAAATATTGGTTCATCTGGTCGTAAAACAGCTGTGCAGATTCACCAATACGACCGCTGTATGTTGGTAACTTCACACCTTCAAGCTTGAAATCAAATCTTGGCTTCTCTTCTTGCATTTTCTCAAGCATCTTTTGTTGCTGCGCAATCATCGCAACCATTTGCTGCATCAGTTGCTCGTTCGAAATTGGCTCCATCGTAAATCGAAAGGAAAACAAAAAAATTGAACTAAAGTGAAAGTGTCTTAATTGGTGGTTTTCTCGAAATTGCTGATGGTTTTGCGAAAGTCTTGGTAAAGGATCCTCTCTGCTTCTTGCAATAAGACTTCAACTTCGTGTAGAAAATGTTCCAGTTTATCGGTTACTTCTGAAATAAACTCGCCTTGTTTCGATAGCTCCTTGCGTAGAACGTTGTTGATGCTCCGCGTCTTCTTCAAATGACTTGCGAGATCCTTTGCTGCCTTTTCCGCTCTTGTTGCACCACCAAAAAAACACTTTACTAACTTTAGACTCAAACTCTTCGTTTCCTCTCTTTCTCTTCCCCATGCACCTGAACGACTTATGAATTCCCTTCTGTTCCCCGGAGGTACTACCCAAATGATTAAATCAAATGGCCAGAAGTGTGGGTGGAATTTAGCGTTAGGACTTCGCACGAGCCACCAATATCAACAACGATCAAGAATTACGCAGTCGCTACTTGCTATCAACCAACGGGAGTGACTCTATCTGTTTCCAGACTCTCCCGAATTACGGCGAACCACAAGAAAGACACACCACGCAACCTCTCACGCTACCAACACCAGTGGTAAGAGTACAGAACCGACGGAACCAGCTGACGACGACGACCGAGCCGATGGTAGACCAACAAGTGCTACCAATTGTTGTGGAGTTGGAAAATTGTAAAGTGAGATTATGTGTTTAGACTGATCTACTCTCTTTCTTCCTAACCATTCATTTCCTAAAGGCTTCACAGCCATTCATGCAATGATTACGCGCTGGGTGAGTAGCGTAATCATGTTGGTGTTGTCTACACAAAATATGCAACTGGTGGGTTTTGAACCCACGCCACTCGGGTAACCTGATACCCTCTTAATCACTTGGAATAAGTGGTTGCTTCTTGAAAGTAGCGAACTATGACAAAGGGTGTCAGCCACGAGACGTCACCGACGTTTGCCGATCCACGTGCCAAGGATGAGTACGAGCGATCGAGCAACATCGCCTTCGGTCTGATGCTTCTCCACATGGACGCGGAGTATCATCATGTCGTGGACAACTGTGAGGAAGCGTGGGTTGCATGGAGCCGCTTGCGTACGCTGTACCAAGACTCCCAGAAGGCTGGACGCATCTACCTGAAGCGCCAGCTCTTCAGTGCATCGATGGAAGAAGGCGGCAATGTGTTGCAACATTGCAATGAGGTCCTCAACATCAGCGCCAAGCTCAGCAGCATCGGTGCTAAGATGGAGGACGAGGACGTAGCGATATGCTTGTCGCGCAGCCTCCCAAAGAGCTACGAGAACGTCGTGCTGAACTTGGAGATGAGCAACGCTGAGCTGAGATCGCAAGACGTGATCAAGGTGCTGACGAATGAGCACATCAAGCGCCAAGGTGAGAAACCTATGGTGAAGAGTGAAGGCACGGCCAAGGTGTTTAACACTGACCGTGAGCCTCGCGATTGTACTTACTGCGGTAAATTGGGGCATACGGTCGACCGGTGCTGGACCAAGCAGAAGGATGAGAATCGC
Source organism: Phytophthora kernoviae (assembly GCA_008080845.1). Lineage (NCBI taxonomy): Eukaryota > Oomycota > Peronosporomycetes > Peronosporales > Peronosporaceae > Phytophthora > Phytophthora kernoviae. The sequence goes on from VKKV01000212.1 coordinate 220,914, forward strand.
AAGCCTCGCCAAAACCGTGACAATGGACGTGGAGCCAACTTCGTCCAGCGGCGCGACTGGGACGACGATGATCGTGTCGCGTTTGCGGTTTCGATGGAGTGCAGTGTCTCCACGAGTATGAAGAAGAGCGGGATGTGGGCGATCGACAGTGGCGCAACGCAGCACATCTGCAACGACAAGAACAAGTTCGCTGGACTCGAAATTCGTGACGAGGGCGAAGTAACAGTGGCTGACGGCAACAAGGTCAAGAGCATGGGTGTTGGAACCATCAACGAGCGAGTGGTTCTGCCCAACGGCGACGAGCGCGAGATCCTGATTAAGGACGCGCTGTACGTGACGGAAATAGACAAGAATCTGCTGTCCATCCCGCAGGTCAACAAGAGCGGGAAATTCCAAGTGGTTTTCGATGGACCAAACGTGATGATTGCGCAGAAGCACTCCAAGCAAGTCGTGACAATAGCTGATCTTGCAGATGGGCTCTACTGGCTACACACTCCCTCACGTGAATCACATCGAGGTGTATCGGTGAACAACGTGGACCTTCATGCGCGAATGGGTCACGCTCCGAATGACGTACTACGCAAGATGATGTCAAGTGGCATGGTAAAGGACGCGAAGTCGTCTGCCAGCTCCGAGAGTTCGACAGTATGTCGCGGGTGCAAGCAAGGCAAGATGGTCCAGAAGCCATACCCAAGCAACCCAGACAAGCGCAAGTATGGTGTCTTCGAACTACTCCACTTCGACATCTGCGGTCCGATGGAGGAAGCGTCTCTCGGTGGGAGCAAGTACTTGCTGCTCATCGTTGACGAAGCCAGCGGCTGCATGAAGGGGTACTGCCTTCGAGCCAAGTCAGAGAGCGAAGCACACCTGACGAGTTTCATCACCAAGATCTCGACGCAGTTCGGCAAACATGTGAAGTTTGTGCGTCATGATGGTGCCAATGAGTTCGCGACGACCTCACTCAAGCGCTTCTATGACGATGAAGGTATCGAGCAGCAAGTCACGGTGCCGTATGCACACTAAGCTAACGGCACCGCAGAACGTGCCATTCGAAGCATCGTGACCATCGGTCGCAGCATGCTGCATCACGCCGGTTTGGACAAGTGTTTTTGGGCGGAGGCGGCTATGACTGCCATCTACATCAAGAACCGCCTGCCGTCACCCAAGATTGCGGAAAAGACACCGTTTGAGCTGGTGCACAAGGCGAAGCCCAGCGTAAAACACATGCGTGTGTTTGGATGTTTGGTGTACATCCTCACCCCGAAGGAGAAGCGGCTCAAGTGGGATCCCAAGTCTCGCGCTGGTATCTTCATGGGATATGAGGAACTGTCGAAGGCGTATCGAGTTTATGACATCGAGGCGGGCCAGGTGGTGATCAGTCGCGATGTCACCTTCGACGAGCAAACCATGGGTGGTGCTGCACTGGACAGCAATTTCACCGACATGACTGAGCAGATGGACGATCTCGATATTGATGAAGATGAGGCTGCAGCTCCAAGCGATTTCCGACAAACCGGTAAGCGTTCGCAAAAGCCCGAGTCGGAACCAGAATCAATGCCCATCAATCGACCTCGCCCAGCGACAAATCTCGAAGAAGCAAGCGCTCCTGAAAGGACATTCGAGCATCACCGCAAGCGCCGATCAACTGCACGGGCTGAACGATATGCTGACGAAGAAACCAAGGGTGACTCCGGCGAACATCAGTCGTCGACTCCGCCAACATTCTGGCGTGCGAGTGCCAACATGGCTGAAGTGGGCGATATGGCCGAGCCGTCGACATTCCAAGAAGCTGTGAGCGGACCGGACCAAGTTCACTGGCGCAAGGCTATCCAAGCCGAGCTCAACTTGATGACCAAGCGCGGCGTGTTCCAGGCTGCCAAGCTTCCGAGTGGACAGCGCGCCATCGGTACCAAGTGGGTATTCAAGATCAAACGCAAGGCGGATGGCTCCATTGAGAAGTACAAGGCGCGACTTGTGGCCAAGGGCTTCAAACAGAAGTATGACATCGACTACACCGAGACCTTCGCGCCGGTTGTCAAGTACATGACGCTTCGTCTGATGATCGCGTTTGCCAAACATATGGAGTGGCCCATCGACCAACTCGACGTGGTCACTACGGCGAGATGAAGGAAGTTGTGTTCTGTGTCATCCCAGAAGGCATGGAAGCGGACGACAACTTTGACTGCCTGGAACTGGTGAAAGCCATCTATGGCCTCAAGCAAGCGTCTCGTGTCTGGAACGAGACCTTCGACGAGTACATGCGCTCCATCGGTTTCGAAGTGTCTGCATACGACCCGTGCCTCTATATCAAGAAGGAGGGTGATCACTGCGCACTAGTGCTAGTATATGTGGACGATGTGCTAGTGACCGGAAGCTCGATGAAGATGATGAACCAGACCAAGCTCGATCTCAAGGCCCGCTTCGAGATGACCGACAGCAGAGCATGCAAGTTTGTGCTAGGGATCGAACTCATCGATGGCCCCGACGGCAGTGTGACCACGTGCCAACGCAGATACATCAGCGACATTCTGAAGCGCTTCGCCATGGACGAGAGCAAGCCTGCCGTGAGTCCCATCGACATGAGCTCAAAGTTGGTTCCGAGTGATGAACCTTCCAAGATCAACGCGCCGTTCCGAGAAGCTGTGGGTGCACTCATGCACCTCATGTGTGCGAGTCGACCGGACATCGCCTACGCCGTGGGATGCGTGGCACGTTTCATGGAGAACCCCAAGAAGAGCACTGGATCGCTGTCAAGCGTATCTTTCGCTACTTGCAAGGCACCAAGACTCATGGCATTCAGTACAAGCACGCTGACATGATTCACTTTGAAGGCTACTCTGATGTTGACTGGGCTGGAGATCTTTGGATCGCAAGTCGACATCCGGCTACGTTTTCAAGTTGGCTGGTGGTCCCATCAGCTGGGGAAGCAAGAAGCAGTCAAGTGTGTCACTGTCGACGAGCGAAGCAGAGTACATCGCGCTCAGCCTCGCCATCCAGGAAGGCAAGTGGGTGCACCGCGTACTGGGCGAAGTACTTTCCGCTGCCAACATGCCGTGTCCAGAACTCAAGATCTTCGAGGACAACCAATCGTGCATCAAGATGACGAAGAACCCAGTCAACCACGGCCGTGCCAAGCACATCGACATCAAGTACCACCACATCCACGACGAAGTGAAACGTGGCGAAGTCACGGTGAAGTACTGCGAGACGTCGGTAATGTTAGCCGACATCCTGACAAAGGCCATGGCTGGACCGCGTCACAAGGACCTCATTGAATCTCTCGGCGTCCTAGAGTGTCAGCATTGAGGGGAACTGTTGAGGGTCAACCAGTATATTGGTGAGTACCGGTTTATGGCAATGACCAACACTCACAGCCTCGACAGGCATTCTACATGTTTACTCCATGTTTACGGTAGGTAGGACATGCATCTCATGATTGTGGGTACAGGATCTGTTGCCTGATCCTGCACGTGTCATTTACTGATTGGCTGGAACAACTCAGGAATCCAGTAGACAATCCAGTAGAGGAGGCTTAGAGGTAGCTAGGTAGTTAGCGAACTAAGGACCCCAACCAAATAAACAATCACTTCAAAACTTTCCATCAACTACTCAAGTCTTCGACTCCTGCCGAAGTCTCCGACGACCAACTTTCGTGGTCCAAGTCTTCGCGTTCCAAGCTTCAACAAAATCAACAATGGTGTGCCCCACACAACCACCTCATATAATGGGTCTAGTCATCCCAGTACACACTTGAGCACCTCGATACATCATTTGCGCATCGAAATGACGAGTGCATCGAGGTCCTTAGTGTCAATTTGCTTCCATGCCTTCGAAATGGCGCGCTTGAGCTCTTCCACGGTGTCGTACTGCTTTCCGCCAGCGTATACAGCCTGCGTCGTGATGCCCCAGAGGTTCTCAATGGGGTTGAGACCCGGGAGTACGCTGGCCAGGCTATAACGTTGATACTCTGGGTCGAAAGCCAGTCCATCGCGAGCTTAGCCTTGTGGCATGGGGCATTGTCTTGCTGAAAAATGTGTGTTTCAGAGGTGATTAGCGGTTGCAAATGAGTTTGAAGAGTAGCCACGTACTTGGCCGAGTCCTGCTTGCCGACGAGGATCTTCAGATCGGAGGTCTTGGTGCCGCAAAAGGCTCCCCAAACCATGACGGACCCACCACCAGAATGGCAGCGCATGTTGACCTCTTCGTTACGCCGGGTGTCGATCCAGCTGTAGCGCATACCATCTGGACCGCCGAGGTTCCACTTCTTCTCGTCAGAGAACACCACGTTGCACCACTCGTAGTTGTCCATGAGCGCCATGGCCGACGCCCATTAGACCCTTGCTTCCTTGTAGCACTTGGTGAGCATTGGAGCGGCCGAACACTTCTTGTACTTGAGCCAATCGACGCTGCGAATGGCGCGCTGCACGGTGCTCAAGCTGCACGTTAGCTGAAGCTTGTCCTTGACCTTGGCAGCGCTCATCTTGCCCGTGGAAACAGACCGGAAGATGCGTCGCTGGGGTTTTTCGTCGATTTTCTTGGGACTTCCGCGGCGACTTGGGCGCTTGGAGCTGACTGGGAGTTGTACCTCCCGCTGACAAGTCGAGCGGAAGTGATTGGTGACCTCAGCAATGGCACGAAGGGACAAACCGGCCTTCGTGAGGGTCAAGATGGTCATCTTCTCTCGGGGATAGCTCCCGCGCGGCACCCATACTGAAACAGGGTGGACAACCACTCTGTTTCTAGCATACACTGTATGCGTGTATGAGGAAGCGTAAGTCTTAACTTAGATTTACGATAGAAATACACGACAACGTTTATTTCTAATATAAAGCAAAGACTATTTAGATAGAAAATTGAAAACTGTATTTATGTCAGCCCGCCGCGTGGCGGGCCTCTTAGCAGACCTAGCTAGAAGAATATCTAATTGCATGGTGAGGGCTATGGTTGGCCTTCACGTGTTGCACCTATATGCATGCGCCTCATTGGTTGAAAGGTACCTCTTTCTACCAATAGTAGCGCCCTAAGCACCCACCACTAATAACCAATCAGTGGCGGCTCGAAATGATTGTAATAATGTGTGTGGACCACATAAACAGGCAGCCTGCTTCATATGTATGCAACCTATCCGCAATCCCTGCCGGATAGATATACATATACATATATATACTTGTGTAGCCCTGCTACAATAATCAATTGGCAACCTGAAATAATGATAGCAGATAGCCCAGTGGTGGGCTAGAATAACAAACGTATTGGGAGCCGGTTTAAAAGTGTTTCCCGTCGTTAATACCAATCTTCCCTCCATCGGTATTTTATGTCCCAGAATTGTGACCAAGTGTATAAATTGAATTTTCGATGTAATTATTGACAGACGTCGAATTTGTCTACGAGAAGAGTGACAAACAAATTGTCTCGTGATTTGCTATAAGCCTGTGTAATTTCTACAAATAAAAGTGATTTTCCTTTTCGGGACATCAAAAGAAGGGTGTCCCAAAACCACTGACGAGGACTGTATTTTCAAAACCACAACGAAGTTTTCGACGAAAAGAGATGCTATCGAACGCTCTCATGATTCGCTATAATTCAACCAATTTTTAACTAACGAAAACAAAAATTGATCACGACAGGTACAAAAAGGTGCATGTTCATAAGTACTGTCGCACACTGTATTTAAAGTTAAGGTTAGTTTGGCATGTAATACAAACTTCTAGTTAGCTTTACTGAATCTAAATCAATGTAGAATGGTTGGTTCTAGAGACCATTGATGTGTGACACACCATTTTGTGCTCACATTATGGGTACATGTTGTATGATGATATGTGGTCTCTAACGAGGGCTCATTAGTCCGGAAGAGTGACACGTGTCACTTTTCATGTAACTGTTATTTGTCCAGTTACATTGAACGAGGTGTTTGGTCTACGCTTCGCTTTGCTCTCATCATCAACACATAAGATCACGGACTTGAGAATTTGTAATCAATTTGTTCTGTCGTTGTAACGCCTATAGCAGAATTTCCAAGTGCTTCGGCTCAACCGTTTTGCTGTCTCAATCGCACACAAGGGTTTTCATCGGACCCGATGACACTTTGACTTCTTCACTACATGCTCCAGTGCATACCCGATCTAGTGCTGTTTTTGCGCCTGGGTTTGCTCATTGTCCAGGACAATGATGACATCGTCGTACGAGTACTGACACACAGGGTTCTTCGGGCCGTTGCTTAGAATCACCGGTCTGGATCCGCTAATATTCGTACCCATCGACGAGGCACACTCCGTGTAGTTCTCTGTGCTAGGTTTCACGTGGATGTTGTGTAAAACAGCTTGGTCACCGAAATTTCCGTTCATCATGACGATGCTCACGTTCGGGTTCACTCGTTGGGTTTTAATGACCTCCAGATCCACTAGGATGTTGCTCATGTTTAGGAATCGCTGTCGGGGGTTGCTCTTACAGTTGCCACACGAACGGTACAGCTTACCGAAGTCTTGCCCGAAGAAACCGTCGACCACAACCGTGCCGTACCCGTTGTGCTGGATGACTTTGTCGTCAGCGTAGCGAGCTCCGCCACCGATAACTATGGACACGCTTGATGCGTTCCCACCCTTGATGCTCAAGGCATCCTCGCACACATCTTCCCACCACACATTTTCGATGGTGCAGTCGCTTTCGTCGCAGTGCACACCCTCCATTTGGTTCGTACCAATGATGGCGTTCTTGAGCGTAGCGCCAGGTTCGAGCAAAAATACCGCGGTGGAGTTGCCGCTTTCTTCCTGTCCGTGACATGTAATGTTGGTGCGGTCGTACGTCTTCATCTTACCGTCGAACACCTCGCCAGCCTTGATAGTGTACACCTCCTCGTAGCTGACACTTCCCTTGCTCTCGGGCCAGCTTCCGTCAGGAACGGGGCACCGAAGACCATCGCTACACCGAGCGCGAGTAGCAATCGAGCTGAGAGTTTGCAGCATCGGGTTTGGCTTTACTTGGGTGTGTTCAGGAAATTGGAGAATGAGAACTACTGAGGAAGGAAAGACTCAAGTGAACGTGGCAGCAGATGCGTTATTGCGCGTGCATAAGATGCGCTGCCAGTCGTTGCGCCTTAGTAAAAACCACGCAACAGGACCGTGCCGTAAGCAACAAGATCGACATGCTCAATCTTGGATGGGTAGGTCGGGATAACTTTGGGTAATAAACCACAAAAGTCTCACCTCAAGATATTACCGCGGTACTCAATATTTTGCAGTTTAACAAGCTGCCCATGTTGTAATCGTAGTGGTGAAACCTGCACCAACACAATATGCATGTATATTGACTGCCAGCTTCACTCCAATGCGAAATGTGCGCTTCTTGATAATTAAGGTATCGAGTTCATCTTCGTCAAACAGCTGCACCACCGTACACAAAATGATAAAACTTCACTCCTGTTTACATCGATCATCATTCTGGCTCGCATTTAAAACGGGATGTTGTTCTGCTGCATGAAAGCTAGCAGCATTTGCCGTTCGTTAGGAGGCAGCATATCCAATTTCTGCGGAGTCATGTCACGCGCCAGTTCGGCGATAGCATCAAACTGACCAGGTGGTGCAGAGCCAAAGCCACTGGGCTTGGCACGCTTGGAAGGATCGTTGGCTCCCGGAGGTGGCGTAATCTGAGATTGGTCAGCGGAAAATGGTCTCTTGGCCAAGCGTGGATCTCTTCCAGCACGCCGAGGGTCTCGGCTCTGCGTCATGCTACTGTTGGGTCCAGCTTGCGACGGCCCAGTTGGGGTAGGCATCAGGCCAGGTTGAGGCTGCATCGCATTCGAAGGAGAAACACCAACTCCTGACCCTCCAATGGCAGAGCTCGTAGCTTGAGTGGACAAAGGTCCAGGACGAGCGCTCCAACGCGTTCCTCCAGATTTCGCCGGCACCGGCGCTGGGGCAGGAGGGTGGGGAGGCATCATGGCTGGCGAGGCACCTGGTGGAGCCATGCCCAAAATCCCAGGCCCCATAGGTCCGCCCATCGGTGGACGTGGTGGAGGCAGCATCCCCATTCTCCCACCCATCGGCGGTGGCTGGTGCATCACGGGAGGCGCGAGCAGCACCGGTTGCGTCTCTGTTGACGACGGATGGGGATCTGCAGCGTCTTGAAGCTCTGCACGATCGCGTGCGTGAGCGCAGGGTTGGCCATAAGTATACTCTTTGTAACTTCTGGTTTCTGACGCGCATGTTCCTTCAGCTGTACCAGCATATCATATAGCTTCACTGGCCCCAAGCGAGCAATGGCCGACTCGATGGCATGGATCGCCATTTCACCCGTCACACTTGTCGGAGGACCTCCATCTGTCCCATTTCTGAAGTTCCCAGCTCCTGTTCCTCCATGACGTGTCTGATTTCCATTGTGATGATTCTTTCTCTCTGCATTTCCCCAGATTTGTCTCCACCATCTGCAAAATCCACACGAAGATTGCGGCCGTTGATTTCGTAGCCGTTGAGATTGCGCATGGCGCTGAGTGCAGTCGCTCCATCTGCATACTCACAGAAGCCATAGCCCTTGGGTTTGCCAGTTTCTCGGTCCGTCACGAGACTGCAAGACGTTGTATAAGGCTCAAACAAGTTAGTATCGGTATACATTCAGCAGCGTTGTGAAGGCATTCGGAGGATTCTACAAACCGGAAATTCATCACCGAGCCTGCCTCCGAGAATATTTCCTTCAGCATATCCTCAGTCACATCGTACGGAATGTTTCCGACTGGAAAATGACGATAAAAAATGGAAAACCACAAGTAAAAAGTGGTTAGTATGGGGAAATTGACGTTAGAGAGGTTAGAAGGGGAATTAAAAGGCCAGGGAACTACATAAATGAAGCTAAGACTCGAGAGAAGAAGTAGATATAGATTAGATGGTTGTAAGGTACGCACCGAAGACGCTGCGCTCCTTTGCGGAGCTGGCACGTGACTTGCTGCTCATGAATCCGATTAAACGCCGTCCAATATTGCAACTGGTACAGTGTACCATGTGATCTGATGTACCACATGTGTACATTGGTAAATACCGATACTGAAAACGATAGACATTGAAGGACATTTTTTCAACAGACGAAGAACTGGACTCTGCCAACCAGAGACTAATATTTTTGAACTGCAGGTCGTGTTCATTAGGATCATGCTGTCAGACTACAGAAGTCTGCATGTGGTAGAACGCATGTTCGCTCTAAGTCGGCTGGTATAGTCTGAGCTCATGTACGCATACAATTGATTTGGATCAAATACAGGGATATCCATACTGTATAACCGTTACTATTATCACGCTTTACCATGTACTTGTGTGTGATTTCTCACGGATTTGTTTCGGGAGTCGCCCCCCGGCCCTCCTACAGAACTACGCTCTGGCTGCTAATTTAGTTTGGCGTGTTGACCAGCTCTTAGCACAGTATTTTCGTCTTGGCGTTAGGAGGGTGACTGTATCCAGGTATTCTCACTCGCTGAATTTCCACTGTCGTTAGATCGTGTCTTCTTTGCCAGCTCAAACAGTTTGCCCTCGACACGACCATGTCTTGTGGCATTATAAATGTCGCGAGATCATGGTGTTGTGGCGTAGGATGTTGGAGTCGAAGACTACACGCGCGCTGAGTGCGACACGGAATACCCCGACTCCTACTGCCACTTTAGCGATGGAAATCCAGCCTCGCCCACACGATCTCGTACTCGATCGATGAATCGGAGGCGTACGAAGCTCACCTGATCCGACGGGCACTTTGTGGCGTGAGTAACTTGACGTCGTTCAATCTGCCACTGCGGATCGCAGCCGTGGACGTTACTTCACGTGCATCCACCGCTTGGGTAATGGCCGCAAAGCGTTTAGGAAATGGTGTTAAGAACCCCAACTACTTACATGTAGCGATTCCCTCGCCTCGGTGAGGAAAGGCGGTGACATGGTGTTACCGTTAGGCTCCCTTGAACACCGAGCAGCTTAGAGCAGGGATAGCCGCAGAGATTTCGAGACGAAAGGAAAGGAGAGGTCAAACCATTGGGGACTCAAGCCAAGAGTCACCTGTTGACCAGAGCAACGCGATCACCCTCGGACAAAATGCACATCGTGGACCGTATCTGGGCAGCTCAGTAGCCAGTTCATTTTCCAAACTCGATACCTTTGTAAATGTGTATTATAACAATGGATGTCGGATATTATTTACACAATATTCTTCATGGTTATGCCTTAATTCTAAATATATGCAATTGATTCTTTATTTCGATGATTAAATTATATAATGACAATATGTTATTTTGTAGGTAAATACGGTCCACCCTGGCCCATCCCCCTTGTCAATCGTGCAGGTGATCAACTTGTCCTCGTTGCACTGCTGGGCTTCGTCCGCTGCGTGTCTTCCACGTATTCGCACGTTGCTGCCCGGCATTGAAATTGGTCCGCTGTTGAGCAGCCTGTCCGGGCTCTCCACGCTCTGGAAAAAATCGCCAGAGCCACTTCTCCATCTCCACCCTACCTCTCGCTCTCTCTCTCTCTCTCTGGGTCTCTCCTTGAGCCGAGGTCTCATTTCTAGACTGTTCCGCTCGCTCGCAGTTTGAGACGAGCGGCAGACACCACCATGTCGCTCGCGTGGCTCCGAACCCACGCCCGCAACCGCGACCGCCGCGCTCGCAGTCGATCCAACAGCATCCGCGGCGCAGCGCAGAGGGCGCATCGTCAGTTCGCCGGCGCTGAGGCTTACGCGCCCCGCGTCGAGTACGACAATTCGTTCGTCGTGGACAGGAGCACCGTCACCTCCAAAGACGCCAATTGGCTCACGGACGAGCAGTACAAGCGCCAGTATAGGCGACTGGGATGGGATGTGGCACCAATCCGCAAGGACGGCAACTGCCTGTTCCGAGCTCTGGTGACCAGCTCTACGGCCATGAGCGACGACACCTGGAGCTGCGTCGCCGACTCGTAGACTTTATCAACCTGGAACAGGCCTTCTTTGAGCCGTTTGTGGCTGGAGAAGGGGTCATGGAGTACTGCGCACTGCGTGAAGCAGGAGCTTGGGGAGGTCATCCAGAACTTGTGGCGGCTTCTCGACTTCTGGGCGTCAACATTATCGTGCACACAGGCCCCGTGAAGCGACTACGCATCGACACAGACAAGTATGCGATCAGCAAGGAAGGAAAAGGCAGGACAATAAATCTGCTGCTCAAGCATGACCACTACAGCAGTCTGCACAAGAGGGATAAGCCCATCTCACAGCAGCATGGGTGTTCGGACAATTGTCTGTGCAGGCGAGTGGTGACTCCTTCCCGAGGCTCGTCGATAAGCTCGCGAGCATCGCTCGGTGCTCGTCCTTCAGACCTGCACAGTTCGCTTGGCGGCCGTCCGTCCGACTTGGGTCGACACTCCCTTGGAGCTCGTCCAGATCTGGATTCGCGCGACTCCTTTGGTTCGCGCCCTGCAGATAACGGCTTGGGATCCGACAAGCGCGCTCGATCTCAATGGGGAAAGACGAGAAGAATACTGCAGGTAAGAAGAACCATGGCGAAAACAGCCCCCAACGGAAAAAGCAGCAACAGGTCCCGGCGAAGCCAAGGTCCCGACCTCCTCCACCGCCGGCGAAGCCCAAGACACCGGCTCCAGCCCCGCCTACACGGCAGAAATCTTCAGCTGCTGCTGTCCCTGCTAAGCCAAAGACGTCTGCACCTGCTCCCCCTGCCAAGCCAGTGTCAGCCCCGCCAGCCAAGCCACAAAGGCCAGCCCCGCTCCACCGGCTAAGCCAGTATCCGCGCCTCCTGCCAAACCACAGGCGCCAGCTCCTGCACCACCTGTGAGGGCGAAGGCCCCAGCTCCTGCACCACCTGTGAGGGCGAAAACCCAGCTCCATCTCCCCCAGTAAAGCCCAAGGTCGCTACTCCTGCGCCGCCATTAAAGCACAAAGCAGCATCTCCCCGAGTGAATTCGAGAGCGTCGGTGCCGACTCCACCAACGAAGTCCAAGAGCGCAGGCGTGGTGCTATTCCAGCCTGAGTCACTGGCTCCTGTTGTGAAACCTAAGGCCCCGCTCGTGGTGTTGTTCGAGCCTGAGACGGCTCCTGCATCTAAGCCAGCTCCGACTCCAGTGTCTAAGAAGACACCAGTGAACACGGCGACACCTTCAAAGCCAAAGGTGGGGGCGGTGTTAGAAGTGGAGGTGGAGGCCTGAGTCGATCTCAGGCGGCCACGATGAAATGCCAGAGTGTGGCGTTCATCGGCCTCGCCGTGCAATTTTCAATGGCGGACGCCGTCGCTCCAGTGGAGCGGCATTCACGTTGATGCAGGAGATGTCGATCAGCTTGAACGTCAGCCGCCCTGTTGCTGTTGCTGACGTGAAGCCCAAGCTGCCAAACGCGCGATCCGTGGAAGTCAAGAAGTCAAGCAAAAAAGTTTTCCGCCAGGGTCGTCCCGTGACCGCCGCATGCTGAGTGAAAGTTCATGATAGTGGGAAGCTTGTAAGATATAGACCTAGAAAGAGAGCACAGAGAAGAGATAACGGCCTCCACCTTTGCCTTCGGACGAAGAGGACAAGCGTGGTGGATTGGCCTTGCGACGAACTATAATGTCAAACAATAGACGATGGCAGTCACTGCAACTTGAAACGCCCAGCGTCCTTCTGGCCGCCGATTGTCGCGTTCAAACCGAGCGATTGCCTGCAATCGCAATGACTGGAGACTCTCAACCTGAGACCGACGGCGACGCCAGCAATGGGAGTGCCGACGCCGTGAGTAGGCTTCTAGGTACCAACACAACACTGGGGATCATCGCTAGGCTAACGTTGGCGGCTGCAAACGAAAACCACGATGGAGATGACGGAGATCTTCCTGATGCTCCACCAACGCCTGAACTTGCCAGTCGAGCACGTCGGAAAAGTATGATCAATACTCGTGGAGGCGGTGCACAAACTCCATTTACAACCTCGAGTCCAGCGAATAAAGCTCGTGGAGCTCACCCAGCGGTGTTTTCGGTGCAGGCACCTCGAGAAACCATCCAGCGGCTCGAGAATCAAAACAAATTGCTCAAGCAGGAGCTGTCCATCGAGGCGAGCGGCTCGCGAAATGCTCGGACAGGAGAAGCGTACTAAGGTCGACCAACTCCGCTCCACTCTCGCTACATTCGCACGTAAGATGGTCAAGGCCCAACGTCAAGTGGAGCGAACCGAGCAAATAATTATTCGGAAGACTCAGGAACTGTCAGCTTTACGACTCGCGTTACAGCCGATTCCTGCCCATGAAGCTGCTGCAGCAATTGCCTGCGAGGGTGATGCAGGAACTCCCGGAAAACCTTTGGCAGCGGCTGCTGCCGCTGCTGCTGCCTCCGGTAGACTCGAATCGCTGAAAATCGACTGGAGTTGGCTCTTGTTCGGAAGAATGAGGTCGACTCGGCCAACAAGCACCTACTTGCTCGCGTTGATGCTGTCCGACGCGACAGAATAATCTTTGATGGCATCTACAAGAAACTTGAGCGTGAGACGAGTGTGTTCAAGGCACGACACGAGCAGGCAAAGGCAGAACTGACTCGCGTTATGCAAGCTCGCGATGCAATTGCTCGCGAAGTTGCGAGCTTACACGAAACGGCTGAACGTGAGCAGATCGACTACGAGCACCAATTCCAAGAGCTTAAGCGTTGTATTGAGCATTGGCGCAGCGAGACTGGAGCACGACTGGCCGCCAGCGGTTCGTCGAACTCGTCTTTGGGTGCATTCGGAATATCTGATCTCCTGGGTGGTCTTGATGCGGGCACGGAACGCCAAGATGATGCCAAGGGCGGAACAGGGACGTTATCGCGAGTCACAGCACTGTCGTCGTGGAAAATCGGGGTGGATCGAGCGCTGAACTCAGGACCTGATAGCCTGGTTGCAAAATATGACCAAGCTTTCGCTGCCATCCGCGAGCGCACAGGTCTTGAGGACGCCGCAGCACTGGCTCAGGATCTGCTGACTCGCGACGCAGCTAATTTCCAGCGGTTCAAACGTGTGGAAGAGTTGAGTCGTGAGGAGGTCGCGCTCCAGACTCAGGTGGCAGTGCTCACCGCACAGATTGAGGCCTTCAAGGCTCGAGAGGGCATTGCAAGTCGGGCTTCCCAAAAGCAGCAGTGCCGACGAGTTGAAGCGGCTTTGCGTGAAGCGCAGCAGCAATCAGACGAATTGGATGCTGAGATTGAGGAACGAGATGCGGTGCTGGGGCGAATTAAGGCTTCGGTGCACTCGGTACACAACACTTTAGCTCACGCGGCTTCAGGCGGCGCCACGTCCAGCAAAACAGCGGTACTCGGGCAAGGCATCACGGACACGAATATTGTCAGTATTTGCAAGCAATAGAAATGTACACGACGGAACTAATTCAGAGCAAAGCCAGCGATGAAGCAAGCGAGACTTCGCCAGTCAAAGCACGTGGAATAGCTCGTGGTCAAGGCCAAGGGCAACCTCACGCATTGGTTCAGGATGAGGCAACTTCCTCACCTCTGCCTGTCGGTCATGGACCGCCAACATTACCATCAGATCCACGTCAAAAATTACACGTGCACGTGCCGTCCTTCGGTGGGGTTGATGGAGTTATTGAACTGCCTCCCAAAATTCAATTGGGCTCGCAGTCAGCATCTGGAGTGGGTATCAGTTTATCTACACCTCCTCCAAAGGTGCGAAGTCCTTCTTCATCGAGTAAACAGCAATTTCAGAGCCGACGCCAATCAACGCGCGACTCACAACCGCAACGGCAATTTACAGCGATATTGGCCGCAGCAACCGCAGCTCATTCATTGCATGGCGAAGATATGACAGCCTCGAAGCGAACGATGGCAGTGAACGAGAGAAAAGGATCTCAAATAGAGAATACCTCCGGCGAAGCCATTACTGGAGAAGAAATGGGCGAGGACGAGGAGGAAGAACGAGCACTCACGTACGACGAACTTAAGCGGTTCGCGGTGAAGAATATCAAGAGCAAGCGACGAGGTGATAGTCCCCCTGCGAAGACGAATCGCTGAAGTAGGCAGCGACGACCAAAGGAGAAAACAAAGACATTGGAAGAAATATACATGAATTGGAGGGCACAAGGAATACCACCAGCGTTTGGCATTCAGGCTGCCATTCTCGTTTTATGACTAGACAGTGGCGGGCTTTCGAAGCGAACTTGTCTGTGGAGAAGTGTCTGCCTGAGACTGATCTTTTCCTGCTGAAGGCGGTATGAGCTTTGCTGGTAGCTCTGTTGGAACCGGTTCTCCAACCTTGGCACGAGCGCAGAGGTGCATGGCAACAGCAAATTCGTCAGCGTCCAGACTGCCTGCCTTCGACTGATCAGCGAGGTCCCAGATAGCACGCAGTGTTTCCTGCGAGACTACCGAGGTGGCTTGCTTCTGCAGCGGTGCCATGCAACTTCCTCCTGTGGCACGACCAGCAGCATCCAGTGCCAGCGTAGCGAAGACGGCATCGTATTCAAGCTTGCAACCCAGTAGTTCCTCTTCCCACTGGAGTCTACCGATTGAGTGACACTGGCCGCAGCAAACGGATTACTGCTCACAGTGCTGTTAGTAGGGTTCTCAACACCGGCGATACCAGAGCGCGTGTGCTTGGGTAACGACGCCATCAGAACTGGGATATCCTTGGTGAGCATGTCGTCGATATCTTGCAGTTCGCGCGCCTTGAGCGTTGGGAACTTAGAAAACTTGCGGTCAGCACACTGCTTCACGAATGCATCAATCGGTGGGAAATCTCCTGGAGGCAAATGGTATTTGCGCTGCACCTCCCGGAAGTTTTCGGCCATGTTTTCTAGGAGCTCTCGCTGCTTCTTTTCCACCCCGAATACCGATGGCATTTTGTCGTGCAGGTGACCTAACAGACACGCATGTACCTTGGCGAGTCGAGCGCGCTTCACCAGTTCATTTACCTTGCGAACTGCCGCATGCTGGGGCAGTGCACGCAGTTCATCCAGTAAATCACTTTCTTCAGCGTCAAACAGCGTCTCCGGCGTACTCCCCACGCCATTGTCTCCATGAGTCTGTCGTGGCTGAGCCCAGAAAGATCCCAGGTATACACGCATAACCTCAGGAGTCTTGAGTACTTTGCCCAGTGACCACATGAGCGCGCCGTAGACGCGTAGCAAGCGCTGCTGGTCTACCTGGTCAGCCTTGTTGAGGACACATCGCACTTTGTCGTTGTGACCCTGTAACACTTCAATTACCCGCTGGAACTCGTCCGAGATGTCGAGTTTGTGTGCGTCGAATAGCAGCAGGATGAGGTCGGACCGCTCGGCGAACCAGCGCGCGACTTGCGTGAAGTCGTATCCGCGAGCGATGCGTTGCTTCTCGCCACTCAGAATACCCGGAGTGTCAACAATCGTGAGCTGCTCCAGCAAAGGTGCAGGTAGCTGCGCTGCTTCAAACTTGTTGAGGAAAGCGGTACCGAACATGGACAATCCTCCGTACGGGAGGTCTGGCGCCACAGCAGCAGCGTTGCCTGGTACCGTACGCTCTTCATCGCCGTGCATCACGGCGACAAAGCGATCGGTCGTGGGTTCGGGTCCAACACGTTGGCCAGGGAACGGTCTGCCGAGCAGATACTCAATGAAGGACGTCTTACCCACCGAGTACTGTCCGATCATGAGCACCTGGGGCTTAGCTTCGAAGTCGGCATCACTCAGCAAAGGTGAATGGAAGTCTCGAACTCGTAACGTTTCTCCAGCGGTTTGAGCTTGGCATTGTAGAGTTTCTTGAGTCCGTCGATCACCTCACGACTTTTGGCTGCAATTTCAGCGCCTTCACCACCACTATGGAGCTCCGCGCCGCCCTTGCCAGTGGCTGAAGACGAGCGCAAGGATCGGGAGCTCGATGCCTTGGACATGGTGGTGCGTTTGCAGCTTCTTGTCGCCGAAAAAGCTGGTGTGAGGTGGCTCTTGGATGCATTGCAGGGCGAAACCCCGACTACTAAAGAGCAGCAGAGTGTGTGTCATTTAGTTGCCGAGGTTGAAGTGAGAAGTGGCTACGTTGTTTTTTACGTGTACAAACTTTTTCACATGTGTGTGTGTGTGCTCATGCCTTTTACTCTGGGTCTATCGTCTTGAGCACCTTCGCCCAGAATCATTGAAGGGTCCAGGCAGTATGACCAGTCTTCTTCTCAACCTTGCTTGTTGAGCACGGAGCGACCATAGCTGACAATGAAGACCACGTCATACTTTGTGCTACGTTTAAAAGACACGCACGTGTGCGAGACTACCGTTCATTCGACTGCTGGTTTGACTCAGGAACCGAGGACAAGCGATCAGATCCAATAAGGTAGTTCAATTGCTGGTAAGAACAGGAGCAAGGGGTGGTTGGCAGGCGTTTTACTCCGTCTACAACTGAAGGATGGCCATAGAGTTCTGTCCATTCAAAGCAGGTGAGCTGAAACGTTGAAGAGATACGTAAATACTGAAGCAAATACTAAAGAACTGCAACGTTGAAGTCCACCTTGAAGCTGCGCCGCTTAATCATTGATAACGTGGCGGAGATGACTGCACACGTATATGACACAAGTAGCACCTTCTGCAATATAGGAGGCTCCGATTCGGAGCCACACTGTGTGACCCGCTCATCAACTGGCTACGGCCATCCCTTCGCGGTGTTCGGTTGCTGGATGAAAAGCCCACTTTGCAATGGAGCAATACATTTGAAAAGCTTACGTCTGTTGCAAACTGCACTAATTTCAGTGGAGACAACGTGCATCATGCAACTGCACTTGGCAAAGAAAAATGGCAAGAAATGCAGGTACACTGTACTATATGTAGTGCAGATGAAAGCTTCATGGTGTGGCATGGAGGTCTCAACGTGCTTTTCGAATCATTTGAATTACAGATGTCATGAGGACGAATTGACACTTAAAACAATGCTTAGACGCATTAAAATGTAGTATTGCTGACACATACAAGATTCAAGTTACAGTAGCTAAAACGTAGGTGACTTCAATTTTTCACAAAGAAGGCCCCTCCCACAACTTGAATTACCGGGGCCAATCATCGCCGACTTGAGGATTTTCGTAACCCTAAACACTAAAAACTGAGCCATAATAGTCTGTTAGGCTGAACTTCAGTTCAAACTGCTACGGGCAAACTGCTGTGCAAAACTTTGCTGCTTGGGTCCAGCGGCTGGACTCCAGCCAGGAAAGCTTCTTGAAATCCTCGTGCTATTGACGTCTGCTTTGACCTACTGCACCAGATGACTCAACACCGTAAAACACCGAATCAGAAAAGGAATTTGAGATTGGTGGTGCAGCCAGAAATGAACATCCAGTCCCATGACTCGTTCCGCTGCTGGTTTTGGTTGAACTACGGCGCCTCCGTGTTGGAGAGCGGGCAGTACTTTCGCCACATCACATTGCCCGCGTTCGGCGTCAACACTCAACCGCTCAGAGACAGATAAAGTCGGACCCATGCACTGATGAATGAGCAGCCGTCGCTGCCATTCGCTTGCGTGGAGGCCCAGAATTAGGACAGGGGTCAATTCCCGCGCAAATGACCTTCAAATTATTTTGTTTTCACTTCAATTTAGTGTCTAAAGCTTCGACGAATTAGTTTAATTCTTACATCAGACTATAATTAGGCGCCGACTGGACCCCCTTGCTTCTCTCTCTCTCTTCCCCGTTATTTTCTCTCTGGAAGTATCGCCAAAGGCAGCAGCAGCAGCTCAAGGACACACGTGTAGCAAGCAGCAAACCAGTCAGTCGTCCGCCAGTTTTGTCACAATGGGAACAGGAGAAGCACTCGATCTCCCCAATCCAATGAACGCCTATTTGGCTCCGAACCACAGCAGTGGAATGCCATACTCTGCAGCCCCAGGGGCCAGTACAGCCCCACCACCACAGCAAGGAGGTCGTCCAGACGCAACAACAGCAAGCTACATGGGTCCTCCACCTCCTGGGAGCTGTCTCATGTGCTACAACCCACAGGCGGATGTACTACTGGAGCCCTGTCATCACGTCTTCCATGGCGCGTGTATCGAGCGTTCATTAACTAAGGACAAAGTCTGCCCAAGCTGCTGGACGCCCATACAAACGCCAAGACGAGTGATGCCACAACAGCATCAGCAGTATACGTCCATGCATCAGAATAACGGTATGCAACAACAGCAACAGACAGCAGACGGATACCCAGTGGACAGTAAGGCGCATGTTCTGGACGGCACGAGTCACAATGCTGCTGCGACCAACTCGACGCCTACAAATGGCGATGGGAATCCAGCTACTGTTACTCCTCCTACAGCCATGAGGAAGGGCAAGTGGACAGCTGAAGAAAGTGCCTACTGTGACCGACTGATTGAAGAATTTAAAAAGGGAATTTGCCATTGGCAGAAGGCACGACGTTACGGACGTTCCTGTCGAAATTACTGAATTGCGACCCCATGAGAATCTCCAAAAGTATACAGGAGACCAGTGTATTGGCAAGATTATCTTCCGACGACGAGAGGACGAAGTTTCGAAAGAGGACATGGAGCTCATCCGAAAGGACCTGGCGGAGCTGGAGAAGACGTACCTGGAGAGGGAGCAGTACAACCAGCGAAGGCGCGAGAAACGACTTGAGTCAGAGCTCTCTAGAGACAAGAACCGGTTTGCAGCTGCGCGACAGATGAGTTATCCAACGGGCAATGGGACTGCAGTCGCGCGGTCGCCTCATCAGCAGCAACATCAACAGGTACCGCCACAGCAAGGAGGATATCCGTCCACTGCAGCTGCAGTTCAGCAGGCATTAAGGAAGCCAGACACGGGCGCTGGTCCCGTGCAGCAGCTAGGTCCGGGGTACGCGGGCCCTGGGCGTTCAGTTGGGATGCCGGTCCAGCCGCCACTACATCCCCCACAGCAGAGCAGTACCATGTCTTCCCACATATTTAATGGCGACCACAGCAACGTTTCGATGCTGGGCATCGCCGGCGCACAGAACCAAGGACAGGGTCAAGCTCCACCTCAGGGTCAGGATAATAAACCCACCCACAACTCTGGTATGGAGAACGGCGGCTCCGCCGATGGGTTCCCGCGCGTATCATCTATCGACAGTTTTTCATGCCTGTTTCCTCGTGTAGCTAGCATCGAAAACTTCCAGCATTCGACGTCATCAAGCTTCGGTGGGATGAGTATGAGCGGCTCATACGCGTCGACCGAGAATCAGAACACGGTCACTAGCAGCGGTTTCGACAGCCTTCCAGCTGGACTACCCAAACCGATGTCCATTGGTGAGGGCCTAAATGCATATTTCCCGCGTATTCAATCTCTGGAGCAGCTTTCGAAGTTGTTGCAAGACCCTCCCTCCAATAGTCCGCGGGGAGCATCGGGTCCAGTTGTCCCGGCTCGGGATACCCGAGAAACACCTGAGAACGCTAGTGACAGCAATAACAGACAGATTCCTAAGGACAATGCTACTGGGAGCACTCGGAGGAGGCTGGGAGAGGATAATATCAAGGAAGAGCAGCAGCGCGAGCCAGACACTGATGCACAGGACGAAACTAGTAACAACAGTAGCAACAAGGACAAGAACAACAGCAGCAACAACATCAATGGCGGCAGCAACAGCAGTGCTCAAACCAGCTCCACGAACGTAACGGCCATATCTACTAACAATACAGGAGTCACGAAGCGATTGAGCCCCAGCCACAACACGTCGACATCTTCTGGCTCGGGCAACCAAATTCAGATTCCGAAGCCGCTGAACAAGATGCCACGCAGCTCATCGGGAATCTTTCCGCGCGTGCCATCCATGGACAAGATGCCCCATGTGCCTTCGATTGACAAAATCCCTCGTGTAGCGTCGCTGGACAAGTTGCCGCGCATCCCGTCCATGGACAAGCTGCACACGGTGGGTGGTGGGTCATCAGAACAGCGCATCCCGAGGGTACCGTCTATTGATAAGATGGCACGTGTTCCAAGCTCGGACATGCTATCGCGTTTTGGATCGAGCGATCATTTGAGTAGTTTCCCATCGTTTTCGAACTTGAGCGCACTGTCATCAAGTGCCTCGTACGACAAGCTAAGTTCTTTAGGTGGTGGCGCAGGGTTCAAGTCGGGCTTCCCGCGTAATTCGTCCATTGAGGATATTTTGTCACTTGTGGCGTCATCAGAGTCGACGGGTATGCCATCAAATGGCTCGACGTTGCAGTTGAGCGCGCTGGCTGCCGTGGCTGGGGAGGAGTCGTCGCATCTTGCCAGCGAGCGGAAACGCCGGTTGGACGGCGCTCAACAGGACACTCCATTGACAAATGATAACAAGAAGAGCCGACTATCAACATAAGGGTACGACCCAGAACGGATTGAGCAGCCTCCAGAGCGGAGGTGTATCGGATGGCTGTGTTAGAAGCTGCCAAGCATGACATGGGGTCAGAGTGGACACACTTGATTGATCAGCGGCGACCGAAAACAGGTCTTCCCTCACATGAGCTTTTCCTTCTTTTCCTTTTTGCCGGCTGTGCTCGTGGCGGGGTTAGTGTAGTTATTGTAATGCGTGCCCTAATATCATAAAGGATTTTCGCTTCACTGGTGATGTTTCAAGGCGTCGTTGTAGAACGAAGCAGCTTCAACCACATCTTTTGGGCATCACGAAGGTATCCATTCACACGACAGTAACACTTTCGAATTTTTTGTCGATCATGACAGTCAACACGGTCTTCATTACTGGGAGCAACCGCGGCATCGGGCTGACCTTCGCGCGCCACTACGTGGCCAACGGTTGGAAGGTCATCGCGGCGGCGCGAGATGTTGGCAGCGCCTCTGACGTAAGTGACTAGGATATTTGTTAACAGATGCTGTAGTACTGATCCACTGACTTGTCCTGCATGGCACAGTTGAAGGAGCTAGCCGTGTCAAAGATCATTCCTCTGGATACCAGCGATGAGACCTCAATCTCCAAGGTGGCCGAGCAACTCAAGGGCGAGCCCATTGATTTGCTCATCAACAACGCCGGTGTGGGCGGGGCGGCGGCATCCCTGACGTCACTAAGAACGACATGATGAAGCTGTTTGAAGTGAACGCTGTGGGGCCCTTCCTGGTGACGAGGGCACTGTTGCCAAATCTGAAGCTGGCTGTCGCTAAGCACGGCACGGCTACGGTGTGCCAGATCTCGTCGATCATGGGCAGTATCACTGAAAATGGATCAGGCGGGAGATACAGCTACCGAGCGTCTAAGGCGGCGCTCAACATGCTGAACATGAGTCTCTCAATTGATCTCAAGGACGACAAGATCGTCGCGTTGGCATTGCACCCAGGCTATGTTGCGACACGCATGACTGCCAACAAGGGCGAAGTGACAAAGGAGGAGAGCGTCGCTGGACTCACCAAGATCATCGCCGAAGTTAAGCCAGAAGACAGCGGGAAATACTTCGATTTCCGTGGGACTAACCTGCCGTGGTAAATGTATGGAGAGTGAGAGCAATAAGGTGGATGTAAGACGTGAACCATTTCGTTTAATATCAACAGCGCTCTCGAAGGTTTCTTCTTAAAAGTAGCTTGCAATATCTTCATCAGGCAAAGACAAAGTAGATAGCCATGTTGTTATCTCTATGAAGCAGCCATGGAGCACAACCATTCATTCTGACCCCTTCATTTTCGATCTGTCGTACAAAGTCTCAAGGCTTTTCTAGCACCATGCCTGTCAAGGTGGTCTTCATCACTGGCAGTAACCGTGGCATTGGTTTGGCTTTTGCTCGCCACTATGCGGCTGCTGGGTGGAAGGTCATCGCGGCGGCGCGTGATGTCGAAGGCGCTTCCGATGTACGTGGTAGCTAAATGAGGCTACAAAATGGCATGTGGCTAACAGATACTTTTGACTCTCCTTGCGTGTAACAGCTGAAGGAGCTAGCTGTGGCCAATATCGTCCAGCTGGACGTTACGGATGAGGCTTCGATTACTACCGTAGCTGATCAGCTCAAAGGGGAGCCCATCGACTTGGTCATCAACAATGCTGGCATGAGCGGTGCTGGCACTTTGTCTGACGTCACCAAGGACGACTTGATGAAGCTCTTCGAGGTGAACGCGGTGGGACCCTTCATGGTGACGTGTGCACTACTGCCCAACCTGAAATTGGCGGTGGCTCAGCATGGTACAGCCACAGTAGCCCAGATCTCGTCACAAAGAGGTAGCATTGCCCAGAATGACACTGGTGGGAAGTACAGCTACCGCTCCACCAAGGCAGCTCTCAACATGCTCAATAAGAGTCTTGCAGTCGATCTCAAGAACGACAAAATCGTCACGTTGGCGCTGCATCCTGGCTACGTGGTCACCCGAATGACTGGCCACAAAGGTGAAGTAACGGCGGACGAGAGCGTCGCTGGTCTCACCAAGATCATCGCAGAGGCGACGCCAGAACATAGTGGCAAGTACTTTGAATTCCACGGCAGCATCCTGCCGTGGTAAGCGTCAGACTAAGGAAATGGGACCAGCTACGAAGTCTGAGCTCCATTTAATGTGACCAGCTACTGGTAGCACATCAAATAAGTTTTTGCAATACTCTGCTTTCTTGAACTCTTCTCAATTCGAAAGTACTGGTCTTCCTGCTGACACTTCAGTCAACTGGTCGTCGATCCACGGGGCACATTCGACTATACAGTAGCCAGTGATTAATGCAGTGTGAATGGAAGACATGGCCACAAGGCAGAGCCTCTAGTTCTCCGTCTTTTGAGCTCTCAGTGACGTCCCCATCGAAGCAAATGACGCAAAGATTGCCGCTTGTAGTGGTCGGAACGTTGTCCAATACCTCTCTTTGCCTCCTCACAATTGCAGCAGTTCCTGCCTCTTTTTTGCTGTAGGAATTCTGTCATATTGGATGCGTTTTGAGTCGCCAGTCGCAGTTTCGACGCCAGCAGGCCCATTTTCCCTCTTGGACCAGTGTTGAGTGAACTGCCATGGCTGGGTGGCGGTCGATTCTGCTGCAATGAAAGAGCAACGGCGTGTGCGATATGTTGTGCCAATTGGCCCTTGGGTGGAGCTTCTAGACCGAGTTGTCGGGGCCTTCGTCGTGTCAGCGCGCGCTCCATCGCCGTGCTGTGAAACGTTTACTGAAGTGCTTTACTATCAGAAATACAGCCAGCGTCAACTAGTTTTGCTACCTAAATACATTCGCTATGTATTGCCTACTTCTTATCACGATACCGGCCCCACCAAAATCAGTTTTAAACAAGTCAATATCATCTTTCACAGCTATTATTGCAGATGACTGCAGTGTCCTGCAGTTTTACGAGGTCATGTGTATTTGTGTGCGGTGGGCTGAGGTAGATGCAAAACCTTCTCGTTCACCCAGCTATTAGCTCCATCTTACTCTTCGTCGTTGGACTTGTGTTTCTTGTGCGATTTCTTCTTCTTTTTCTTCTTGTCCTTCTTGGAAGACTCGCCTTCCTCGTCACCAACATCTGAATCCACGCCGCTGAGCTCCTCGTCGCTAAAATCGCTCGATGATCCCTCCGAGGCATCGCCAGGACCGAAGTCTGAGTCCTCTTCGTCTTCGTCGTCTTCGATCTCGCCCTCCTCGGGTCCAAGCTCCTCTAAATACTCGTTAAAATCGCGCTTCTTCGAGCCAGTCTGTGGCGTGGCGTGCGACTCCTTCAGATTGCGGATACGCAGCTTCTTGGACGTCAGGAACTGGCTTAGCTCCGGGAACTCACGCCGGTCAATAGCCGAGAAAAGGTGTTCACGTGCAGCCTCTCCACCAACAGACTTGCAGCTCACCAACAGATCAAAGTTACGGCTTGCGGATGATCCGCTCTGGCCAGCGTAACGCTGGAACTCAATGTACTCGATCTCCTCATAGCGGATAAAGGTTGTCGGCTTGTGGATGAACATGAACGACTTCTCCAGCGGGAACAGCACGCCACTCTGCGCCTTAACCGCGCATTTAACGGCACGGTCGCCGCTGTGAGTCTTGAACTTGCCGGACGTGTACACCTTCTTGCCGATGATGAACTTAAACAGCGTAGCGACAATCTGGGGCAGAGCACCTGACATGCGTTCGTGAATGTTACCGTTATACTTCTTGATCTCCTCGGCCGACATATTGACATCAATGTGCACGTCGTTCTTGCTGAGCTGCAGCACCAAATGAGGGTATCCTTGTTTTCCCTGGCGAATGGGCTCTTCCAGGCTGATGACAAACGCTGTGTTGAGTCCATTGGGCAGCTCTAACAGGAAGCAGCGGTTGATGTTGGAGTACATGATCTTGTAGTCGAACGTCTTGCCGTGCATACGCAGGAACGAGCCGTAGATTTCGACTCCGTAGCGACCACGAGGGGTCAGGAACGTGCCAATGGTCTCGTCCAGATCCACAATGCTCTTCCCCATGACACTGCGAATGTTTGCCTTCTCCAGTACTTCCTGTCTGAAGTCTTCAGCTGTTACTACTTCATCCTCTCCGTCTCCAGGAGGCAGATACAGTCGCATCTCCACGAGCGTTTCTTCATCGCCAGCCACTGTGTCGTCCTCGTGGAACTGCAGCTCCACCTCGTTCTTACCAGGCAGAGCACACTGGGAAATCTGTTCCAAAGGGAGTTCCATAACACTCGCATTCACGTCTCGGAAGTTTAAATTCGGCCCTTCGAACTTCATCTCTCCCCAGTTGCCACCACTTGCTGCCACTTTCTCCTGTTCCAGCTCCCTGTCGAAGTGGCTCTCCACGTGGTTCTTGAGTTGCTCCACATCCACTGCTTTGAGGCCTGTGAAGCGCACGTACTTGCCTCCTTTCTGGTACACTTTGAGGTGGTGTGTCTTTGGGCCGACTGGGGTCCACAGCAGCGTTACAATGTCATCTTTCAGCAGTTTCTTCTGACTTTCAGTCGTACGACTGCGCCATAGAAGGCCAGCTGCAGAGAGGACCAAGACACCAGCACTGTGGCCCCAGAAGACGTTGCTTAGTGTCGTGTCTGTCATTGGGGAAGACTTGGCGGGCTTTTTCGGCAGTGTTTTGTTGGCGGGAGACTGAGGATGCGGGAAATGTGTACCACATAGATGTACCTGTTGAGTGGTACAGTACACTTCAACTTGGCGAATGAAACGTTGAGGCCAAAATGCTCATTCCGACGCTGGAAATCACGCAGTAGATGGATCCTGAGGAAGCAGGAAGCAGAGAAGCCAGCAGAGCGCTGCAAGCGTCATCTGGACGCAAAAAGCACACCCAGACAGCAGAAGAGAGTTGCAAATACCACAATGTCGACTAAAGAGCATGAACAAATAACGATTGGACCGATAACGACAACGAAGACACGTGAACAGCAATTCCGCAGTCCATTGCAAGTCTTCGCAAGACACTTGCCGCAGTAAGAGTCAGGCGAGAAATGTACCCATTTGCATGCCATCCAGTGAAGGTCTCTCATGTTGCAGTCTTGTTGCAGATGGCGATACTATTCATGAGGTGTCCAGACCCGCGATCGATTCAAACGTGGATCATTCCTTGATTCGCTTCGTCCTACTCATTTCCGTGCCAAACCATGCAGGCTGCGACTGTGACTGCGACTACGACCGCCCCAACGCCCATTCCGTGCTATCCTCCGTTCACGGCAGTACCTGGCTCCAATACCAAGTGCCCACAGATGACTGCATTCGCCTTGTCATGGGAAGACGTCGTTGCACCCATGTCATTCCTGACAAAGCGGATCGGTCTTCAGTCCACCAGAACTCGCGTGGAAGCTGCCAAAGTAGCTTATGTCCAGGACCGATACCTGCAGCAAGCCCTTGCTGCCGTCGAGGAACAGGCCATCGAGTTGCTGCGCATTGCATCCACACTGGGGCCAGTCTTCTTGATCACAGAGCATAGCATGAAGTACATGGAGATCATTTGCAGCTTCTTCTTCCCGAGATTGGCCCACTGGCTGGCCAATGCTGACCTGGCAACAAGCACCACAGCTCGCCAATTCCGTGTACGAGTTGTGGCAGCACCCCACAAATTCGCCAACGCAACGGAAAGCTCGACGTGGTTTGCACGAGTGTATCAGCATATCTGTAAACTGGCGGTGTGTGATACGCTCGGTGTTTGGACTGCGGGTGCTGCATCGCTTGCCCAGGCACATCAAGCGCTTCAACACCGAGAGAGCGGGACGTTAGGTCTTGTGAGTATCAGCGCGGCTGCTTCAACTCAAGTCTCAAGCATTCGCGCTTTGGACGTTGCTCCCTTTTAATCCCCAAGCTTGTTCACGTACGGGGTGGAGATCCGGCCAGCGCCCTCAACTTTGAGCATTTCTTCGCTCTACTGCGAACGCTTCAGGGATATGTCTCTGTTGCTGTAGCTCACGGTGGTGCTTTCTCCATTACTTTGTAGGCTCTAGAGTGTTGTATTAATTAACTGTCGCTCGCCTAGATCGTCTAGGCTTTCAGTCTTGAATTATCGCTCGCCATCCCTACATACTTGTAAGTGCAGCCGTCGGTACTCTTCATCAACGGTTATTCCACGAATGCGGACGGCAATCCCAAACTGCTGTGGCATACGTTTTCATCCCTTCGACCGTCGTCCTAATCATGCATGTACGACTTGTGGTGTCGCTTTCGGCACTTGAGGGTTACTATTGTATCTTCTCGACCATCTTTGATAGTCACTTTCGTCGCCTTGCCCTTTGTAGTTCACCTCCCGTTGTCGGCGACAACTACGCGTGGCGGCGATCAACCACCAAAGAGCTTCAGCCTGGCGAGACACTGCTTGAATTGTGACCACAATCAATGACACATTTCGGTAGTGACGTCTTAGTTACAGTCTGAATCGCACATGACAAACTAGTGAATGTTAGCGCAGTACATGTACTGAAGGGCACCGCGCCATGTAAGTCTGCAATGCTGCATTTTCAGAGGTTTGAGACGAGGACAACGTCAGTTGCAGCTTGCTCCGCGTTTTAACCTGGTCGGTTTGAGCCTCGAGGCCGAACTCACAAGTCTTGCGAGCGGCCGATCACAAGGCCACCAAGGTGGGGATTTATGGAAACCGATTTGTCGCTGATCAAGTGCTTGCTTGCGTGAAGACAGCAGGTGATCTGCAACGACGAAGAACGGCCACCGATTCCATATTGGACCCACTGCAGTCAAGCACATCGATTTTGCGCAGCAGTCGACATTGAATGCACAACGGCAACTTCGCGTCGGCTTTGTGCCGGGCGTCTTGCGGGGCCTGCAAGGGTGTCCTGTGCAGTGTCGAGTTGATCCTCGCTACAGTCTTCCTATGATCTCTGCGCATATGCTGCTTGGTCGTGGAGTGCAGGTCACAACAGTAGCACAGTGCGTGATCGATGGACCACTTCCGCTGGGGAGACTTTACAATAGCCAGCGAGAGCCGTTCGTTAAACTGATTAAAGCTGCCCACATCGGCCGATCTCGTTCCAGGCCGTCACTTCACAGGTTCTTGCCACCGATAGCGATTCATCCGGTGCTCCAACGCGTAATGCCTTGCTGTGGCTCCATGCCGCGTGCACCCCGAAACATGTGTTGGTTTAACGGACTTGCAGACAACCAACTCCATCTGGAGGATCATGGGGTGTAGGCTAACGGCCAAAAGTGCCCCATGACTTGGCGCCGCGTGCAAAGGTCCAAAGCGAAGGCCCCCGTCCGGCTCCTTGCACAGGACAGGGCAGCCAGTCTGTGCCTGTCATTTCTGCGAGGGCAGGCTGCGGTCTTCCGCCTGTTTCTCACTTGCGATTTCGACTACCAAGGACCGAATCAGCTTATCTTGAGCACATCATGTGGAAGATTGCACTCACGGGATCATTGACGTTGCTAGGAGCACTCACACAGGCTCAGATCCGCGATGGCGACGAGATCTGCGTTATGAGCGGCTCGAACTCGTGCGCTGTGGACGACCTCATGACCTCTGCGCTTGACAGCAGCACGGTCATCTATCCGGGAGGCGATACGCGCTGCGCCTTTGACGACTTCTCCAATTCGAGTGTTGCCATGACCACCAACTCCACCTACTTTTTCCAGGTATTCCCCGCCCCCGACCAGAACAAGAACAAGCTCATGCTGTACTTCCAGGGAGGTGGTGCTTGCATTGACGACTTGACCTGCGCTTTCGGATTACAATGCATGTACGAGACCTTCAGCCCCAATGCCAGGCCACTGAGCACCGGTATTCTTAACCGCTCGAACGACGATAACCTCTTCAACGACTACAATATTGTGCACCTGCCGTACTGCACAGGCGACTTGCACGTTGGCAGTAGCACCAAAGAAATCGATGACAGCCCCCTTTACGCGCTGCTAGACATGCCTGAGTGCATGGGCCACAACATGACGCTGCACCAAGTGGGCTACAACAACTCCAAGGCTGTGCTGGACTGGGCTTTCGAGAACTACCCGAGTCCGGGCGAGATCGTCATTAGTGGATCGAGTGCCGGCGCTTTGGGTGCCCAGGCTCTTAGTGCGCTCGTTGCCGACACCTGGCAGGTCGAGGACAACAGTATACGCTACTCCGTGCTTGCTGACAGCTACGTGGGCGTTCTGCCTAGCGACTACTCTGCTGGCAAGCTGATCTCGTACTACGGGACGTGTGACCTTGACCTGAAAGCTTCATCGAAGATTATGGACGCGTGCGAGGACAACGAACTGAGCGTGGCGGAGATGATTTCGTACATGATTGAGGACGTGCCAGCTGCGCAGTGGATGTTCCTCAACAGCAAGCACGACCAAACCCAGCGTTTCTTCTACGCGCTGGTGGACCAGGGCATCTTGGGCTACCCATTCACGAACCTCATCAGTGGCGAGGACTTCTACTCAAACATGACGGCTATCATTGACGTATACCTGAACATTAGTGACGACGTGTCAACATTCTACGTAGACAGCACCCAGCACGTGTTCCTTACAGTGAACGACTACCTCCACAACGCTACTCGCAGCCCTGGTGGCCAGGAGCTTGGCGACTTCCTGAAGGATTGGCTAATGACCAACTCGTCTCTCAACGCCGCCGCCTCTGCTGGCTTCCTGGATGCAATTGGCAGTACTGCTGCTTCGTCGGACGATTCTGCTGCTATTAGCCTCAACAGCGCGCTGCCTATTGCGGCACTGGCCGTGATCATCTTGTCGCTCTTCCAGTAAGAAACCTGCAGTCAAATATGAGTAGGGAGAAAATGTTGTACTTTTGTACTCTTTGAAGAGCTCACGTGCAGCTCATTAATACTAATAGACGCTAGTGCGTACGCCGACCACTGTTAATCGTAATCTGCTATTGGTGGCCAACCCACACAGAAGCACCAGTCAGTAGTAATATTCGGCACATTATACCGTCAGTTTTTTCTTAGCATTATTTTACAATGAGAGTAGGGTTGAACGTTCCTGGAACATTCCATCCGTTTCTAACGACGCGACCCCTCGACCACCTGAGAACCTAAAGAGGCGTCCGTTGCATCAGAGGCAACCGCACAAGCCCTCCACGGTGGTGCTGTAAAAGCATACTATTTAAGAATTAATTTAATTTGTTTTCAAAAACAATTAGGGGCTATGTATATAGATACACCAAACTAATAACATGTCGAGCGAACTAACTTTTGGAAAATTCAAGGGGATGACTGTCGAAGAAGTATTTACTTCTGATCCTGGTTATTGTCGATGGATGCACAACCAACCCAGTCTCAATATTAGCGAGGAAATTCGGATGTTCCTCCACTCCAAGTTTCTCACTAACGACAACTCGTATATGATGACTTGGGGCAAATACAAAGGTAAGACGCTCAAGCAGATTAGTCGAACGGACCCTAATTATATTGACTGGCTTTGTATGAGTCAATTTGTAATTGATAAATGTCCGAAGCTACTCAGTGAGCTGAATTAAAAAATAAATAGTTTTTTGTCGGTGTGATAATTACGATTGATCTTAATATATAAAGTCTTATCGTATAATAATGAAAGGATATATCTATAAGATCACCAACGCGGACGAGTCGATTGTGTATGTGGGTAGTACCACACAAACGCTCCAGTCGCGCTGGTGGGGTCATAAGTCAGACTATAACAAGTGGGTTAGTGGAAAACACCGTCCTTGCTCGATTTATGAACATTTCTTGGAGCATGGAATTGATGAGTTTAGTATTCATTTAGTTTCAGAACATGACATTGGAGATCGCAAACAATTATGTGAGTTTGAACAGCTCGTAATCGATTCAACACCATGTGTTAATAAGGCTCGAGCATTTGCGAGCGAGCAACAAAAGAAGAAACGCTTGAGGTATGAAGAACTTCACCGAGAAAAAATAATGCATACTGTCGACAATATCACGAAGTTAATAAAGAGGCGATTGCTGAGCAGAGACGGCAATATCGAATTAAAAACAAAAATCGTATAAATGAAAACAACAGGAAGAAAATCCTGTGTGAATGTGGCGTTTCGGTATCTAATAGGAATATGTCTGCCCATCGACGGTCAGCGAAGCATCAACAATGGTTAGCTGATGACCAGTGAGTTGATCATCCTTTTTTGGTTAGCTAAAATGCTATCTACAACCTATGCGGTTGTAAATTCCAGTACTTCGCCTGTAAGGCGATCAAAGGTTAGCTCCTGCTCTGAGATGACCAAAATTAGCATATTCACACCTTGACATCCAGCGTTGGTACCCTGGATCTGAATTGACTGAGGTACATCGCGTTCCGTCAGGCGGCTAGCATCGGCAATAAGCATACGGTTCGTTAGCGACCACGTCTGGTAGTCGAGTAGACCATTCACGAGCTCAGGGGTAAGATCTCCGTTAATAGCTGAAATTTTAGCAATCTCATTGGTGAAGTGGTGGAAATCATAGTCATGACTAATATCAAACACCTGAGACGAACCAATACGAACATTGAAGTTGCGAATCGACGAACCAGGCTGTACGGTCCACGGAGCCGAATCGAATGGGCTTTGGAATTCTGAACAGCAGCCGTGGCAAAACTACCCGTCTGTTCAGCGAAAGGTAGAACAATGACATACTTCGCATTCTTAACCGACACCGATAGCTGCAAATCGAAAGAAGCATTTAACTGTGTAGACTGCTTACCAACACCAGCGCGCTGATTGAACCACTGGGCATAACAGTCGTTGTATCGAACCTTCTTTACAGGTTTGGAAATGATGGCCTGAGGATTCTCGAGGTGTACGAAGGGTACATACAGACGAGCCGTAGTGAAAGGCATGTAAGTACTATCAATCGTAGGCTCCAGAGCGTTAACAACAACACCCCACGCAACACTAAAATTAGTAGATGCAGCAAGCACACCAGCCATAGGATTACCAGTCGCAGCACTTGCAATCATTACGGGGCAAACATTTCCAGAAGCGAGCGTAGTGCTCGTTAGAGACATACCCTTAGAAGCGTCAACGGCTACTACAGAAGTACCCTGGTTGACACGGAAACGGAGGCGGATCTGAGGGTTGGCCATCAGGTCAAGCTCCTTGAAGATAGGGTGTAGATCAGTGAGCTTAATCTTGAGCATGTAGTTCCATGTACCCATAATAGCGTTTGCAGTAAGAGCGCCCGCAACGAAGGCACCACGAGCCGTCTGGTTAGCAATAGTAGTAGAAGCAGCAGTACCGCCAACCGAGGGCCAACTCGTAGAGAAATCAGCACCAGCCGTGGGAGGGTTTGATAGTAGGCGCTTGACAAGCCCATCATTGGGTACTGTCGCACCGCCTTGTGCCTGAACTCCGAGCGAGCTCGTGAATGCGGTGGTATTTGAGTAAGCATCACCAGCAGTAGCAGAAGCAGCATTATATACTACAGACTGTGCAGCATCGGGGAAGAGGAACGACTCAGCACCATGCTTTTCGACATACTGAGGACTGCAGCCCGTCTGAGCACGAACATTGTTCCAAAACAGCTTGTAGTCAGCCATAGAGACGATAGTCTTGCCGTTCAATTCAAGCGACATCGAGTCGATGACATTCCAATTACCGCACTTCAGGGTAGCACAGAGTCGAGTAGCAGCAGTTGTTTGAGCCGTACCGGCATTCTTCATCGAAACCTTGTATGGGAGAACGATGTATGCATCACGGAGGCTTGCAAAACCTTCAGACCCATTGAGCTGAGCGGTGGCGTCGATAGTGATAACACCATTTTGGTACGAACCCTGATTTAGGTCAATCACATGTGGTACACGCTTACTGGAAGATACCTTGATCTCCGGATCGCCCTTGAGCGAGCTCTGGTACAAATACTGGTCGGATAGCTGAGTTTCATTCATCGTTGAATCTATATGGTTCCTAATATACTTTCGGGAAATTAATTATAATGTCTCACCTTATCAAGCCTATCACATCTGATCATGATCTCATCGAACTTGCAGAGAAAATGGATGTTCAGCTTGATAATATATTCGAATCGAATGAAATCACGACCCCTATCCCAAAGAAGGGTTCGTATCTGATTTTGCTTAGGCCACCAAATCTTGACGTAGGACACTGGACCTCCGTTCATAACGGTACTTATTTCGATTCAATGGGGAAGGCCCGCCAAGGAAGTATGGAATCGATCGCTACAATACCAAACAGTATCAGGGTACGTATGGCGAGTTTTGTGGACCATTTTGCATCCTCTGGCTTTATTCAAAGCAACATCGCAAATCAGATGTGTTCAAAAGATGAAAGATTTAAATTTGACTATTCTTTAGTCCAATTCATATAGATTAATCATGTATCGTGAATTAACGATCTCCAGTGATGTTCCAGCTACCAAGCTCATCAAGGCTTTCAAGACTGGCAAGCTAAGCTTGACAGCTGGCGAGCTCAAGGGTAGTGGCTCCATTATTCATTTGCACCCAGCCTCATATGAGAAGGCTCTTAAATCTCGTAAAGCTGGTCGTGGTGTTCGTCTTGACATCACCAGACATGAAGTCAAAAAGGGGTACAAGAGGGCCCAAGGTGGGTCTATTTGGGGAAAGGTGTGGGGAGGATCAAATCCGCTTTTAAGTTTGCTGAAGACTCAGGTCTTCTATCTAAGGCTGCTGACTTTGCTGTACCTGCGCTTGCGTCCGCTCTTGGAGCCCCTCAAGGAGCTATTCCTGCGAGAGCTGCGATTCGTTCCATGACAGGTATTGGTATCTATGATAGCAACAGCGATAAGGAAGGGGGTCGTATTTCAGTTGCGGATGTTAAGAAGACAGCAAAACGGGCTCTATCCTATGCTAAACGCAAGGGCGTCCTCACCAATGCTGTTGATGCCGGCGAAAGGTACCTTCTATCTAAAGCGGAGAAGCCGGGACACGAGAATCTCATCAAGTCTATTAGAGGTGAAGTCCGCCGACGTTATGGTGTTGGTGTTCCATCTAAGACGGGTAAGAAACCAGCAAAGGGCTCACCTGAAATGAGAGAAAAGATGGCAGCACTTCGGGCCAAGCGTAAGACCGGAGGAAGCTTCAGATTATAAACAAAAAATGCGTTTCAAATTATTTTTTGACCGAAGGAGGAGCATGATCGATACTGAAGTATCACGGAATTTCACCTTCTGATCGTTTTGATTGAAAATACTGATGGTGATCGTCGATCTCGATCCATTATGACAGTTCATCCACGCGTACTGACTGGGTTTGTACGATACGAGCTGACCAATTTCAGCATCGCCACGATCGAATGCACTTAAAATATCACCGGAAGTGACATATTCATTTTGATTAGATCGCAACGCACGATGTACGAGCTGGTAGGGTGAATTTGAGGAATTGTATTCGACAGCTGAGCACTTGCAACGGTCGCAGAAGCAGCTGGGTACGCACCGACTTTAAGACCAACGACAGAACCGAATGATGCATTATCGATAATGACCCGTGGTACCAGCGTTGTAGTAGGTAGACCAGTTCCGCCAGTGGAATATAGACCAGCAGCAGGACGCGTAAATCCAACCGGAAGACTCGTCGGAGTTGGTGAGAAATCAAACTGAGCCGCGTAGTATACACTGTTCTCAGTTAGTTTGATATAAAATACGTTGTTGCCAGAGGCATCGATGAGATATGCCCCAGCATTAACGAGAGCGGTTTGAATACTTCGGTTCATGTCCGCGTAGCTGTAATACCATCGGGGAGCGTAATACTGATTGTGGAAGTAGTAGCAGCGGTTGGGAGCTCAATTTTGAAACTCGTATTCTGGAACTGCATTGAGTCAATGTTGTATTCACTGTTGTAGAGACTAATCGACTGAATTGCGCATGCTACATCTCTGAAATCAGCTGCTGATCCCGGAACGAGTATCGCCATGTGGAATTATATCCATCTTGAACCAGGTTCGTGCTGTCAATCTTTAAAAAGCTTGCCATGTCTATATCATGTGCTTGATAGTTCAGTCCTATATTTATAAATTGAAATTATTCATCAGTTTGAATCGGTCTATCGAAGTTGTAGCGGATCTGTCCCTTGACAGAGTCAATGAACAACATCTGACCTTTTCGCTCAGTCGCTTTATTGTAGTAATAGACTATCGAGCGATCGTCTACCCTCTTGATATTAAAATCTTTCACAACCATCTGTAAATCGCGCTTTGAGTTAGCTTTAAGAATCGCTACATACTCTGAATTCAAGCGAATCATCTTATCAGTTGCAAAGTAGCTATAGCTCAAGAAAATGGTTGATAGCTTGAAATAGCGACCACGGGTGAAGTAATGTGAGAACAGATTCTTCTGAAGTAGCTTATCGTTGCTGTAATCATCGATGATGATAAGCTCAGGTTTATTTGAGCTTAATGGTGTATGACGTACTCGATCAACGCTTGGAGGCATGTCTGGATCAGCAAAAGTGATGAATCCATCGAGCTTGTCCCGGAGATATTCATACAGTTCCTGGTTCGGATTACGAGCAATGATCGTCAGGTGAGCAAACACATGAGGAGAATGCTTTAGAATGAACATACAGAGGTTGTTTTTACCGCTGAAGCTGGGGCCAAGCACAACCATTCTGAACAACGCCTTAATGCCAAGCGCAGGGATATCACCAATAGATGCAGACTTGTACTTCTTGGCTATGGAAGCCCCAAAATCTGGAATAGCACTCATGATAGTTTATCGCTCGGTCTATATAGCTCGAGACAAAACAAACATGAGCTCTGGATTCTCATATCCAAAACCGATATTCAATTCACCTATCTATAACCCTGCATTCTATCTGACGTTGGATGCAAGTGGTTATCTGACGTATGCATATGCTCAGACGCTTTATCTCGATAAGAATGATTATCGATTGTCTTATATAACCGGAATAACACCAGGAACGGCCACACAAGGTATCGCTCTTGTTCCAGGCGCTAATGCTGATATCAGCGGTGTTGGTGCATTTTCTTGTACTAGCCTAAGCGTGGGTGATTCCGCTATAATAGCACCGCCATCATACGTAGTTGGTATCACAGCCGGATCAGCTCTACCAAACAAAGCTCTCGTCCTTGATGGTAGCAAATAAGTCGCAGGTATTAACAAGATTTCACTTCTTGGTACTTCGACAACGACAGGAGCCTTTGAAACACTCCTTAGTATGAGTAATGCTGATGCTAGTCCAGCTACTGCAGAGATACAACTAAAAACTGGAGCAGCAGCATCGAGCGAATGTTTCATTGGAACTACCTCTGCATCGACTAAAACCGTTCTCATGGTTGGCGGCGCGTGTGATAACATGCGAGAGCACAGGCAACGTTTCGATAGGAGGTTCTACAACTACCTACAAGCTCGATGTGGGTGGAGCAATCAACTGCACTAATCTTTACCGTTCCGGGACCATTGCTGATATTACGCTTGTCTCTGGAATTACTACCATTGGCACTGGTCAAGCATCAAAGGTACTGACGCTTGATGCATCTCGGAATGCAACCAACATCGCCTCGATCGGATGTGATACAATAGTTGCTAACACGACTACGAATATTCTCAACATCAATCCAACCACACTTCAGATCAAAGGAATCGCCTTGACCGCGACTGCTACTCAGTTGAATGTTCTCAATGGCTTCACTGGTACTACTGCTAACCTCAATGTGCTATCAGCAACCAGTGCGACATCCTCAGATCTTACAAAACTCAACGCGATTACGGCGTCGGCAACTGAAATTAATGTGTTAGCAGGAGTGGTTGCGGGTTCAGCTGGAAACAGCAAGGCAGTTGTACTTAATAGCAGTGGTAGCATCTCAGGTATTAATACATTATCAACGACTGGTGCTATTACAGCTGGAGGCGCTATCAATGGATTCTTAGCTTATGGCAATCAATCAGCAATTACAAGCTTAGGGTCGCTGTCAGAGCTTGGTATCCATTCTACAGCTACGAATGAATATTTTTCAATCACTGGATCTGGAACAGATTATCTGGACAGTTCTTACACCCGAATGATGACCTTGACTGGTTCTAATATTACACCTGTTCAATTCCAAATCGAGGTTAATAATTGATGAAATTTACTTGCGCAGTTGATTGGAAATGGAAGAGAATTAAGAAAGAGCAGGTTACTCTAAGCTAGTCCTGGCACTGGTCCTTAGTTCGCCTGGCGTCCTCTATCTCCTACGATCCCATTGTGGTGCTCAGCCAGCACCTTCACTCAATATGCATGTGACCCGCACTCACGTGTCACTTCAACTTCACTCAGTGAGTCGTCGGAACAGCACTCACAGGCTGGACCACAGCGAACTTTCCTGGCTCCTACCACAAGAAGGTTCCCACTGGTGACAGTGTCTTCCTCATGTAAACATGCAGCATATACTCCTGTCGGGTCGTGCTGAGTGCGCTTTCCAACACTTCCACTCGCTCAAAGACGCTCGACAGCTTTGGACTCACGAACGCCAATTCTGTGGCGCAGCAGCTCAAACTGCTTCGTTGCGATGGCCTTGGTCAAGATATCGGCGAGCTGTCTCGTGGTCTCAACGTAGCACAACACGAGTTTCTTGTCTTGAATCTTCTCACGGACGAAATGGTGGCGAATCTCAATGTGTTTGGCACGTCCACTGTAGCCGACGTTGTTCGCAAGTGCTATGGCGCCTTGGTTGTCCTCATAGACAACCGTCGCGTCACTTTGCTCGATGCCAAGGTCACACAGCAACGCGCGGGTCCACAGGATCTCTTGAGCACACAGACTGAGCGCCATATACTCGGCCTCAGTCGAACTCAAAGCCACTGTTCGCTGGTATCTGCACTTGTAGGCAACCGCGGCCCCATTGAGCATGAGCACCACGCCCGAGACCGATCGACGGTCGTCCAAATTCGATGCCCAGTCGGCGTCACTGAACGCGACCAGCACATCTGGCTTGCTCGTCATTCCGTATACGAGTCCGACACGGCGCGTCGTGTACAAGTAGCGCAGCACGCGGATCGCTGCCTTCCAGTGCGCCTCGCCAGCGTTCTCCACGTAGCGACTCAAATGGCACACAGCGTAGGCCACATCCGGTCGGGTGCATGTACTGATGTAGAGCAGGCACCCGATCAATGATCTGTACGGCCGACGCGCCATCGTAGCCTTTGCTCGTCGGTCACTGGAACGTCATGCATCGACAGCTTGGTGCTGATGTCGCACGGGTTGTAGGTAGCACGAGAGTCGACTTGATTGAACCGCGTCGCAACGTCCACTATGTACTGGGTCTGGTTGATCACGAGGGTTTGCTTTCCGGTGTCCTGTTCGAGCTCCATGCCGAGCACGAACTTTGCTTGCCCCAATTCCTTGAGACGAAAGTGCTGCTGCAGTCTGGACTTGATCCTATCGATCACCGCCACGTCCTCTGCAGCTATCAACATGTCGTCCACATACAGGCAAAGGTACACCAACTCGGTCCCAGTGCGACGCACATAAATGCAGGAGTCAACACTCGATGGCTGGAAGCCAAGTTCAGTAAGTACACGGTCGATGGTCTGGTTCCAGACGTGTGAGGCTTGCTTCAATCCATACAATGATTTGCGTAGCGCACACACCATGCCTTCCGGCGCATCCACACCCTCGGGGATCTCCATGAACACTTGCTCTTTGAGAACTCCATACAAAAATGCAGTGTCCACGTCGAACTGCCACACCGCGTACCGACGTGCACAGCAAACAGAAAGTAGCACGCGAATCGAGTTGATGTTGGCCACCGGAGAGTACGTTTCAAAGTAGTTCACACCGAACTGCTGGCGGAATCCTTGCGCCACTAGCCGTCCTTTGTATCGCACAACTTGGCCCTTCTCATTGCGTTTCTTGTTGAAGACCCATTTGGCGCCAATGACCTTCATGTCATCTCTACGGGGTACGAGATCCCAGGTTCCATTGCGAATATGTGCGCCTATCTCGTCCTGGATGGCGGTCTTCCACTGATTTCTATCAGGTCCAGTCGTAGCTTGTTTGAACGTGGCCGGCATGTCCGAGCCAGCGGCCGCCGCCGAGATAAAGCTGTACTCCTCCTCCTCCTCTTGACGCGGTCGCTTGGCACGAGGGACGTCCACCCGATCATCATCGCGGTCGTACAGCACTAGGCTACGCTCTTCCGTACCACCCCAAGTCCCATCCTCAAGCTGCAACGGTTGGTCGCGGTCCCTCAGTGTCACACTGGACTGGTATATGTTGCTGGCCCTGTAGTTACTTGTGGGTCGGAACACCATGGCGTTGTCGTCGAGTGAGTCATTGGTAATCGACACTCGCTCAGTTCTGGGCAATGCAGATAGCTGGGGCAGCTGCTCTTCCACTGCTGGTGGCGGCGCTCCAGACGAGCCGCCGTCATCACCATCGTTGTCGTCCCCGACATCGGACATCCGTTCCTCCATGTCGACATCACCACGGCTCGTGGGTTCGTCGACTGCGTTGAAGTCATCGTCAGCGTCTTTCCACACAATGTACTGAATGTTGGTTGACGACTGGTCACTGTAGAGTCCGTCGACCTCGCGCTCGTCTAAAGCCAACGAGCGGCTCAGCATGACCTTGCCAGTCTCATGGTTCACCACTCGATACGCCTTGGTCTGTTCGGAGTATCCGATCATCATACAGCGGTAGCTCTTTGCATCGAGTTTGGTTCTCTTTTCCTTGTCGACGTGAGCGTACCCCATCGATCCAAACACACGGACGTGGCTCAGACTCGGCCGACACCCAAAGCAGATCTCATATGGTGTCCGGTCCGGATTAGCGGTGTTGACGAGGCGGTTGAGCAAGTACACAGCAGTGCTGACAGCCTCTGCCCACCATTTCGTCGTCACACACTTGTAGTGGAGCATGCTCCTCGCCATCTCAACCACGGTCCTGTTCATCCGTTCAGCCAGCCCGTTTTGCTGTGGGCTGTACGGAGTCGTGAGCTGATGCACTATGCCACTTGAGCGACAAATCCCATCGAAAGTTTTGTTCACATACTCCGTGCCATTGTCCGTCCGGACTGTCTTGATCTTGCGACCAAACTGATTTTCCACGAGAGCCTTGTAGTCACGGAATCGATCAGCCACTTCACTCTTTTTCTTCAGGAAATATGGCACCACGTATCGCGAGTAGTCATCCACAAAGAGCAAAATGTACTTGGAACCAGCCGATGATGGAGTCTTGAGGGGACCCATCACATCGCTGTGAACAAGCTCCAACACCTCGCTCGATTTCACTTGCGTCTTGGCATGGGGAAGCTTGCCGTGGTCTGCTTTCCTTCATACATCCCGAGCACAAGCCTCCAGAGTCCTTCTTCACCGCCGGTAAGCCGTCAACAACGGCTTGGGTCTGACCATAGCGCGTGTCGGACGCATGGCCAGTTCGCGTGTGCCACAGCTCCCACTGTGTCGGCATGCCACCAAGCTCGACGACAAGTGCACGCTCTGGATCGGCATGCAGTTGGTACACGTTACCGACCTTCGGGACCTTCAAGACAGTCTCACTCTGGTTCAGGAACCAGCAGAAATTCGCACTGAACTTCACAGTCAACCCGCGCGCCGTAATGCGCGCCACCGACAAGAGACGTCGGTCCAAGGCTGGAATGTGCAACACGTTCTGGATCACAATAGGTTTGCCTTGGTACCCAGTGATGCGGATGTTCCCGACACCCACTGCCTTCATGGCCGCACCATCCGCGATAGTGACATTGACCGGCTCCTCCAGTTTGCGGTATGTCACAAAGTCATCCTTGAGAGGCGACATGTGCGACGATGCACCACTGTCGACGAGCCACCCACGAGTCGGCCCGCTTCCCACCGAGAACAGCATCTCGTCGCTGCTCTGCTGCTTGCAGTCAGCCTTCTTGTGGCCACGCTTGCCACACGAGTAGCATTCACCATTGAACTGCCACTGCTGCTTCTGCTTCTTGCGACCTCCCTTATGGGGTTTCTTCATTGCCTTCTGACCGACATGGCGCGCCTTGAACGCCGCCTCCTCAGTCTCAGCCTTCTCTTGCTTTTCATACGCTTTGAGAAGCTTCTCCTTGACCTCTTCGAGGCTCAAGTCGTGAGCGTTCTCGATGATCGCCACGATGGTGTCGTACTCACTCGGCAAGCTCCCGAGCAGTATCACCAGCTGGCGGGCCGTGTTCAGCCCATCGCCCACCGCCTCCATGGCAGTGACGAGCTCATCGAATCGATCAATGTGAGCAGCCATGGTCTGGCTTGCCTCCATCTTGAAGTCGTGCAGTCGGCGCGTCAGTTGCACCCGGTTCTGTAGACTCGATCGGTTGTAGTACTCCTTGAGCACATCCCACGCCTGCTTGGCCGTCACGGAAGCCCTGATCTTCGTCTGATGCTCCAGCTCGACACCTTGAGCGATGATGGCGAATGCCTTCATATCACCAAGCCGCCAGGCCTCAGTGATCTCACCCTCTTGTTTCACGACCGTCAGATGGTCGATCAACCCCTTGCGAGCGAGTGTCATCCTCATGTTGAATTCCCAATGGAAGTAATTGTCCGTGCTGAGACGATCGTCAGGCTTCTTCATTATCCCTCCCGCGAAGCCACTTGGGCTCATAACCTGATGAAATTTACTTGTGCAGTTGATTGGAAATGGAAGAGAAATTAAGAAAGAGCAGGTTACTCTAAGCTAGTCCTGGCACTGGTCCTTAGTTCGCCTGGCGTCCTCTATCTCCTACGATCCCATTGTGGTGCTCAGCCAGCACCTTCACTCAATATGCATGTGACCCGCACTCACGTGTCACTTCAACTTCACTCAGTGAGTCGTCGGAACAGCACTCACAGGCTGGACCACAGCGAACTTTCCTGGCTCCTACCACAAGAAGGTTCCCACTGGTGACAGTGTCTTCCTCATGTAAACATGCAGCATATACTCCTGTCGGGTCGTGCTGAGTGCGCTTTCCAACAATAATGGATCGAATGCTACCTCTTCAAACGCAACCTGGATAGGCAATTACACAAACAATGACCTTCGTTTTGGCACGAACAACTCAACGACTATGATCCTAACGACTACAAACCGTCTCGAGTAGGTACAGCCTCACCGTCAGCACCGCTACATATATCAGGGAGCAACAATTTTGTATTCGGAGCCGGCGGTCTCACAGTGTATAGATTGAGGACGGATAGCGGAGTTACAGAATCCGCTCTTGGTCCAATTACATACTCTGTAGCTGGTATCTTTGGTGGCTACATCTCATGCACCGCGATGGCGATGACCTCCGATCGTCGGCTTAAACGCAATATCCAACCATGTCCAGTTGATCGAGTGAAGCGTCTCTACGATCAATGCGAGGTTAAGCTTTACGAATGGATCGAATCGGAAAACCGTCAGGGGCAGGAGGTAGGATTAATCAGTCAGGATCTCGTCTCAGCACATCTGACTGATTTAACGAGCGTCTTCTATCGAGATGATATCGAAGAAGGAGATGATCCAATACTCGAACCATCCAAAGCGCAACTCAATGTCGATTACAGTCGTATCTCCGCGTACAACATGAAGATGATTCAGTATTTGCTCTCAGAGATTAGTGATCTTAAGAATCGCTTGTCTACTATAGAAGATGGCATTTAGCTTTCGCATTTCAAGCAAGAAGAACAAGAAGTATGATGCTGTGTTTGCTGATGGTAGAATTGTATCTTTTGGTAGTCTTAAGCGCGATGGTAGTCCTTATCAGCAGTATAGAGATTCGACACCGCTGAAAGCGTTTACCGAATATGATCATGGCGACCAAAAAGAAGGGCGCTGTATTACAAGCGCCATGGATTGTTAAGCAGAGCTGTAAAGTACTCACCGGATTGGTTTTCTAAGAAATGTCTTTGGTAAGGAGTATATTTATATCCAATCCAATATACAACTATGGGTTGCTATCCAAGTAAAGAACTAAAACCAATTTGACAACTGATGATTCAAGCCAAATCATTGGGTCAACGCAGCTTCAAGCTGATAAGATTATTGTTCTTGGTGATAGTGTTTTCCTCCCAACCAATAATTCTAATGGGGAGTCTGCCATACTTGAAGTTAGTATCAGCGATAAAAAATTAACGTGTATCGA
Source organism: Phytophthora kernoviae (assembly GCA_008080845.1). NCBI lineage: Eukaryota > Oomycota > Peronosporomycetes > Peronosporales > Peronosporaceae > Phytophthora > Phytophthora kernoviae. Next base: position 264,183 of record VKKV01000212.1, read on the forward strand.
GGATACCGGAACAAGCTTGTGCGAAGTGGGATCGCTTAGATAGCGAAGGTCTTAGTCATCTTCTTTTTTTCGGTTGGTAGGCCCATACTCGACCACCCTCAGTTTGAGTAGCTGCATCTACCTTCTTCATACTCTTATCAAGGTCTGTAGCCCATACAGCCGCTTGCGTCTGTTGAGGTCGATCGCGAATGATTAGGTTCTTCATGATGGCTTTGAGCTCAGCAATATTGAGGTCAGCATTGTCGCCGTAGCTACCAGCTGAGCTGGAAATAATGCGGGGTTGAAGAAGAACATGCTTATAGTAGTCGAGTGATAATTTGCTTGAATTCTTTATCATCGATCAATCGATTGCTGTACATATCCACCGTCAGCGATTTCAGCTGCTTGATGATGCTTGGATTATCATTCCCCAAGTCGAGTTCACCTTTCAGCTTATCATACTCCGCTCTCAGCGTTTCCAAGGATCGTCAAGCTTATCATGGAAATTGTACTGCAGATGCGTTATCGCAAGAATCTCCTTGAACATTTTTTATCGTCGATGCTGAGCTTGTCAAATGCGGCTTGATCAATATGTTGCTTGAAGGCAAGTGTCCGGATCATAGCTTGAAGACTATCGCTAATCTGACACTTAGGACCGCATTTACGACGATTTGGTTGTACAATCACGAGCGTCTTCGCATCAAGGTCAGGTATACAAATGTACTTACTCCCAAGCTGACGATAAGTGTATGCACTGGGCGTCGCTAAGCCTTGAATTTCGTTTAGATTGTAGGTTCTCCCACGTCTGACAATGCCTTCAAGCGGTGCTACACCAGCACCCCTCAAACCACGCCCTTGAAGTCCACTCCAACTAACTGCGTCAACCATATCATTCATAACCCGTCGTACCGATTTGTTATCTTGTCGCCCCCGAATTGATCTACGCTGGTTTGCTCCTGAGCAGCGCGACTATATCTCTTAGACTTGGATATGAAGACAGCCTTTGTAACTTTCATCGCTGATGTCGCTGCCTTCAAAGCAGATCTTGTCGATTTTGAGTTATTCCTTCGCACAGTCTCTTTAGCTTGTTCGTATCGCTTTTGAGCCTCACCGTATGCTTGATACGCTGTCTCAGATTCATCGTGAAGCTTTTGCAAGATATCATCATGACCGTATGAATCGGTACTTGATTCCTAATATTATGAGCCGACTTTAAAATTGCTTCATTCAATATTTTGAGATCTTGATCAAGATTGTAGCGTCGCTGCCTGCCAAGCTTCTGATCCTCCATCAATTTTACAACTTCGGCATTACTCGTTGGTAATGGATAGTCAATATCATTAAGATATCGATCAACGTCTTCAAGTCCATCGAGTAGTGCTGTAAATGTATCCATCCACCTGATGTTCTTCATCAAACCCTTCCAAGCGACTCCCGAAACCGATTTATGTTGCTCGTTTTTAATGTTTATGTTGAGCAAGTATTGCACTTGCGGATACTTCTGACCAACATCAGTTGAGAATTGCAGTTGGCAATACGAGAACCAAAGTCAAAGTCGCAGTTGCAGTTATTCTCAGTGTACCCAGGTCGAGCTGCTTTACATGTTGCACTTTTGTATAGTTTAACTAAGTGATGAAGTGTACCCAGGTCTGACTCCAGGCTCGCATGGTGGCGGCTCCAAGACGAGAAGTAGCAAAGGACAGAGACCTACAGCAAGTAGCAAACGCACTTCGTTAACCTTTTGGTAATTCACTTTTCATTATTCCTTCTGCTACTCAAGTCAACATTCAACAGTTTAGCGGTTTGGTACCTGCTGGTACACCGAAATAATATGTCGCATGCTCCTTAGCCACCCCATCAGCGTCCACCATTGGTTTCAAACGGAATGGAATATCAATCTTCTGAGTATGAAGCTGAGAGTAATATTCAGTTAATATCGCTTTTGCGTCATTGTCAGCGTTGGTCAACATAGGGTTCATGTCTTCATCAACACCGCTCAAAACACCATATTGGGATTCACCATCGACTGGTGTAAAATCTTTCACTTCGCGTTCCTTATCCTTCTCCCCTACGAGCTCTAATTCGAGTCCTCTCGCTTTAACCGAATCGACAAACTTTTGGAGCGTCAAGACCCAATTAACTTTCTTAGTAATCGAGGGCTTAGCGCGATCACTATTAATCCCAAAGACGGAAATTGAATTGCCATCGAGCCACACGTATCCATCATTATCAACAGGACGTGATTTAGCCGTACCGGAAAGAATTGGGGCAATTTTTTTCCTCAAACCATTGATTCAAGAATGTCCTTGTTCTTACTAATTAGCCAAAACAGTTTGATCTTACTATCGACCTGGTCAGACGTTGTAGAAGTTAAGTTATCGAAAAGAAAGCTATCATCAAGCCTTTGCTTGGTGCGATCTGCTACATCTCCCTTAGAAGCATTCATTCGTTTTCGCTTAGATCCAATCTTCTGCCATACCTGATACGGTGTTGGTTTATCCTCCTCCCCATTTCACTGCGTAGCTTCTTTTATTGATGTAATCAAGAAATCGTACATCATTTGTTATAATGACTATGATGTGGTCGTATGTCTCATACCAATCAATTATTTTAACTGACGCCAACCGATTTGTCTTAATACTATACGTATTCGCATCTTTACCAATATAATATTTCGTTAGCTGGCGACCATTAGAAGAAAGAGGATGAATTCTGAAATCAGCAAGAATCGGATAAACCTCAAATATCTCTGCAACGGCTTGCTTGGATTTATTCTGGTCGTTGTCATCATCACTGAATAAATCATCACCAATTGAACTTGCCGCATCTTCTCCAACAGCGACATCGCTCATGATAGGAGTATTGCTGATACCTACGTCAACTAATGAGGGCTTTGCTTCAACCCCAACGTCTCTCATTCGAGCGCCATTATCGATTCCAACGTCCACCATAACGGGCCGAACATTTACTTCAGGTTCGGTTGATACCTCAGGGTTTATCTGGGAGTTTTCATCATTGAGGCTTTTTTAAGATCTCAGCGAGACTCTTCTTCAATTCTTCAGGTTTCTCTTCATCAGGACCCACTGAAATATCGGTTTGTGTCGACTCAGTAGATTTTTGGGGAGGGTAGTAATACTATTTGCTACATCGCTCGCCCATGAAGCACCTTCATACATCTGACGCTTAGCATTGGCTTGACGAACACGTCGCTGAGCTCGCTCAAGAAGCTCTTGCCGCTTTTGCTCTCTCTGAGCGAGTGATGTAAAAGATGGGAACATCGTGCCTATATTCTGTGAATCATAAAAAAATGACCACTCGTAAATACTCTACCAGTAGCTCGGCATGACGGAGTCGTGGCGAAAAGGAGAATACGAATGACAGATGTGGTTGCGCTCATTGAGGAGACTTAGGTATCGGTCTTTGATCCAATGGAATTGGACACCAAATATATCTTCCAGCTCACGTTGATACTTACGATTTACTACGGTCTTACGAAAATTTGCTGCTGCATCAAGGTTGATCAGCTCGTTCTTGATTCGATTCACTTCCTGGATAACCCATAGCTTTCGCCGAAGCTTGCTTATCTCACGTTCCTTTCTAAACAGTTTGAACACATTTGTATCTATATATCAAGTCAGATATTTCCAAAATATTTGGAAAATATTGGGGCTAATATACATGAGTCAAAAGCTTAAGAGGATGTCTCTATTTTATTTGTTAGCAAGCTAATTTGATCTCATTTTTTGCCCAGTATTCATTTTCAAGAGTTGACCTCCGATTCTTATTAATGAGTCTGAGATTTTCTTGAGGTTCCCAAGAGTCAGGCTCGTTTCCGACCCACTGCACCAAGTATTTGTATTTACCAGATCGCATTTTTTGTGGTCTAAGATCTTCTCGGCTTCTAAGATATCACCTCTATTAATTGTGGCGTCAGTTGACTTCGTTTGCACTATTTTCAAATCGTTTGGAGCTTTGTAGAGTGTATGACCATTCTTTGATCTGATTTCAACTCGGTACCCGTCCATACCTTCAATTGTGTAGACAGCTTTGCTCCATCGAGCAGCTTCCTTGTCAAAGGTTTGCTTCTTGAGGCGGTAAAGGACATTTGTACCTACTTCAAGCTCATTTTCAATCTTTTCCGCTTCCTCTTGGTTATGAGTAAGCTCAGATGCTATAACTTTACCTTTTGCATCGTTTGGTGTCATACCAATTGATCGGTGAATAGTGCTATTATAGTTCGTGATAATATCACTTACCAGCTTTTGCGTGATCCGCTTCGGAGAGATTTTGGTTAGTCGCTGCCTTATGGTCCTGTTAAATCTCTCAATTTTACCCATGGTACCATGATCGCCAGGCTCGTTGTTGAAATGCTCGATCTTCTTGGATTTTAAAAATGCTTGTGCTTGTTTGTTCATGAATTCACTTCCATTGTCGCTTGTGAGTATATCGACCTTATTGCTGCGAATGAATGCCTTCAACGCTGTCAGTACTGTTGGAGCAGTCTTGTTAGTCAAGAGCTTAGCATATCCAATGCGGGAGTTGATGTTGATAGCAGTCAGAATCGGACGTTTCTCCCAGAAGGCGAGATCCATCTGCCATGAATTGGGGTTATGTGAAGCAATTTTGAAGCCATCGTATCTCCGTTTCTGTTCTTGAAAGCGCTGGATGTCTGTCTGTGATGCATACCACTCCTTCACAATTTTAATATTGATCTTTGGGTTCAATTCCTTCGCCTTCTGATACAAAGCTTGAGCACCAACGTACCCTGTTTTGGGGTCATAGTAAAGCTTTGACAGTAGCTCATCCATCACTCCTATATGTTTATGAGACAAAAAAAAATACCTCAGTTGCTTAGATGTCAAGTGCTTCAGTCGTGATACCATCCTCAAGAACTCGACGCTTGTCGTAGTAGTAATTGAGAGCCGTTTTAGTTTGACTGTAGGTAATGATTGACTTAGTCTCCTTGCTTAGTCGAAACCCCTTGTTAGTCCCCCTTAAGGCGATACGATCGCGAACAACAGTCTCAAAGCCATCTGGGTTAAGCACATCGCTGTTTCGACCTCCTCCCTGCTGTACGCCCTTGGCTGAGACCTTGACCTTGTATCTTTCGTCTGGTAGATAGCAGATATAGTTTTTTAGGACAAAGATACCATAGCATCGCCAGACCACTCATCCTTAAACAAACCAGGCGTTCGACGATCAAACTTGGCTACCTCCTGATTATAGTCTCGAGGGAACCAGTCGTACTTGTGTTGCTTAAAGTGATCGCGCAGCTCAGGCTTGACAAGGTTAGGAAACGGCTTATCGTCGCTAAAAGCCATGTATGCGCTATCGGTATCCATCTCTTGATACTGGTAGTCCGATCGATCGAAGTAGTAGTCAATGCAATCATAGTAGAATTGAAGCATTCGCAGCTTAGCAAGTTGATAGATGGCAATCGACAAATGGATTGGGTTCTTGTTATTGAGTCGCCGTTTCTTCATAGTGATTTCACAAGCATCATTAAGCTCCTCAAGACCATGAAACGTAAAGTGCTCAATCTTTGTCTTGATGGCCTTGTCGTTCGACTCATACTTGACCTCTTTGTGCTTGCTCATGTCCATGCCAGAACGCCCAAAAGCACTGTTGCCAACCAGTTTCATCATCTCAGCAATCATAGCCTTAGACTTGTCTACATCACCCTCTCGACGTGCATCCGACACAGCATCCATAAATGGAGCAAAAGCCTTGTGAGAGCTGGCCTTAATAAAGCTGTAAGTCTTGCGGATCTCCATACCATGAGCGATGTACCATTTGAGTAGCGGTGCATAAAGTAGGATCTTTTCACCAAAGTAGCTACCAATTAGCTTACGAGCGGGCTTTGCTCGGCTTTGCTTGCGTTCCTCGTTGTACTCAAACATGTGCTCACCAATAACATTCTCATCGCTGCAGTCGATAAGTGCGTTCTTGAAAATTGGGGTCATCTCACTGAAGTAATCTTTGAGGTGCTCTGGTGTATGAATATCGCACTCAAGGAAACCAAAGATCTTGTCATTAACGATGTCATCGACGATACCAGGGTACGTATCAATCGTCGTCAGTCTATCGCATGGCATCTCATTACCGAGTGCCCATAGGTACAAAGCATTGGCATCATATCCGATGATCTTCTTACAAATCTTACCACCACGAATTTTGGTCTCGTTGCGCTTAGCATAGCGATTGAAGATGATTGAAGGACCGCCGGCGATGTTAGCCTTCATCTTACCGTAAATGTCATTTCCCTCCCTGTCGACGCTATACACAAGTCTGTCCGAGTTGTATTCAAGTAGCTTCTTGTATCGAAAACCCTTCAGAGACATATCCTTACGAGCAATATTACAGTCGACACAGCTGATCAAGATATTACCATCGATATGTCCAAGTTTGTTGTTAACTCGATCGGCTGACACCGTATCCACCGTCAACTGCGTGTAGCACAGTCCACAAAGGTATTTTTGCTGCTTGAGCAAGTCGTCGAGGTGTTTTAGCGTCATTTTGAACTCGCGGTCAGCATCAGCATCCTGGATCTTGTATCCACTCATGCGTTTGCTGGGGAAGTTGAATGCTTTGACCGCCGTCTTGCTGGGATACTGGATATTGTTGAAGCATGTTTGGTACATGACCTTTTCCGAAAGACCTGGCAACGATACACCATCGGTGAACATGTCCAGGTCAAATTTCTTGAACAATTCTCGCTGAGCCTTGATAGCCTTGATAAACGGAACTACGTCGAGATTATTGTACCAAATTAGTAGGTCCTTGATCGACTTCATCCCATACCGCTCCCATACAAACTTGATGCGTTCGTAGTCATTAGCACTGATGCTGGTGCCACGAAGCTCACTGTCAAAGGCAGACTGAGGTGGCACTTCTGTCTCATTGAGTACGTTGAACGATGTAATGTACTCGTACGGGAAGATGCCTTTACCAAGTCCACAGACGCATCGAATCTTGTCATCACACTTGCAATCACCAAGGTACGTTGACAGATATTTCGCATAGCTCGTACCTGCGGGGACGTAGTTGGTAATATCAAGCATCTTCATGCTCGATGTGGCGATGCACATGTAGCTTGGATTCTTGATGACTGATGTGATATTGTCTGTACCGATGACAGCAAATAGGTCGGACTTAATGAGGTTGATATCGTATCGTCCTGAGTTAAAGCCAAGAATGGGGACCTGATCAAGTGTTTGTTTGATTTTCCCATAGTCCGATCTCTTCTTACCAAAGCCTAACTTATTGTGGAAATCGAAGAAACTTGCAAAATCACCAGACTGAATCCAAGCATCTACATCATGTGTCTTATACGTCTTACCAAGAGGAACTCCCGGGATCTCCATACCTGACAAACCATGAGCGTTGATAATCTTACGAAGCAAGGCCTCGTACTTGGAGACGTTGTATTGCTGAATCTTCGTTCCGACATCATTGATGTACTGGAACATGTCCTTGAGCAAAGTCTTCGGATCATCATTCACAAAGCAGCGTACTTCCTCCGTCAAGCTGTCTGCTACCGAGACAGATACAGGAATGTGTTCGTTAGTGAAGACTGTACTCTCCCCATGCTGAGTCGCAGTGGGCTTAAGAATGGCCTCAAAATCATAGACAATGAAATGGTCAATGTAATGGCTGGCATTCTTGATGGAGTACTTCGTCAGTAGCGAGCGGATTGTATTCGGAGCTGGGCGGTAGATAGTCGGCTCAGCAGGGAAAGATTCGATATTAACAATCTCACACTGGTTCTTCTTATGGTTTCGAAGCTTATCAGAGCTGACGAATATCATATCGCACTTGGAGCATTGGTACTTGGACTGGAGCATGTCAACATTCTTAATGTAGAGAGCATGGTTCTCGTGAGATAGAATATTGATAGCATCATATTGCTTGTCCGATCGACGGATGCATTCAACTTTTCCCGATTCCACATCCATCGTAAAGACGTTTATACCGAGTTGAAAGCACTCCTCAAGCTCATCGAACTGGAGGATATCGATCGGTTTGAAGTTGCGAAACAGACTTAGTGTATAGCTGACATTCTTGTACGAGCAGTACTGCTTGAAGGTTTGCTTAACCAGCGCTTGAATTCTGCGTGGGTCCTTTTTGGCTCCTCCTGCTTGTGGTACGCGATACAGTGAAATACGCACTTGTTGTTCGTCTTAGGAAAGTTAATCACGCTCTTGTTATCGCGGATCATCTTAGGAATGACTGCTTCACTATCACCCAATGCATGCTCGCGTTGGTAGATGAAGATCTTGAATCCTGTGATTGCCTTGACCAAGTATCCAGATTTGGGATAGTTGAGCTTGTCGGCCAATTCCATCGAGCGAATCTCCGAAATGACCTTCTTTCGAATATCAGCCTTGCTATTGATAGCTACAGGTATGTTAAACACCGACGTATTACTCAGGTTTGGATGGAAGTACAGTGTCTCACTATCATCGGTTCTGCTGACGAGATCGTATCCAAGCGCGATGTTAATCTTGAAAGCAGACTTCTGACTCGCGAGTACGTTCTCGAGCTTGTCGTAGAACTCAGCGGGCTGAATTCCCTCATAGAGGTGGGATTCAACGTGATTGCCCTGGTAGTATCGATACTTTGGGTCGGTCTTAAAATCAGGAGACGTGTGCTTCTTAAGATTATCGACAGACACCTTGTACTGCTTAGCTACCAGTTTCTGATTGCTTGGGCGGGAAATATTACTAATATACACCATCTTCCCGGTCCTACCACGTACCTTAATACGATAGCTGCTACCCCATTTAATAGCTTGAATATTTAATCTCTTTAATCCTTCAAGCTCGTATGCGAACATGTTGCCTGTATATATATGTGGCTATATTATTACCCTTGAATCGACTTTATAATATTCGGATCTTGTATCAGGATCGACTTTATATCTTACCAAAAACATTAAAATTAATTAATTAATTGGGTTCTAGCTAAGTACGTTTTCACTAATTTCGCTAAGTTCGGCTGCGGGCTTTCGCTTGCGGGCACGAATCTGCTCTCTGTTCTTGTCATCGTAGCATTTTTGATAGGATACACGAGCTTTACGGGTGCGCTGGTAGTAGCACTTTTGCGCCGCCTTAATGCGCTCCTTGTTAGCTTGATATTGCTCGGGTGAGTACGCCATGTTACTATATTACTAACTTTATATTTATCAGGATGAAAAACAAATTGAAATCGTTCAACTTCAATAGGAACTTACGATACGCTACGTGTGGTGCTGTCAGTCTACAGCAGGTGCCATGTCATCGTGCTCTCTCCACTTCTTCTCTATCTCTTTGCGCTTCCACTCCATGCACTCGCAAAACACCTTCTTGTTCTGTACATAGATGGATGTTCGCATCTCCAAGCCATCATCCGACACAACAAAGCCTTCTTTCAAACGCAGCGAGAGAAGTCTTGCGAATCCAGCATCAAACGCGCGCACAACCAAATTGATCTATGGCATCGCAACTAATGTCAGAACAAGTAGCATTCAGCTCGTGCTCAAAAGACTCGTACCTTGTATCTGTTGCCGATTACAAATCCTTCAGACGTGGACTCGACGGAAATTTTCATCGTCGGCACCGCATACGACCGAGCATCAAACCACTCGTGCATTTCTGCAGAAAGAGCAAGACGATTGCTTGGATCGTTGTCATACTTCTTGTAGCTTGGAAATCTCAGGCAATGCTCTCTGGACATCACATGGCAGCTCTGTGCCTTCCCCACCGACCCGAACCACTCTTCGCTCTCGATACGCTGGTACTTGAATTCGTCAGTCGCCACGTCAACAATCGAGGTGCTGGACGAGAAAGATGTCATTGAGACTTGAGGAGAATCGGTATCATCTGGAACATAATGCCGGGCAAAGATGCGCCGCAGTTCGCTTAACTCCCGAGAAAATGAGGCTACAGTCGTTGAGACCGTGTGGCCATCGAGTGGGGAAGTTTGCTTGATACCTTCAGTCTGCAGTTCGTTTTCAAATAGCAAAGCATCCCTCTCTGTACAACATCTGTGAGACATCAACCAGCACAGTTCCACAATAACCAAAATGCATACCTTCCTTGAACAGAACATGGATCCGCAACATCGCCCCATCATACCACAGCGCCTTGTCGCTTTCGCCAGCACGAAGGTTCGGGTCATAGTATCCAAGATATAATGCCGCCAGTCGGTACAGTCTGCAGCGAATCCCTTTCGTGTTCAACGCGTTTTCAACGGATCCAGTGACAAGCCACAATCCAGTTTGTGCGTGTTCTTGCTCCGGAACCACCACCAGCACGTGAACCACGTCCTCTCCAAGCGAAACGTGCGGCCCAAACAGGTCCGGCTTATTCAACTTCCACGACCCGCGCAGCTCCTTCCATTTTGCAGTGTCAACTTTGTTCTGCAGCATCGTGTCCAGCTCATCGTCGTCTTGCAGCCACGCGCCGTCCGCCGTCTTCGCCAGGAAGAGCGTCAACTCGTCCGCATCGCACGTGATCTTGTTTGGCTTCTTCGCCTTCATCGCGTCCTTCAAGTCTCCCACCAGCTGACTCGCGTCGATGTCCACAGGGAACGCGCTTCCGGCCGCACCAACAATCGCACCAACAAGTTTCACCATCTTTCCTCGAGGTGGCGAATTCTGGAATGGAGGGAGAGAATTCGCTATCGTACCTAAACGGAAATGAAGATGTGATGACGGCGTGTTCCATTGTCTTCCAGCCAATGGCGGTGAGGGGAACTAGGGAGGCATGATTTTTTCTTTTGACTGAATCTCCTTTGCATACAATCCCAATGTTGCTTTCTGCGGTGCTTGGAGGTGTGGAGGAGGCCTCCTCCGCACCAGGTGCTACTTAGCGGTGGTGTCGACGTTTTCAGCAGCTGGAGCTCAGGAAGGAGTAGGGGTGTTATCATCGGTAAATTACGGAGAGTAAAAACTGCCGGCGTAATGTGCTGAATATTACTACTCCAGTCGGCAATTCGTTGACAAGTCAGGAAACATCTATTGCTCGCAGTTTGCTATCTTATTGGTACCTCAACAACGCTGGTCGCTTACACGAGCGCTGCAGTCTTGAGTGACGGCACTACGGAGCATAATAATAGTGCGTAGACATGTGCACAAAGTTGATTTGGGCGCCAAACACCGCCTGAAGCACTAGTGTCGAGACGAAGAGCGCCATGATCACAATGAGGGGCAGCAAGAAATGCTCAGTCCGATGTAGAAACGGGAGTGCTAAAATACACGCAATGACATTTCACGCAGGTAAGTCAGCATCAATACAATTCTCCCAACTGAAGCAACAGCATAAACTCCATTGACATGTACCCATGTATCCCAGGAATGTAATGTACGTGTAGAACCCCCAGCCTAGCGAGTACAACAAGTTTCCAACCAGCAGCATCAAGAACGAGTTCGACGCCAGCATAGGTGCTAACAAAAACTACAAAAACAACCACGACAGCAGTTAGTAAATACTCTCATCCATCCAGACACCAGAGCTCCATCATACCTGCAGCACGTAGAGGAATAGGAACAGGATGAAGAACGAGTTGCAGTGGATGTCGAATGCGAATTGCCACTCCACTCGTTGCTCCACATACAGCGCGTCTCCCATGCTATGGCTGCGCAGTCTCAAGTGATGGTTCGCAGTCCACCAGCAGAGTGTCGAGATCACGAGACCAAAGCCCATCCACTCCACTATCACAGCGTGGAAAGCAGTGACAAATACTTGGCCGCACTGTCCACGTGGAATGCAATGGCCCACGCCACCGTCGCCACCAGTAAGAAGGCGAATGGATGACTGCAAACGCTGGGTCGTCCCTGGCCCAGCGGTTCTTGGTTTGTTTGCGGTAGTAGGCACTCTTGTAGACTTTGGAAGGCTGCACACAGAGTGTAACCATCTGGTAGAAAGTGGCGTCTAAGTCCATCTGACGGTAGTCCAAGACACGTGCGAAGTACTCTGGGAAGGCCGAGCAGGAGCGGAAGACGTCGCCTCCAGTCTTCTTCATCTTTTTCTTCTTAGACCGACGGGAGCCTGTCATAGATTCAGAAGACAGGACGTACTTCATGTCGATGCTTGTGATGTTGGGCTGCACCATCTCCTCTGACTGCATCGGAGACAGTATCACGAAGGGGCGAGCAGTGAGCAGCGAGCAGCGAGCACGCAGCTTTTGAGCCGAGAGATGGCCAAACTTGGTAAACAATCGTACTTAGTCAGGTGTCAATCGCTGATTGGATGAAAAAACACCAAGTTGAAGTGCTCAAACCCATTAGTGTCAAATGCTTTAAGTAAAATGTCATGCTATATTAGCAGTTAATTAATACAACACTCTAGAGCCTACAAAGTAATGGAGAAAGCACCACCGTGAGCTACAGCAACAGAGACATATCCCTGAAGCGTTCGCAGTAGAGCGAAGAAATGCTCAAAGTTGAGGGCGCTGGCCGGATCTCCACCCCGTACGTGAACAAGCTTGGGGATTAAAAGGGAGCAACGTCCAAAGCGCGAATGCTTGAGACTTGAGTTGAAGCAGCCGCGCTGATACTCACAAGACCTAACGTCCCGCTCTCTCGGTGTTGAAGCGCTTGATGTGCCTGGGCAAGCGATGCAGCACCCGCAGTCCAAACACCGAGCGTATCACACACCGCCAGTTTACAGATATGCTGATACACTCGTGCAAACCACGTCGAGCTTTCCGTTGCGTTGGCGAATTTGTGGGGTGCTGCCACAACTCGTACACGGAATTGGCGAGCTGTGGTGCTTGTTGCCAGGTCAGCATTGGCCAGCCAGTGGGCCAATCTCGGGAAGAAGAAGCTGCAAATGATCTCCATGTACTTCATGCTATGCTCTGTGATCAAGAAGACTGGCCCCAGTGTGGATGCAATGCGCAGCAACTCGATGGCCTGTTCCTCGACGGCAGCAAGGGCTTGCTGCAGGTATCGGTCCTGGACATAAGCTACTTTGGCAGCTTCCACGCGAGTTCTGGTGGACTGAAGACCGATCCGCTTTGTCAGGAATGACATGGGTGCAACGACGTCTTCCCATGACAAGGCGAATGCAGTCATCTGTGGGCACTTGGTATTGGAGCCAGGTACTGCCGTGAACGGAGGATAGCACGGAATGGGCGTTGGGGCGGTCGTAGTCGCAGTCACAGTCGCAGCCTGCATGGTTTGGCACGGAAATGAGTAGGACGAAGCGAATCAAGGAATGATCCACGTTTGAATCGATCGCGGGTCTGGACACCTCATGAATAGTATCGCCATCTGCAACAAGACTGCAACATGAGAGACCTTCACTGGATGGCATGCAAATGGGTACATTTCTCGCCTGGACTCTTACTGCGGCAAGTGTCTTGCGAAGACTTGCAATGGACTGCGGAATTGCTGTTCACGTGTCTTCGTTGTCGTTATCGGTCCAATCGTTATTTGTTCATGCTCTTTAGTCGACATTGTGGTATTTGCAACTCTCTTCTGCTGTCTGGGTGTGCTTTTTGCGTCCAGATGACGCTTGCAGCGCTCTGCTGGCTTCTCTGCTTCCTGCTTCCTCAGGATTTGCACATCGCGGCAGACTGGGCGACAAGAAGCAAGCGTCGTTGCGGCATTCGTTAGAGGAACACCCAGCCGTGGGATTCCGGTGAACATTTTCTCTTTGGGGACAGAGTTAGCGCGACCAAGATTCACAGACGACAGCGGGAACTTGCGGTGTACGCTTTTCGGAGCAGCGCGCACGGGTCTCTCCACTGCTCATCGTACTGCTGCTCTTCGTGAACAGAGTCATCTGAAATATCTAGCGAAGGAGTCGAATAAGATTTGGATGGTGAAGCTTCTCCATGAGCTCCACCTCAACTCCGAGTATATTTCCCTGAGCTCCAGACATTCTTGCAGGGTGCTGCACATAATGAATCTGCATCACGCATACCAGGCGGCCACCACGCCTTTTCTCACGCATGAGGAGCGCTTGTCCAAATGAGCCTTCACCTAGAAGCTTCACTCTACACTCATCGACGACCACATATGCAACAACAAGTGAGCTGGTTGAAAACTGCTACTACATTGTATGACCCCCACAAAGTCACCTGGAGTAGCCGCCCATGGTATTGATCACTACCTGTTAGGAGCGAAAATAGCTAGTCCATGTTGTTTCCATATCGGAGTTCATCCGCTACAACATCCATCGTCATGCAGTATAAAGATGCATGACTCATGCTGCTTGGGCAGGTTTCTGTGAGCTTTTGTGTCGAATTCGGATGAGTCTCATGCTGGGCTTGCACCAGCCCACCAAGATTCAACGTCAACGACATCAAACCACTTCAATCTGCGTCTTGAAGAACCGGCACGATTGGCACCAAGTGGGACTCAACGGGAATCGCACTCGCTGTTTAACATCATATCCAAGAAGTTTTACCCGACAGGTTAAACTTTCATCTTGTGTTCAGTTCGTTTGGAGGCATCACCCAAACATACCATTTCGGAATTCACTCAGTCCTACGCACAACGATTCTTATCCTCCACACCAACATATCTTGGGACAATGTCTTCCCGATTCGTGAATGCCACGTCAATTCTACTTGCCATGACGGCTACCATGGTATCATTGCCCTTGGCGACTGCCGAGTCGATCTGCACCCTCAGCGAATCTGAATCCTGCGCAGTTGAAAACCTCAAGCCGTCCGACGACGATGGCAGTGTACTAATTTATCCGGGCGGTAACACCCGCTGTGCGTTCGACGACTACCAGGACACTGTCACGACATTCTCGACGAACTCAACGTACTTCTTCCAGGCATTTCCAAACTCGGATCTAGACAAATCCAAGCTGATGATTCTTTCCAAGGTGGAGGTGCGTGCACAGGCGAAGACACCTGTGCGTTCAGCACCCAGTGCTCGCTCGCAGCTAGTGCTACCCTTTCCACAGCCGCGACTTCGAGCAGTGCCGGCGTGTTGAACCGTTCCTTGGAAAACAACATATTTAAGGACTGGAACGTTGTGTTCGTACCCTATTGCACAGGTGACGTCCACATTGGCAACCGGATCACCGAAGATTTTGAAAGTGAATACGAGGAGCTACTGGGCAATTCGCAGTGCCTTGGGCTGAACTACTCGATGCACATGAACGGATACAACAACACAATGGCAGTACTAGATTGGGCCTTGCAAAATTACCCTGATGTCGACAACCTCGTCGTAGCCGGAGAGAGCGCAGGCTCGCTTGCTGCCCAGATGCACAGTGCACACATCGCAAAGATGTGGGACGTCGACATCAGGGGCGCTCGGTTCTGTGCTCTCGGACAGTTATGTGGGTGTTCAACCAGAGGATAAACCAGGATCCGGTCGTTGTCCTATTACGGTGCTTGCGGAAATGATTTCGACTGGTCTGACGACGTTGCGGCCGCCTGTGCGGCGGGACGGCATCAACCACTGAAATGGTTGAAGCGCTGTTGGAGGCAGAGCCTGAAGGCAATTGGCTCTTCATCAACAGCAAGGGCGACTTGACCCAGCGGTACTTCTACGCTGTCGTTGAGGACGGTATCGAAGGCTATCCATACACGGACCTGATCTCGGAAGAGGACTTCTACAGCAACATGACCGCAATTTTGAACGCGTACAAAACCGTGAGCTCTCGGATCACGACATTTTACGTGGAAGGCACAAAACATGTTTTCCTGGCTGACTCAAACTACACGAGCTACGAAAGCGACGAAGGTTTATTGCTAGGTGATGTCATTAATGCGTGGCTGGTTTCATATTCAAGTGTGAACTCCACGTCGATAACAACAGCGAGTTCAACTAATAGCTCGACTTCGGTACCAACTACTACCCAAACGGCATCAAACCCAACATCGACACCGTCAACTACTTCGGCAGCGACTTCAGCGGACAGTACAACGCCACTTGCTTGCTAAAGTGCGTACGATGACAGACATGAAAAAAATGAAGACATCGGGTTTTGAAGTAGAAATATCATTTGAAATGTACCGCGTTGATCCTTACCGAAATTGGGCTGGGGCACACTCATCAAAGAAAAGGCTGCCGCCACCCAAAGCGAAAAACAATGCCAAGTTAATACCAATGGACATTGGGCACTAGAGTGAATGGTATGCGAGCTGAATTATTAGGATGCGTCGCATACATCATCTGGGTCCGCTGCCTCACGGATAATATTAGTGTATGCAGCGAAGTACGTGTGTTTCTCGACTTGGAAAGTCTCGATGATAGTCGAGTTGTCAGCGGCCGCCACGTCGAGCTGGTTCGCAGCGTCAATGAAAGTCAGCGCATCTAGCTCCTCATAACTCAGCCCTGTCATTTCGTGAAACTTGCGTATACGGAAGTCACGCGCCGCCTTCAGGACAGTAATGCCGTCGGGAGACCCATTGTCAAGTCGTCGATGATATTTGCGTCTAGCTCTGAGTCCGACGTCATACTCCGACGATTCCAGTTAGCCGAGCCAACCGACAGATACACATCGTCAATGACCACAATCTTCGTGTGGATGTACAGGTTGCGAACACTCTTGGTGGTGTACAACTGGAACTTGTTCGGGTACAGCTGCTGGATGGGCGCCACCATGTCGAATAGATATTTTTCATATCCTGTGATTTTCAATCCAGTGCTAGGAGGCTCGACAATTACGATGAGACGCTGGATAGTCGGCATTACCTCCAGTATCACGTCTAGCAACTCGGGCACAAGGATGAAATACTGGTCCTCGATGTAGATATAGTTCTTGGCGTTCTTCAAAGCCTTGATGCGAGCCTGGAACAATGACTTCTCTCCGTATGGCGCGAACTCTTTGTAGTGTTTGTACTTGCAGCTGAATGTGCGGACGATCTGTACATTTTGGTGCCCCAAACTGGAATTGGTAGTGCTGCTAACGTAGTTCAGTGGCGCTAGGTCCGAATAGGGAGGGTTTTCGTAGTTGACTAGGTCGTCGATGAGACCCTGAGTCGGTAAGTAATCCGAGTTCCAGCGAGCAAGAAAGTTTGTAGCGACGTCCTTGGCAGCGGGTCCGTGAATACGGACATGTGCGTCAAGCCATCCATCATAGTCACTATTGACACCTGCAGCATCACGTATGGCCGACACGTTGTGGTAAGGAGTATCCCACCGATCCGAAGTGATGTCAATGCCACCAACATAAGCCACTGGTTGATCGTTCTCCCCGTTGAGTTTGCAGATGCGATGATGATATTCTTTTGATGATGCGATGCGGTTGGGCTTGTTACCCGATCGTCAAAAATGAAGAGTGGCTTTTCACCAGTCTCCGATGACGCCGGAATGGCATTCATGTCATTGCGCACAGCGATATTTGGAAGAGCCTCCATTTTGTTGGTCCATACGAGTGCTTTGAAACTTCCACCTCGCTCGATTACACCAACCACCACGTCGAGGAACTGCGATTTGCTGCCGTTGTCAACATCAGGCTGCAATGGGACTTTGTCTGTTGTCCACGCTGACATCATCACGCGGTCTCCTCCTTGGTTGTTGTTAGATCTTCAAAGACAGCGTCAAAGTACTCTTTCGTGACACTGTACGTCTCAACATCATTTCCTGTGGTGTAGGTAGCCATGCCGCTACGAGGTGACCCGCCACGTGATGCTGTGATCTCCTCTTCCGTTAGGAACCAGTCCGTCGGTGTCAGCAGAGGTTGGTCCACAGCCAAGCTTGAGCCGTCCGATAAATCCAGACCAGGGCGGTAAATGTAGTCGCATATACCCGACAACACGTTAAATTCACACACATGGCACGGCTCACAGATGCACAGCTTCGTTACCATGGACAACAAGTTGCTGACTTTCGTGCATGCGACTCCCGTGCGAATGCTGGAACTGGCGAGCGCAGTTGTCGCAGCAACTGACGGAATTGTGGCATCACTTGGATTACTTGCTTCAGAACTATCGGTAGAGTTGATGGCTCCCCTAACATTTGATGTGGTGGACCACGCCGCAGTCGAGGATAGAGCCGCTGCTGCTACCAGGATCAACACGAAGCCAAGCTTGGAAATACTGCGACTTGATCCCTGGGCCGTCATGTTTCAAGATGCCACGACGACTAAGCTTGAGATGGGTGCGCTTTGACTCCAATTGATTTGTGGCAAGAGTGGCAGACTGCAGCTTGGTGACCGATTCGCGGAGTTTCTGCGTTAGTGTGGCGAGCTTAACCTCGAGCGGAAAATGGTTTCAGCTCACCTGAAGCAATTGGACAATCGCACGGAACCAGATCGACTGGAGCTGGTCTCCGGGTACACCAGTCCCAGAAAATGGGCGGCTGTTTATTACCAGGATGAAGACAAGCTTCCCGAACTTGTTGGTCTGGAATGCAGCGTACCGCCCAACGCCAGATCAGAGGGACGCCGTCTCAGTGAGAGGCACGCAGACATTTAATGCTGGTAAAACTCCACGAATGTCCACGAGGGAAATTCGTCAACCCACCGAATCGGTGGCACTAACCTTCTTGTACTCCAGTGTTCATTTGGTCTCGAGCGACAAAGGCTTTTTGCACGTACCTGAGCAGCGCAAGCCTCTGCACAACCCTCTGCGTACGGCTACAGCCCCACTATGCATCATGCGCATTACTAGTAATGGAGTCGAATGAACGACCTCTCCACACTTCCCTAAACAGCTTCCAGCTGTATGCATCTTGTGATGTGCACGTAGACGAATAAGCAAAAACCGATTCCAGGTCGGAACCTGCCTGAACTATCAGAATTTCAACTCAAAGTGCTGGCAGCAATATGCCTTACGGGAGAGTAGCCGATCGTTATAATTCTCAATGAGTAACGACATTTGTCACCGAAAGCACTGCAGTGAGTTCAGGTTAGATACCTTGTGATCAATTTCAGGTACTTTCGGCTCCATGCCACATCCCTTGAATTTCTTCAATGCAATGCCTCCATTGATAGAAGGTCACCCGAATTCACTAGCAATAAATAAATATATTGAGCTCTAGCGCATGCTTTAGCCAAGCCAATAGACCACTGCGCAACGGTTGTGCTGTCGGACTCTTGGGTTTGGTTACAGCCACACGCCACCGTCATCATCTTCATCTACGCTTTCTTCACCGAAGTCATAACACTCTGCAGTTGCTTTCTTTCTTTGCTCTTTGGCGCGTGACGAGGAGATCCGTGTGAGTACGACGTACGTTGAACCGATGAACGACTACCATGAACGTCACCAAGATGATCCTCGCGGTCATGGAAAACTTTGTGTAGCGATGACCGCAGCTGATTCATCACGCCAGTATCCTCGAACTCCTCTGAATCAGGATTCGAAGACACCGAAGATCGCCAGCTCGCTGCACTACTGTTCATGGATGCGGACCACTGTCGTTCACTTTCAAGCTCTTCACGCACACGCTCCAACTCGTCATGTACCTGTGCGAACTCTTGCACCTTCTGCTGCTCCAGTTTGATGGTGCGCTGTTTCTGGTGTTGTGCAGCAAGCTGCAAGCACTGCTCCATTTCCTGCATTGCAGCACGCAGTTGATCTGCTTCATTTTTGGCTGCTTCGAGCTCTGCCTGCAGTTCCTCCTGCTTGCCGTCTGCCATTGGGTCCCTTTGTTAAAGGTTCGAACTTGCGCAGATGGCCGATCTGAGGTAGCCCAATTCGAGCGTGCAGTTCATTGATAAGTTCAACTTTCTGTGTCTCTCGTGGCGACCCACCTGCCGCTTGGACAGGAGGTGCACGAGGAAATAACTTGCTGTAGCCACCCTCCTCTTCTTTTTCTTCAGACCCAGTTACATCGTTTGGGCCATCGTAGGTTTCACGCCTCTGTTGATCTTCATTAACCTCTCCTGTCACATCGTTAAAGCCACCACGTCTTGTCATGATCTCCTGAGTGGCTTCCGCTGCAGCCTGAGCATTCGATTCCGCTTGTGTCTGTGCCTGTGCAGCTTTCCGTGCGCGGTGGTTGCTCACAGCACGTTTCATGTGTCCTCTGATCTTGGTTAGCAGCGCCAACTGACTCAACTTCTCCTTCATATTCTTGTTGTCCTGCTGCATTTTGGACACCAATTCCTGTTTCTCCGTCATGGACTTGTAGCGGTTCTGCTGCGACTGTTGATAGGCTTCCGCCAGCGCATGCTGACTCGAGTCCTTGGCTAGCACTGCGTTTGTCCACTCCGAAAGTCCTTCAGCACGTTGCAACAGAGCTAAAGCCTTAGCCTTGACAATTTCCTGTAAATGTGGTGCGGCTTGGCGCCGTCCAATCTCAATCAGCAGTTGTCCTGCCTGGATATAAGCGCCGATAGCTGTGTGTGGCAACTGTCTGCGTTCACTGTCAATAGCAGACTGTGCAATTCTCACTGCTTCCTCATAGTCTGGGCCTAGTAACTGAGCAGCTGTGAGTCTCAGAACATCTTCCCTTGTTGTTGTTGTTGTGGAACTTTCGGGGCTCTATAGACGTCTGGAAACTCGTAGAGGCTGCAGAATCAGCAAAAGACGAGCGGCTGATGATGGTCACAGGTGGAGCAGCTGAAATCCCTCTGGAAGAGCGTCGAGATCGAGGCAAATCATCGCCCACAGCGACTGGAACTCGTTCAGGGACGGCCACGGCGTTGTGCACAGGGATGGAAGGAACGTCAGGCCACGAGAATGAAGCAGCAGTAGCTAGAACTGGAGCTGAAGATGGAGCTGGTGGTGTAGCTGTAGCTTCTGGTGGTGTTGGTGTTGGTGCTGGTGCTGGTGTGGGTCGTTTGCCTGCGCGTAAGGCTCGCAGACGTGCCTCCAAGTCTAGACGAGCTGCCATTATCGTAGATGGCTATTGCTGGATTTACTAATTGATGGACTTGATGGACATTCTTTCTGGGTGGAATAAACATTATGAAATAAGGAAGGGTACGAATATGTATATGCCGTTGGATAGGTCGTATGGAAGTGCTAAAAGTTTTTCCATCCCATCAATAATTTAAAAGACATTCGAGACATAGGTGGACATAATGTTCCTTCATATCTATCCGCTCCATTTTTTTTTACAACTTTTTGGGGTGAATGAAAACGACCACGTACTTGTATGTGTATGTGCTTTAAAGAGAAATGGCAGTTGGGCGAGCACCATCACATTTTAATATTCTTCACGTCTGAAAACGATGACAAGCGAATCGCAGGAATCCGCAGCTCTTTCAAGCCTCAGTGTGACGACATTGAAGGGGTTGAGGATGCCGTTGACGTGATATTTAGCAAGGCGCTAAAGCAAAAAATTTGGCTCCGCGTACGCCGATCTCTGTATCAAGTTGGAGGAATATATTGGCAACGGCAAGCTGGAGATGATGACAACGTTAAGCTTTGGTGGGTTGATATACTCGCTGCTGGAGGCAGTCCTCCCCATCGAGTCACTGGCCCTTTCGCGTCAAAAGAGATGGCGTGGGGTCAGTCAATAGAACCACAACAAGAAGCACCTTCAGGTCTAAAAGATTGCGGTCTAACCATCGTAGAGGCTAAAGTCTTCCGGCTGTGGCAAAATGAGCAAGAGAAATACTACACTTCTCGCCCAGTTGTGGCTAATGGGCCATTCAGAACGACTGCAGAGGCTCATCAAGCGTTTGATCAAGTCCATCCGATTCGCCTCGTCTTACTCCAGCGCTGTCAGAAAGAGTTGGAGGCCAGCACTACTGGAAAGTCTCCCATGGATATTGAGAAGATGAAGCAGATAAAGTTTGGTACTTGCTGTTTCCTCGGTGCCCTGTACCGCCGAGGACTTGTGGAAGCATCCGCAATTCACTCGTGTATCGAGACGTTGCTAGATGTCCGCCGGAACATCGCAGGGGACATTGAATTTTTGCACCCTTCCTTGAAACCCAATGAGATCAATTTTGATGTGTTGTGCTCGCTTCTGGAAGCGGTCGGTGCTCTCTTGGAATCACCAGGTAAAGACCCTCTCGTGTCCAAGTACTTTTGGTTGTTGAGAAGCAAGATTCCTGTGGTGGGGCGAAAGCTGGCATCTCGAATGGAATCCGTCATCACTCTTCGCGCTAAAGGATGGAATTTTAAAACTGTGGAGATGGAGAAAGCTTGCGTGGAGATTTCTCGAGTGCTTGGGAGGAAGAGGGAAAGGACTGAATGAAGGGGTTTGATTGCTCATGGAACCCCAAGTCACGTAGCCGTCGTATTATTTAGTACGTTTACTATCTGCCGCTTTTACTTCCGTAGGAGTTATGATTAATTGCAATAGTTGTTAACTTGCGGACGGAGTACCTCAAGCTGCTTCAAACTCCATGAATATTTTTTCAGCAATGAAAACACCTCAATTGCTGATCCTCAGCTAAAGACAACTCTAACGGGGGAGGAATTTGAAATATATATCATCTTCGAGAAGAGCATTTTCCTGAGCTGCAGTTATGGTTCTCACCTCATCAACGGGTTGCACATTGATCTGCGCCCTCGTCGCGTGAGAAGCAATCCCCCACTTTTGGCTTTAGTAATCGTGCGGAGATGGCGTCGAATAGTAGCGGTTAGGAGGTAAATTCAACCTCAGAGTTACGCGAGGAGAGATTGCAAGAAGTAGAAGATGCTGTGAGTTCCATCTTCGAGAAAGCGCTGAATCACGGACAATTCTGCCATGTATATGCAATATATGGTGAGGACGTACAGCACCGACGGTCTGTTTTACTCATTGTTCGAAGAAAAATTGCCTTAGGTTGCTGGTCCGTTCAACGCCAGGTCCACTGCATTACACTATTCAACGTGGGAGCTAGACAACGTACCGTCCGGACTGTCAGACCGTGAACTGATGTACCAAAATGGCAATCACGTTCGGGTGTAGGTACAGAGAGGGCCATCTGGAAGGAAGTACTACGCGTCGATGCCCATTGCGGTTAATGGAGCGTATAAAAGTCGTTCTGAGGCTCTCCGACATGTTAACCAAATGCATCCAGTTCAACATGCATTACTGAAATGGTGCCAAAAGAGCTCCAACGCAATGTGATCAAGATGGAAAATGATGGCACGAACAACGGGGAACAGTGCAAAGCGGGTGCATGCTACTTTCTCGGTGCACGATGCCGACACGATCTTGTGGAAGAATCCGCAATTCACAGATGCATCAAGATTCATCTGGACGTCCGTCAGAACATTGTTGGAGATATTGATCTTCTGCACCCGAAAGAGAAACTTGACGAGAGCAATCTTGAAGCGTTGTGCACACTCCTACAATCGGTTGGGCCGCACCTGGCCGCGCCTGCGAATGATCCGCTCATATCGAAGTACGTTTTGGTGTTAAAGAGCAAATCCAGAAGCATGTCGCGATCGATCTCCGCGCGGAGAGGTGGGGACTGGACGCTTTAGAGAGATAATATGTGCATGGAAGTTTCTGGAGTTGTCAGAAGCAAGAAAGCGCGGGAAGAGTGATCGTTATTGGGTTGTTGATTGGGTCAGCTGGGATGACTAGTGCACATGATAGAGAGCTAACAAGTAGTTGCTGATGAACATGGTCATATTTCATGCAATCACTCTGAGAGCAAGGTGACTGCTCGATTTGGAAACCACCATCAAATAACGCACACAACGATGGTCTTTGAAAAGCAGCACCACGACTTCTAATTGTCTATGTCCGTCCGCACCGTCGTGATACCTTCAGCAATCGGCGCTCCCAAAGCCTTCACTAGGTCCTGTACGCTGATGCGTAGCTTGACCGTATCGGCGCCACCGCCCAGCCACAAGAACGCTGGCTTTAGTTTCGCAACATCCCTGCCACAATCACCTGCCCGCGTCAAGAGGATAATATGGATCACACATTAGCTACACGCGCGCCATCCTTTCGTCAAACCAACGCCATACCGGAATGGGCTTTTTCATGCCGAACGTCGAAACTCCGTTGTGACCGAACCCCGTCAACTCCTCTGACATCTGCACGAGGCACACATCCAAGCATTTTAATCAGCACTCACACGCATAAAAAATCAACGTACAAGTCTAAACTTAATCAATCAACTCTCCCTATCATACCTCTCCTGGAGCATGCTGGAAGTTGAATTTCTTGCGTGAAGGACGGTCCTCCTCCGGAATACTGTCACGCACAAAGCGACGGAGCTGCTCTGCATCCAGACGCGAATTGTACTGCAGCACCACACAGTAATAACTGCACCAATCATCAACTCATCAATAACGCCTCTCTTTCCTCCATTGTAATCCCCAGCATATCCTTGCACCCACCGACTGTTCAGTGGATCCTCGAGGCCGCTGTTGGTGCACGCCACGTTCTCCACGATGATGCTCTTGCACAGGTGCGGGATCCGACAACCCAGTAGCTCTCTGCTCGTAAATAACAGAAGCACAGTCATATTGCAATGCTTTATTATAAATGCTACAGCAAAATACAGCGTACCCGCGCTGAGCCAAAGTCCACGTATAGTAGTCATCTGGGGCTGTTTTGAGGGATGCACTGGCAGTTTCTCGCGCTTCAGGTGATTCTTCACGCGGTTGACCCTTCGAGGTCGTCCATAGAGCGTTCCAGAGCTGCCAGGCGCGTCTGCGCTGCCGCCACTCGCGCTGCCACCTCCTCAATCGTTGCCATGATGTGCTTCAGTTTGTACCATGAGTTTGGTACCCTTTTCGTTTTCTCATTTGTACCATACTATTGGTACATGTTTCTAAAAACTCGAATGTTTCTAAAAATAGAACATGTTGAAGTGAAAAATAGAATTCCATTGTTTGGCTGTCGTTTCATCATTTCGTCTGATTGTAGCTGCTGCAGGCGTAGCAGACACCCCGTAGGTGATGATGATCGGGAAGCCGATGACGAGAGCTGGAAGCTCAAGGGCCTCGGACGCGCAGTCGGTGGTATCCGTTAGCTCTGTGCGCACTGTGGACCATGCGAGACTGAGAGACAAGGCTCGACAAATGCACATGGCCGACAATCTGAGACTCGCCATGTGTGCGCGACTGCAACAAAAGCTCCGAAAGAGCCCGAAAGTGGCGGAGGAGTTGGCGTCTGAAGTGCTACGAGCGCTCAGGCTGAGAGGTCTATCGCCTGATCTTTCAGACGCCGAGTTGGCTGAGATTGTTCACGATCTGACTTTAAGACGCCAGGAGCAGCAGCAGTTGGCAGCTCACAAGTTGCAATTGGCAGCACAGAGTCGTGGTTCAGGTAGACAGTCGTCGTCTAAGGGTAACGAGAGGCCAAATAACAACTCTAGCGGCCACCAGCCTAATAACACTGGGTCCAGAGGCGGACGAGAAGTCGCTGTGACTGGAGGCATTTCCAGTCGAACGGTTGCTGATGACGATCGATATCTGACGGCCACACAAGCCCAGCAGAAGAGTGTTGGCTTCTCGTTGCCACCACGAGTCTCGCCTAAGAAGGAGCGAGATAATGGCATTTGGGAGGAGATTGTCAAGTTTAGTTCCGTGGAGGAGGAGATGGAGGCACAACGAGAGAAAGAGCGCAAGGCTCGCGAGCGACACGAGTACACGGCCAAATTAGAGGCTCAGGTCTTGCATAAGCGTCAAGCCAAGCAGCAAGAGCGCGAGCGCAGCGCCGAGTTCCATCGCCAGACTCTGGAGAAAATTCGACAGGCTGAAGATGAAGAGAGAAGTAAAGAACAACAGCGCCTGGAACGAGAGCACCAACTGATCTCGGTTCAGACGCAACAGCGTCTCGCAAAACACCAACAGATGGAGCGTGAACGCGCCATTAAAAAGGCACAAGAACAACAGGCAGCGGAAAGACTTGAACGACAGAGGAAGGATGACTTGGCATGCGAGCAGGCACGAAAGGATGCCGAGAAGCACCGCGTGGAGCAAGTGTTCCAAGAGAATGAGGCACAACTCGAGAAAAACGTCAACACCAAGCACGCGAACGAGAGCTGGAAATCAAGCTAGCAGAGGAGTATATCATCATGGAGCAGCGTAAAGATGATGCTCGCAAACAGCAGATTGAGAATATGGCCGAGAATATCAAGAAGAAGATGAAAATCTTTGATGATACTGCGAAAGCCACAACGGATGCCAAAGCCCGCGAGGAGGATGAACGAGTGAAGCGGTATCAGCAGGAATACGCGCGGAAGCAGCTCGAAGACGACCGCAAACGTCGAAGCGATGCTGAGGCGCGTAGTCATTCACAGCAGGAATACCTGCGAGTTCAAATGCAGGAGAAGCGTGAGCGTGAGAAGGCACGCAAACGAGACCTGGACAACCAGGCTGATCTATGGCGACAGGAGCGGATCGAAGGTGAACAGCGTGATAAATTCACCAAGCAGCAGCGAGCCATGCGGAATCGATCGCAGCAAAACGTGCTGGTGCAGCAGATGCATGAACGCGAGCAACGTAGTTTGGAGGCAGACCAGACGAGCTTGGAGGTGCAGCTAAACTCTCGGCTATTACAAAAATTCACCAGCAGGCAGGGGCTGCTCAGAGTCAAGCCGATGATGTTGTCTCGGAGACACAGAATCGGTCGCGAGAGGTGAGCCACTGTGTACCAGAAGATTGTTCATCTGAATGCTGACGTTGTGGTTATGATACTTGCTTTGGCAGCTGCAAGAACAGGAACGGCGGTCTCAACGAACTCTTAGGTTTAAAGACTGACCCAGCATCGTAACACGCACTGCTCGTCGTTTCAATTTTCAGATTTGTTATGCTAACTAGCAAGCGATATCCTCGTGTATGACCCACAACGTGCAGACCAGTGTTAAAAGCAAGTGAGGTTTCAGCGCCACACTGCCAATACGCTGCCATGCCGCACCGTAGTCACACGACGCACGAGGGAGCGAGCGACTCGCGCGGCATCTTCTCGGTTTCCTCTGTTTAATCGTGGGTGGATAGCCTTGATTATCCCTTGATGCGGGACAGTTCCTCTACGAACTGACCCAGCTCCTCCTGCACCCGCTTCCTACTCACACTATTGTCGTCCTTCAGCTCAAGCCACTTGGTGAAAGTTGGGGGCAGCATTGCACTCTCCTTCACTAAATGGTTCAGCAACGGTTTCACTTCGGCTGCAGCAACAGACAGCGCATTAGTCAGCAACTCTATCAATCACATTGCATCTGACACTAAACTACTACTCACCGCTGTCAGTTCGCGTCTGCAAGATAGCCGACAACAGCCGCACCTGGGTGTCGATGCTTCCACAAAACCCGTTAGCAGCATGCAACTCCCCGCGGATGGAAGCTCCCCTCCTTGAACAGGTTCACGATGAACAAACACGTGTATGTCGCAAATATCGGGTCGGTGCGCAATGCTTCTGGAATGTCATTCTCAACATACTTGACCAGTTCCTGGTATGACATTGCTTTGCCCACACGCTCCACAAGCCCAAAGCCAGATTTTAAAGGTAACACATCCTCAACACCGTACTTCTTGATCCACTCTTCCATGTCCTTTGGAGCCTGTTGATAGGACGGGAGCACACTAAGCAGTGTGGTGTATGTTGCCCTAATTTCCTGCGTAGCCTTCTCCACGTCAACGGCCTTTAGCATCTGCAGTATTTCACCGGTCACAGCGGCCAGGAAGCCACCGTCCACCAACTCCGCCATCACGTCCTTGTCCACCGACTGCAGGCATTCACCCAACACCCAGTCCAACGAAATGCCAGTGAGCTTCGAGTCCTTCATGAAGCGCACTATGAAGTCAGCCATATGTTTGTGAGCCTTGGGCACATCGCACCACATATCGCCGCAAAGTGCCATGGTCTTCTCAATGCCGTAGCGGATGCCCACAAATGAAAGTGTCTTTGTTTCTAGACTCAATTTGTCCAGTACTCCCACCATCTTCACACGGGACTCCTCCGTCGCATCTAGCGCTTCCTTCAAGATCTCGAACGCGAACACTCTGTTCACATCTTCGTGGTTCTTAAATTCCTTCTGTACTTCCACAAGACATGCCTCAGCCTCCTTTAGGTCCACGATCGACACGTATTCTTCAGCAATAGATTTTGCCTTCTTGCCAATCCTCTCTCGAGCCTCTTCATCGAGAGGAGGAATCACCTTACGAGCAGGTGACTGTGGCTTTTCATTCCGGCGCCCGGACCACGGCGACTACTAGGGAAGCTTGCTGGTGCCCCGGCAGTACCACGTCCATTTCCTCGAACTCCGGCACCAAATGCAGCAGGCCGCCCAGATGGCCCTGTCTTCACAGAATCGTCACGCTGGACGCCACGCATACGATCCAGTGGGAGTGTCATCCGGTTCGAGTTGTTTCGCCCGCCCATAGAGTTGCCGTTATACACTTGTGCCATCGTCGAGCGATTATTGTTAAATCCATCGCGGGAAGAGTTTGATCGACGGTCTCCTCCCCGAAAATGGTCGCGTTCGCGATCGCGAGAACCCCACTCGGTGCACTGCTCGGAGGAGCACGTGCTTCCTGTTCTGCCTCCTTTCGGATTTCAGCAATTGTCTTCTGTTTCAATTCCTTCCGACGTGGCTCCCACCTGTGCTGGCGCAATTCAATGACATCCTTGATCATAAAGGTAATACGAGACGACAGGCGTTTGTCCTTCACTAGCTGCTTCTCTAGGTAGCGGAAGTAAGACTCCATGAAACCCTCAGCGCCATGCTTGTCCAGGTCCTTTCCCATTGTGGTCAGTAATTTGACCAACGACTCAATGTTCTCCTCGTCAGTAGGGTCGTTCGGATGCACACAGACCAAGATTCCATCACTGCTTACACGAACGTCCATTAACTTCATGATACACTCATGCATAATGCGCTCGTGGAGCATGCCCTTGCGGTACAGTTCACCGATGAAGCGAATATTACCGAGCATGCGCAGCTTCATGATCAAGCGCTTTTCCTCGTAGTCGGTTTCCATCTGTGGTGTGACCTTGCCTTCTTCCTTGTCCTTCTTGAAGCTTTTCTCCAGCTCTTCGTAGATGTTATCCTTCTCAAACTCTTCTTGACACGCATTAAGTAAAATGCGCTTAAATGAGCAAACCTTGAGAGCATGACGACTAGCGATCTCATGGCTTTCGTATGGACCTTTAAGCACCTGGTCATCTCCCAAATCATCCAGATCCTGTCCTGACCAGTAGAATTTGGGGCTGCTCGGGTCTTCTTCTACCCACACCTTGATAAACTTGTGGTTCTGAACACGAACTTCACTCAACTTCATATTTGAAGGGGCAGGTACCGGTTCAAAGTCATCACCACCAGCCGATTTCAGGGCATTGCTTGCCGATTCAAAGGGACCAACCACTTCAGAGTCTGAATCCGACATTGCCGTCCAGTAGAAGTTTTTGTCGTCATCGTTCTGGACAATCTTTAGGAATGACCATACTTTCCAGTTGGTCTCAAGATGCACACACAAATCTGCATACATATCGCAAAAGTTTGGCTCACCCACTGCCTTGTCGAAGATGATTTTAATCACCGATTGCAGCATCTCCAAGCTTTCCATGTTGATGGCCGTCAGCTGTCCAGCCAGACGATCGAATTTCTCGCGGGTCATCTTGTTCATGATACCGTTCACATTCTTCTTAGTCACTTCCAATGTTGGGGCATTCTTCGTAGGAATCCAACGGTTAGCTGATCGCGTCAGGGGCTTCACTGGGCCGTCCAGAAGAGGTGGGTCTGGAGGTCCGCCCCGGCCACCGCGGCCTCCACGACCGCCACGCTCCCTCTTCCGCTACGCTTAGGAAGGTCTTGGGACCGTGCCCACTGATTACCACCTCCGCTGCCGCCTCCGCCACGCGATCCTTGTCTACCTATAGATCCACCAGCCTGCTTCTCACCACGCTCCCAACCACCTCCACCGCGGCCTCGACCCCCACCGCGCGACACAGGGCCTTCGTTCACGACCTCCATTGAAGGCCACGTTGAATCCGGACCAGTCACAGAAGCCGGAAGCTCCTTGTACTGTTCACGGAAGCTAAATAATTCATTAACAAGTGCGTGTGAGAGTGAGTTCCTTATGTAGAATGACACGTTACATTCTTTCATGCATGTAATACTCGGAGTGCCGTACCTCATAAGAACCTCCAGCGTAAATGTCACCTTGCCATCCAACTTCTTTTCAAGAACAACGCTCACGTCAGTCGTCTTCTCAGCCACGTTCGGTGCTGTCTTTTCCACAATTTCGGTTTCCGTCTCCACCTTCTGCTGCAGCGCAGTCGGAGCTATATCTTGTGTGGGAGCCTTCTTTGGGGCGAAATTGTCTTGGATTGTTTAGCTTCCTCCAGTTTCTCCTTTTGGGGGTTGAGCGGATTTTTTCGGTGACGACACACTAGCGGTTGCTGTGGTCTTATTCGTGGTGGTAGCTTTGTTACCATCTGATGTTTTCTCAACAGCCTTCTCCGCAGAAGGCTTAGTAGTAGCTTTTTCAGCGGTTTCTGCAGCAGTTGATGTGATTTCTGGTGTCGCCTTGGCCTCCTTTGTGCCGTTTATTGGTGTAACCGCAGTAGGAGCTGTGGCCTCAGCCGATGGTGCCGATTTCTCGCTGGTAGGCTTCTTTGGGGGATTTTTGGGCGATTTCGTGACATTCTTGGCATTTCCGTTCTGTTTTGTGTCAATCTGTGTCGTCGTAGACGCAGCCGGTGCAGGCACAGGAGCCTCCTTGGAAGGCGTCGACTCCTTCTGTGGAGTACTCTGTGTCGTCGTGTTAATAACAGCGGCCTTGGCAGGCGTCGACTCCTTCTGTGGAGTACTCTGTGTCACCATGTTAATAGCAGCGGCCTTGGCATCCTCTGCAGCAGTTGAGCTTGCGTCGTTTACACGTTCAGACGATGAATTATTGCCAAACTCAATGGGGAGGCCTGTCTTGGGATTCACAATAAGTAGTGGCTTACTTTCCCGTTTTGCCGGCGGTTGGTGGTGCTGTGGGTGCATTGGCAAGGGCACTGGTATACCTCCCATGGGCGGCATACCCATATCCTGCATGGGCATACCGCCGTACATAGGCTGTCCTCCCATATACTGACCTGGTCCCATCATGTAGGGGGCGGCATTTGTTGCATGGGTGGGTAATATCCCTGTGCTCCTGGGTTCACCCTCGAGGAATATATTGCTGTTGGTGCATAGATCCTCGCGGGGGGCCACGCATCCTCTGGTTGTGGTGTCCTCCTGGTGGTCCGCGCATCTGCTGGTGGATTCCTGGCTGCCCGCCCATAGGGGAGGAGGGCCGTAACCCATCGGTCCAGTATAAGGCCGTGCGTTCTACGAAATAAATAAAGTAAGTAAAAAGATATCTTCCAATAGATTCGGAGATAATGATAAAAGGGCACGCACAGGATGCAGGTTGAAGCTTCCTCCTTGTTTAAACGGCGGTGCGTGGACGTCCATTCCGTCACTTGGCGGTGTCGTATGTGGGTGATCAGGGCCATCGTGTTGCTGTGGGGAAGTTGTTGACTGCCCTTGGGTCTGTACTCTGTATATATCAAAGTAGGTTGAAGAGAGTCGCCACGTGGCGGTTAAAGAGATAGATGAGTCAAAGAGCTTTTCCATTATACAACTTGCAAGATCTGTACTGTACTACCGAGGTGGTGCGGATTGCCGCGAGGGTGCGGACCGCCGCCGTTGGTGCCGTAGCCTCGGCCAGGGGTGGGGCTGGGGTGCTGCTGCTTCATGTTTCCATCAAGCGCGGCGCGATGATCCCCAGGTGTCTAGTTCTTCTTTGGCTCTCCCTTTCCACCTCCTCAAAGGGGCAATCCCAACCAGTGCATTAAATACGATTAATGTGGTGCACATTGAACAAATCAAACAGTAAGTTCGACATACAACTATTTTAACCAATCAACATTCAAAACCTGCTTAAACAGATTGGAACAAAAAACTGGAAATACAAGTTAAGTTCGCTACGCCAAATCTATGTCACTTTCTTGTCCCCTGCAGAAACGAGGCGGCAATTGCCGCGTTGGCACTCTCTTCCTGCTCTCGCTGGCGACGACGCTCCACTGCTGATGTCGCTGCATTTGTAGACTGCAGAGAGGCTTTAGACTGTAGAGAGAATTCAGACCTGGAGAGCTACGGACAGCAAAATGAGCTAGTCAGAAACTGATTCAACGGATCTCCCGTGGATACTCTTGGCTACAGTACACAACACGGACCTCTTCAGGAGGCACAATGACGGGGGCGAATTCGTCCAGCTCTGATAGTTCTGCGTTCGAGCCCCACTGGAATCGAGTAGCGAGAAGCTGACGCAGATGGAATGCCTTCTGTCGGAGCTGTATGGAAGACAACGAAGGGCAACTAGTGAGGAAATCTCTGTGGCATCGCTTGCCACTATTGCAATTGTAGTTGCATCGAGTACTTCGTACCTGAGGCGGGGCGTCGTCGTCTTCAATGAGCTCCAGCAGAGACAACAAGCACGGGCTCAGGAAATTTTCACTAGTTGTTTCGTCCTGGAAAAAATCTGCTGGGATCTGCAGATTCATATCAAAGCAATAAGCGGGCTGCAACCTTGCTGCTCACTGAACACAGCGCACCTGCTCCAGTTGCGTCCGAAAGATCTTGATAAACGCGAGGAACAGCGGTAATTGAGGAAAGTGCTCGCTCACACGAGCACAGAAGTGCGATAAACTGCACATGCCACAAACAAAGCATCAATACAAAAGGTTGCAGTGCCAGCAGACCGGACTGAATACACTTGTGACCTAACTAGCATGACGTACCTGCTTCCACTGCTCCAGCGCTGTCAAAGAGGATAACTGCAGGAAGACCAAGAACGAAAGCTGCAGCTCACCGACAAGCTGTTTCCAGTCACCGTCAAAGTCGGTTGCGATCAATTCTTCCAATCTCTCACTACATAATAGCGCAAGTCACATCAACGTTAGTCCTACATGCACAGTCCTCGAAAATTTGAATGTACACCGTTGTGAGTCTCAATCTCACCTCTTGTCGAAATGGTAAGCTGTTCTAGCCTCGGCTGACAGATCAGTTCGAGCCTTTTGCAACGCGGTAAAGCGCACCGTCCTCGGGAGATCCGGGAAATACGGCACAACACCTTCATTAGGCTGTGACGAACTCGACGCATCCTCGACAGCGTCACCAGGGAGGAGAATTGAGCCAAACTCCACACCACAGCGCTACAAGAAGTCATTCAAGTAGCGACAAAAAATAAATCTGTCAGTAACTGGCCACCACCACTACAAGCCACAGCTATACAGTTCACCTTCAAGACTGATGGAGATATGAAGGTGGAGAGCCGCTGCCACGTTTTCAAATGCTGCTTCGGGTACGGCCCCAGTCCGTTGTCAAGCTGGAACGACAGCACAGCACCTGGAACCGCAAAAGCATCAGCAACTACAGTCAGTATTGGATATACTCAATTAGATGCACTGGACGCTGCTCGAGATCTTCAATGTCGTCTTCATCGCCGGCCAACGTACGTTCAAGGTTCTCGACATTCAATCCTGGTCGCGGCGGCCCCAGCTCCTCCTTCTCCAAGCTCCATTCGCGCACAATAATCTGTGAAT
Organism: Phytophthora kernoviae; assembly: GCA_008080845.1. Lineage (NCBI taxonomy): Eukaryota > Oomycota > Peronosporomycetes > Peronosporales > Peronosporaceae > Phytophthora > Phytophthora kernoviae. Next base: position 297,484 of record VKKV01000212.1, read on the forward strand.
GTCTCTCAATGTTGATGAAGAATCCTTGGCGGATTCCGTGCTCCTGCTCCCGCGATCGAAACAGAACGAAATGGACGCCTAACGGGAGGAATTTGACCCCTTGAAACTTGGGACCAGTACGGAAAACCTCGTAGTCCACGCCGAATTCTGTGGCTGTTGGGACGTCCAGACATACAAGGAACCCGCCAACAGCTGCACAACTGTTTTCACTTGCAGATTCATCAGGTTTAGCGTGCTCTGCGTGACGGAGCACTCGGGAGAAGAGGTCTGCAGCTGAGTCTCCATCTACCCCAGCCATTTTATAACCGCGGGCGTTATGATGTGCCTATTTTATATGACAGACACAATGTCATATAACGGCTAACGCCGTTGGTGGAATGGGCTCGAATATTTTTCTTCTTCGTACGACGCTGCTGCGGACCTACTTAGGTAGTAAGACTTGTCAATTTGTCCATAGAGAGCAAGGGGAAGAAGCATAACAGGAGACTGATCCGCGATGCAAAAGCGAACGCAAGTGCGGTACTTGTACTTCGAGCGTGACGACTACTTCAACATATGACACCTAATGGCTACAGACACAGCACAAGCAGTGTAGTTAGGGCCATGACCCACGAAGCAATACGGCAGCTCTGCAGAGACCCAGTGTTCGCGACGCTGGGCAGTTCAGTCGTTCTTGGCACTGGCGAAAAGCTTGGCCGGTTCTCTGGATTCAACTGGCTGTTAAGACTGCTGCTGCTGTCACTGTTACTACCATCGCCGACAGTAAAACTTGATGTCGACGACCCAGTGGTGTCTGCAACAGCACTAGAAGATGCTGACGAGTCCACTCCACTTGATGCAGTCAAGTCGAGATCAGCCTCACCACCACAGGTCATTGTTGTCAATTGGGTAGTTGTAAAGCTATTCGCAACTCCTGGATGCGTCGGGGTCTTCGTCGCAGAAGGCGTGTCAAAACCAGCTGAGGCTGACCACGTGCAACAGGGATCGCCAAGCTCTTCTCCATTGGTAGCACCGTCCTCGTCCGAGTCTTGTTGGCAGAGTGCTGTCGTCCACGCCCTTCCGGCATTGGCGAAAGCCTGGCCAAACGCATTCAGAGAACCACCGCCTCCAGTATTCACGTGACCAAGAGCAGCAACGCCAGTCACCCCGCTCCCGTTGGGGACACGAGACACGAAAGCAGGTCGTCCATCACAAGACAGAAACGTCATTGCCCAAACTAATAATCCCATGTTGATCTTCATTGCAGTGAGAGCTGGCGGAGCGTTGGAAGCGGATTGGAGTAGTCAGGAGGCGGGGAAAGCAGGAATGAGCAGCAGCATAAAACTCGCAAGCTGCTTCCTTACAAGTGCTGGGCTTAGCTGTCAAGGGACATCAACCGCACCATTATCTCAGCAGTAAGTGCTTTCAATCAATGCGCGGATACTTGACCGGGCGGTTATCTTTCGTGAAGCGACGGGCGGCCGCTTCTTAGTTGCGAAGAGGCAGATCCTCCGTAGTCATCATGGCGTCCTGGGTAGGGTGGCTGCTGCATCCTCGTGCTCTCTTTCCCCAATGGCTAACGTGAAATGGGTTTGCAACTGTAGTTGATGAAGAACGTGAAAGATGGGTCCCTCATGAAGAATGTGAAGGACGGTTCACGCCGGTGAGAGAGCACATCGTATCTCTGTTTGAGGGTAACTGACTAATGGTCCGAACACCTATACAGGTTGAAAGACGAGCTCGCTCGTTCTATTGGCGCAGGGACAGTAGGTGGTGTCGACCCAGTGCTCGAATACCGCACGCTCAGGTAGCTCGACAGCTCTGTGGCTGCCCTTAGTCCCTTTGCAATCCGTGTTGATAGGCTCGGTACGGTGATCCCTTTTGTCTGCAGATTCAATCGCTACAATGAACGTCTGGAGGAACTTTCAAGGGCTATGATGCAATACACGGAGGCGACGCAAGCGTACGCCCAAGCCACCTCGCAGCTGATGCATTCATTCTCGGCCTTCTTCGAGTCGCAAATGCAGGATGCTGAGGAAGGTAGACCTAATTGAGTTTTCGCTTCTACTGAATCTGGAGGGTAATATGCCTTACAACCATCTTTGACACTGTGACGACAGCAGCAGACTCGAGTGACCCTCCAGGTGCTAAGATCCTTGCTCAAAGCGCGCTTCGAGTGGAGGAAATCCATCAATCCATGCGCGAAAACGTGTTTGACGTAGCCCAAAGCCTCCAGTACCGCACCGTCGTGCAGCCACTTCAGGAACTGCGAACAAATAACGCGAACTTGAGTCAGCAACTCCGAGCACTGAAGCAAAAGGTTCGACCAGAATTCGTCGTCTTCTGGGTGTTAGGCTTTCTTCTAACTGTTGTTGTGTGACATTGCTGACAACAACAACAGATCAGTGATTTCGACTCGGCGCAGCGGAATGCCGACGCTCAGAAAAAGAGTCCGCCGGACTACGAGAAGGCACAGCAGAAGCTTCAACTGGCAACGTCGTCGTTGACTGCAGTGGCAGAAAGTGTTGATTCCGAGATGAATGTTCTGGAGGCTCGACGACACTCAGCTCAAGAACGAACTGCTCACTGTCGTGGCGTCCCAAGTACGTGCACGCTGTTCCCTATCGCTTGTTTTGCAGCACCCCCAACTAATAGACCCCTTTTTTCCTGTACCAGCTCTTCATCCACTCGTGCGCCAACGACCATCTCCAGCAACTTGTTCCGCTGCTTCCAGGCGTGGCCAGACCCCTGGTCCTGCTGCTCGCTGAAGCTTCCAGACGTCGTCGCAACCAGTCGCAGCCCACGAATCCTCTTACTTCGGATGTGATGGGCATCATTTCCTACGCTGGAGAGGGCTCTCGAGCCGTGTTGGATCAGCCTGTGCACAGCCACAGAGACTCGTTGACAGACGTCGCCGCCGTGCACCCCATCGCCATCGCTCCGTTCAAGGTACGATCTGTATGTGACGTGTGACAGATTTGGCTAATAGTCTGGAGGCTAACGAGTTCGTCTTATATTCTGCACAATTGGCAGGACATTCATTTTGCTGAGAAGATGGCGGCCAGTACCTATGCACGCCGACAGCAGTGAGAGTCTAACTCTAATTGCATTGTGCTCGTTAGAAGTTTCCTAGAAAAAACACACTCACTTCGCAAGTACGCCACCTCGTCAACTCGTAGGCCTATAACGCTAGTCAAGTCTAGCTCTTCTAGCAGGTCTCCTCGACGAAGGATACGCCGATAGTTATATGTCTCGCTATCCGAGCACGCACATGTTCTTGTGGAAAATGTTTTTTGCTGCGTTGACATCTCTGTCCAGCACCATGTTGCATGACGGACATCTGAACACGTGCTTCCCACCGAGCTTGTGGTTGATCACACCACATCGGGAGCATGTCTTGGAGGTGTATTCCTCCTCGCAGTCGATCACCCGACCGCCGGACCGCACCATTTTGTATTTCAGGAGCATCTTGAACCTGTAATGGGCCTGTGCCATCATAGCGCGCTTCGGATCTTCCGCTTCAAGGCAGCAGTTCTCATCTCGTCCGACGCTGTCTCGGGGTGGCGTTTGATGCCACCTCTTCAAAGTGCTTACGCACCATCTCTGCCGCCTGGGAGGAGAACGTTGTAGTAGTTCGTAGAGAGCCAGGAAGAGAGTTTTTGGTGCAAGTCTGTCATGGCCCGCGTGGCCTTCCTCAGAATGAGTCGAATCCGTCGGCGTAGCCGGTATCGCAATCGGCCTTCCTCCAACTTTGAGTTGGTTTGCCCTCGCTTGTCCTTGGTTCGCACTCGACCTTGATGTTTTGCCTTGGAGGCATTATTCATGCGTGTTAGAGAGATAACCTTGAACCTATTCATCATGACAGACTAAATGTCTGTCGCACTCAATGCACGATCGTCCAGGTTGTACACTGTGGAAAAGTTACGCACACCCGGATCGATCGCACAAACGTGCTCATTAGATGGCTTAGCGAATTGTCGGAGTCTTGGGACAATCAAGAAGTAAGTGCCTTTGGAGACGTTGAAGGCGTCGACGTGGTTACTTCTGGTAGATCCTCGTAGATAAAAAATTCCATCGATATTGTTGAAACCAAAGAACTTCGGATGAAATCGAACACACTCGTTACCATCTCGCAGAACGCGATTAATAGAGCGCTTCGCGATTTCAATGGTGCTGGAAGGTGCAAATATGCTCTTGAACCGCATTTCAGGAAACGTCGTCTTCGTTTCTCGATTTTGCAGCAAAGCAGCCAGCGATTGAAGCCTTCGTCGCCTTAATAAAGTCCCGAAATGCCGAATCTTCCACTTCATCATTCACCGCCTTGTGACGATGGGGCACCTTCTTATTTCTGAAGTACTTCGGAATGTGTCGTAGATTCGCAATAGGTCGGTATGTGCGGTCGAATTCAGCCCAGGATATTTTGTCCACTTTCGTCGGCATCCACAGGTCGTTGGCGATACCCGGTTGAACCAAACACTCGAATGGACGAGACCCTCCCTTAACCACTGTTTTCCTTTTGGTTTGCATTTCTTCTTATGCTTGTCCTCGACATCTGAGTCAGAAACGATATCGTCTATTGAACCCGCCATTTTCTCTTTCGCGCTGAGGATTGTTTGGCCTTGAACTGAGTTGACGACTTCATGTCGTATCGTAGTGTGGCTTCACCGGCGCGAATTTGATAATGAAAGCTTGTACGTCCACCCACTACATGCGATGAATACTGGGTCCATTGAGAGCCATTGCAGTGAGCAGAAGGAGCTGTTTCGACGGGCATCGGAGTATTTCATGCATGGAAAATTTCTCGTCTAAATATTGGTAGCGCGATGCACGTCCAACTTGCCTCCTTTCACTTGCAGGGTGGTGTAGGCATTACACAGGCGTTAGGGGGTCAGTTCTCCTTTTCATTGTCATCTTCTACGGGTTTGAGTTTGTACACTTATTGCTGGGATGAAGTGCACAGCGCTAAAAGGTTCGCACGTCTGGTAGGTTGGGAGCTGTCGACGAGAATCTGCAACAGGGCAGGCAGGTTGAGTCTCTGGAACAGCACACCAGGGCACTGTCATATGATCCCTGAGTCACATCGCTATCACTACGTTCCAGCATTTGTGCGCAATCAAATTAGTTCGTCTTTAAAATGTTTAGTGCGCCTTGGGGTGGCCGATACATGGATACATGGATACATGGGTACATGCACAAGCTGACGGTCGAAAAGACTGCTACATCATGGGATTGTGATACATTTTGGTGGTCCACCTAATGCATTCGAGACTTTGATTGGTCAAAATCATTTACACTTGAAAATTGTATACCGATCCTATGTGAGGCGGAGAAACAACACTTGAAACCTGAGCAACGATGCTGCAGCCCACCGCCCGCTGCGTTCGCCTGCTGGGCGCCCGGGCTTCGCCAGCCACGCCAAGGCCCACGTTCACATGCCCGAGACGGCCATGATCACGAACAATGTGCGTTCCAAAATTCTACTTCAGCTAATTCCCTCCCGATTGGTCGTTTTCGACACGGTTTTGACTCTTTCTCGGCACCTTATTGTTGCTTTATAGGCCACCCATGAGTTCAAGCGGAAAGGATGGGAGTACTCTGCCTACATGGGGATGCTGGGCGGACCGTTGGTGCTGATTCTGGGACTCAACAACGTCCCGGAGACGGACTCGGACGTGTTCGTCAGGTAAAATGAAAATCAAGAATGCTTTTGACTTCTTTTTATTAAGATTTTTGACAACTAACTTATTTTACTGCTGCTATGACCGTACAGGGAGGAGGCTCTGGCCAAGCGTGCAGGTACGGAGTTCCTCGTGCGGCGCCCAAGTGGCCCCGCCAGCAAGCGCTTCCACTTCATTAAGTCAAGCGAGATTGGCGAGCCGCCGGCACTGGACGAGGAGTGAACACAAAACTCACCACTTGTCTTGTCCTCATCGTGGACTGCCCTGCCCTGCGCAGAGCTAACAAAGTGAAGAGCGAAGAAAGAGAAAGACGGGAGCTGGAAGCCAAGTCGAAAGTGCAGAATCTGCAGAGTAACGAAATGCCATTTGCAGTAAGCAGAAACAATGAGAACAAGAAGAACCTGAGCTGAGAGAAATGATCTACCATTGAAGAGGGATGCACCATCTTCCTCCTCCTCCTACTGCTGCTGCTCTTTGAGGAATTGCTTGATCTCGACCGTCGTGCCACAATTTGTACACGACACGTCACTCTTATTTGATATCTGCTGTCGGATGAGGCCGCCAAGGACGCCTCCAACGCCCAGCTCCAGAAAATGACTCACTCCTTTCTCCATGCACAGATCGACACTGTCACTCCAGCGGACAGCGTGTACGACCTGTTTCTCCAGCGTCTCTGCAATCTCTTTGGGTGTCTTGGTCGTAGGTCGGGCCTCGACGTTCCACACCACGGGGATTGTCGGTTTACGTAGCTTGCCCTTGTGCAGCAGCTCTTGCAGATGCTCGTGCAGCTCCAGACGTGCTGGTGCCATCAGCTCACAATGGAATGGTGCGCTCACGTCCAGCAGCACAGCACGACGCGCCTTCTTGGTGGCTTTAGCTTGGTTGATAGCAGTTTCGACGGCTTGTGCATTGCCACTGATGACTGTCTGCTTGCTCGAGTTGTAGTTGGCCACTTGGCATACCTTCCCTGTACTCTTTGCTGCCTCTCGACACAGCAGCTCGGCATCTTCCGGCTTCACAGGCATGAGAGCAGCCATGGCACCGACACCCGGAGCTACGGCCCGCTGCATGGCCAGGCCACGAAGGTGCACGAGCTGCACTGCGTCCGCGAAGTCCAGCGCATGGGCCGCCACCAGAGCCGAGTACTCACCAAGCGAGTGACCCAAAACGAAATCTACAGGTGGCAGCTCCGTCTCATGCTGCAGTACACGCAGTACTGCAGTGGACATGGCTAATAGCGCTGGCTGAGCCACGTACGTGGGCGTGAGCTGGTCAACAGGACCCTCGACCATTCGTCGACGCAGACTGAGCCCTGTTGCCTCGCTCGCCTCCTCCAGCACATCCCCTACGATGCGAGGCCAGTCGGTCAGTAGGTCCTTGCCCATGCCTACGCGTTGGCTACCTTGTCCAGGGAACACGAGCGCAAGTCGACGCACCGCCATGTTGCGATGATCTCTTTTGGTATGTTGGGAATTTGACTGAAAATAACGATTTGCTGACGCTGAGGTCCTTCGATACTGGAATTGCTATTGCTCGTTATCTAATCCCTCTCATGCGCGTACTACAATGATGAATACGTGAATAGTTTCTCTGTTTGCTCTCTTCTTATATGCTCAAGGCAAACTCTTCGTTCTGCTATGTCGCTGAGCTGCTTTGACAGGGAAACATGTGACTTCACGTTGGTTCTGGCTCTGGTGGGTCAATTCAAGCTCACAGCTACCTTCGACCTCCGCGGTTTTCATTGCGGTCGCGCCGACGACCACCGCCATTGCCACCATTGCCGCCAGCACCACCAGCACCGCCAGCACCACCATTGCCACCGCCAGCACCGCCAGCACCACCAGCACCGCCACCACGTTCATCATGGCTACCACGTCTGTCACCATTGCGACTACGATCTTGTCGCCCTCGCCTGAACATCATCAAGAAGCACACATGTTACCTTTTTCCGCCACCACAATTCATATGAGCATTGTCACTTACATTTGGTCACGCTGTTTCTGTTGATTTCCATTGTTGCCGTCACTGCCGCCACCCTTGTTCTTTCGCTTGCGTTTATCTTCGTGTCCACGCGTGTTCGGCTCACCACCATTGCCACCATTATCACGTCTCCGCTTACCCTCTGGGACATTGTTCACACCCGCGGCATCGGTCTCAGTTGCTGGATCACGCTCACGCTTGCGAGAAGAAGACACCAGAGATACAATCTTCCGTGGTCCAGCACCGCTTCCAGTTGAAGTCGGTGTTCCGGCAGCGGTCGGTGAGGCATTTCCAGTTGAAAGAGATGCAGCAGTTGGTGAAGGAAGTGGTGGGCGTGAACGATCATGAGTTATCTGTTTCGTGCGGTCTCCAAACTGCCCCTCCTTGGCCTTCTCACGCTGGGCCTCTTTCTTTTCGGCAGTGAGCTGGCGACGCAACTCAGCCTCGGATGGCTCTGTTAGCCGTCCTCGCTTCCGTCAATCTCCGGTGAAGGTTCGCTTTTCACAGGCTCTCGTTCTTGCTTCATGACTCTAGGTTTTATCGGTTCGGAATCCCGTTTTGACTTCTGCACCAAATTTGACTTTGTAGATTCTTCTTTTGCTGACCCTCGCTTCGAGGATTCCGACCTCTTCAGTGTGTTTTCCTCTTCAGCTTCTTCACGTCCGTGCATTGAAGTATCATTCCTCTGTCGGTCGTGGCGGTCGTGGCTGCGACTACGACTGCCATGATGCGAGCCAGTTTCGTGCTCGCCCCGTCCTCTACGGTCTCCTTCACCCCTTCCGCCGCGGTTACCTTGTACTCTATCACGCCCGCGCTCGCGTGACGAATGACGACTATCATTGGTGTTCCCGCGGTCATCGGCGCGTCCATCGCCTGACCGACTGCGCCGCGGAGCCGGCGATGGTCGCTCATGCTTCCGAGATGCCGATCCACTACGATCCCGTCCGTCTCCTCCTTCGTTCGTTAGACTGTTCGCCGAGTTGCTACGACCACCCTTCGCCAGAGAGGGAGACGAGTCCCGATCTCGACGGTCTCGCCGACCACGTCTCTCTTCACTGATACGGTGATCACGGAGAGGTTCTGCTGAGCTGTCCCTACGTTCTTCACGTTCGTCTCGACTCCAACGCTCGCGAGGAGGATCAGATGAACCATCCCCGCGTCCTCCACGATTACCTCGGTCACGGTCACGGTCGCCACCACGTCCGCGCTCCAAGTCTCGACGCTTTATCCTTGAGGGCGAAGCTCCATTACTGTTTTCATTTTTACCCATCGCAATCTCCCCACTCTCCAGTTCTTGACTGTCAGCACGGTTCAGAGTTCGCTTATTTGCACCATCACGTTTAGCTTCAGTCTTGTTGTCTGTTTCCTTGCTTTTATCATCGCGTTCAGCTAGGTCCACCTCGCCGTCCTTATTCTTGCTGGATGGCATTGCAGCCCCCAACTTTGTTGCCGACGAGGATCCTTCACGCTGGTTGCGTGAGCGCAAAAGCCTATCCTCTACAAGCGAGGCTTTCCGTTTTGTAAGAAGCGCAAAGTATCGTTTGGCCATAATCTTGATGTCTTCGCGGTCTTCATTCGTGAGTTTTTCCACGATGGACAATATTACCTCCGCTGTGCTACGGCCCGATGGAAATACATCAATGAGCTTCGTCAACACCACAAGCGTATTACGGATCTGCATGTACTCGCCACTCGATAGTGCTGTTGTGTACACCAATTCACACTGGTGATGCCAGCGAGCATACGCCGACTTAAACTGTCTGTGACCGATTCGCTTTGTATCATCGTTCAGATCCAGACTCATGCCGATCTTGCCGTGAACAGCTTCGTCGTCGTAAGTCCCACCATTTTGATACCACCGTAGAACGAGACCCAGTGTCTCCTTCAGGTAAATGCCGAAATTGCTCGCCTCGCGCTCTGTTGCGCACAGCACTATCGCCGACAGCTTCACATGTACCTTGTGGATATACTGCAATGTGCTGAATTCTGGTGTAGCTAACATATGAATGCGCTCCATAAATTTGGCTACAAACAGCGCGTCTTCAGGCGACAACAGGGCGCGCGGGATCACGCACTTCTGCAGCAGTTCATCGATTGCAGTAAGACGCTCCGATGGTTCTGCCTTGAAAAACTTGCTTTTCATCTCCTCCGCTCGTATACTCGCTTGCGATGAGCAACCTGGTCTTTCTGTTCTGTAGTCAGCACGTCAATCATTTGTGCTGTTTTTCCTTTAACTTCTTCCGTTCACTCGCGCTCAGGGAAGAGTTCGAAGCGGAGGATACTGAGTTGCGCAGGCGGAGAATCTCAGATTCGTACTGTTGGAACGGAATGTGGATATCGTACAGCGTTAGGCCCCAGAATGTCACGTACATCTCCCGTGTCAAACCTGTAAAAGGGTCGTCAGGTTTGTGTTCCGGCCCGTTAGCGCAGCACAGTGCCTGCTTTACGTCCTCCAGGAAATCCGGGTTGTACATGTACCAGCTCTTCTGAGTAGTAGTGCCATTCGATGATGTCCCGTTCGCAACGGTGTTCCCACCACCAGAAGCGTGTACTCGCGGAGCAATTTGTAGCACGGGGTCATCACTGCGCATAGCAGGGCGGCAAAGCGCCATAGCCAGCTCGGCTGGCATGTTGTACTCACGTACCAACGTAGCAATTGGCGGGAGCATTTTCCGGTATACCAGGGGTCGATTACACCATTCAGAAACTGCAGCAGTTGGCTGAGCGTGAGCTGGCATGTGTCGTACACGCGCCCGAGCAGCTTAAGATGGGGCAGTTCCTTATCCTCGTGAAACTCAATGCGGCTACGCATCTGGCAAATCAAGATGCACAGCGGTAGAGCTAGGTTCCGCTTAATCAGCGCGTCGCGTAGCCGTGGGATGGCGCGCCGATTCTGGAACTTCGGGTCTGTTGGCTCATACCAAAGGTGTGGTCCGCCCGCTTGAGCTTCCAACTGGCTCACCGAGATGTCCTCTAGGCTTAAGCACGAGCCCATCTTTGTTAAAAGCTCGCTCAGTACGATCAGGTCCACGGATGCCCAACTTTGGAGTCGTTGGATGAGGTACTGCAGCAAACCCGCTAGTTCCACGTTGGGATATCGCCGATAGAAACTTCCCGAAAAGTTCGCGAGTGATGTCAACCATAGCGAGACGTGAGTTCCGTCCGATTTCATAGACTTCTGTGGCCTTGATAACTCACTCACGAGAACGAACGACAATGCATCCATACCTAGTGGTGTGACGAACTTAAATGACTCCACAACGGGCTGGATCAAGTTATCGTATGACTGAATCTGACGGAGCATTGTGCGGAACACAATCAGCGGGTTCGAGTGCGCGACGTGCGTTAGGCTACGCGCAGACAGCTTCGCTCGGTCTGCTGTGAGTCGTCGCATGACACCACGCGTGCTCTGCACCACCTGCGCTTCACGAAGGCGCAATTCCGAGAAATTATCATAGGCTTCGAACCAATGAAGATACATCCTATAGCGTTCGTCGCATGAGAACGCCTTCAACAGATCCCATAGCAAAAATGCTGTACTTGGGTTGCATTCTTGCATAGACATCGCCGGGAGGAATGTGTTCACCAACAGTGACTTGACCTTTTCCAGTAAAGCAACCTCATCTTCATTCGTCGTTTCAGAGGTGTTAGACTGTTTGGCGTGTTCGTCTATCAGTCTGCCGACGATCCGTAACAATTGTGTGAATAGGAACTGGTCGTGGAACAGATGCGGGCCAAGCATCTCCACGATTGGAAACACGTTTGATACGCACTTTTCAAGTGTAGCCACGGGGCGAACATAGTGGTTACTTGAACTTGATCGAGATGCCATTTTCTTCGCAACTGTGGTCGCAGAGGAGCTCGTCGATACGAGCAGCAAACTTTGAGATGAAAGTGGTGCGTACACATCCCCAATCATTGTGTTCACCACAGCACAGAGCTCCGTCGTTAGTGGCTTGAACGTGAGAGGGTTTACACCCTGTTTCTGGAACCACGATATCATTTCAAACGCACGCTCCAGCGCACCAATCTCCAGAAGCCCAATAATTACCCCGTATACTTGGTTGTGATCTCTATCCCGTTTGCTCTTCTCAGCTGCTGCAGCAGCTTCTTCTTCTGCGTCGGTCTTGTTGCTGTCCTTCTTACCAGTGAGGCTGATCTGGCCAAATGATCGTGCTTGCTTCAGCATACTCTTTTCGTGCTCCACAGCTGCTTTCACAATTTCCTCACGGGACGGTGCCAAATGTGGCATGAGCGTCTCTAACTCCAGTAAATTTTTGTTCAGCAGCGTTGCAGCTAGACGATAGAGTGAGCGGGGCGTTGTGATACCTTCGACAGCTGGCGGGTCGCGCTTGTAAAACTGAAACTTGAAGCCCATAATGTGAGGCAAACTGTCGCGCTTAAAGCTTCCAAGCTGTGCAAAGCAATCGTTCCTCGGGTGCATTTCATATGCATCTAGAACCAGATCCAACACACGATTGGCATCCAGATCGAAGTAGCCAATTAGTGCCAGCAGATCGGTGCTCGTCGCCTCAAGTTGGTGCTTGGTTACGCCCGTATGCAACAAAGACAGCACCTTGGAGAACCCTCCGTCTCTTCACGCAGTAGGTTGTACTTGGTCTGTGTGTACAGAGTCTTGGTATTGATACGTACCATCTTCTTGGCCAGAACCTGTGGCTCTGGAGCCAACCCTGCGTCGTGCAGGAGGTCAAACTCCAGCGACGCCTTGAGGTTCAGCAAGGATACGAGCTTCTCATCTGCGACGGCCTTCACCAACTGACTCAGATTGCGCCACTCCTTGGACGTGTGGCGCTCGTGTCCACGTTCACTTGTCTCCACTTCGTTACCAATAACCCACAGTAAATCAGTCAACAGGTTACAGGCCTTCGGGTGGGTCGTCTGGGGTCAAAAGAGCACATACAAACGCCGTCAGAGTCTCAAAGTACAACTACATTTACAGCCAAACAGGCCACTAGTCTCTTGTATACCATCTCTGCGTCCTTCAACAGTGCCAGTACTTCTTGTCGCGTCAACTTGGTCTGTAGGACGATCCACAGCAGTTCGTACAGTAAACGCGGCAGATCTGAGGGCCCCCAAAGCGTCAAGAATGCGTTAGAATCCTCCAATAGCGACACGAAAGTCGAAACAGACGCACCAGAATCCCCTTCATTACGCGAGAAATCGCTGAGAGCAAGCGTTAAGTTCTTCAATCTGTCGGTAGGAAGACGGAGGTGGAGGAGGGCGAGTAAAAGAGGTCAGTTCATGGGACGATTTGGGGGTCGTTGGATGCTGATGACTCAGCACGTACACGTCGTGATGTCCAGTGTCCGTCCAGTGGTGCAGTACTCGCTCACTGATCAGCGTGGCGCCAGTACGAGCACGCTCCATAATCGCTCGATCTTGGCCACCAGCGCTGCTGCTTCTGTGTGAGGGGAAGGCGAAGCGTCGAATTTATATAGAACTTTGTATGGGTATACATTGGTCGAATATATTATTGTTCGTACAAATTGTACGTACACTGTCTGTACAAAAGCCTTATTGCAGGCATCTTCACATGCTACCGTCGTAAAGCAGATATTGCGAGCAGAAGAAAATGGTAAACTGCCGCGAGATAAAGGCGAAAACGTGCAGCAATAGTACGCAGGCGTAGATAGCCACCACAGCAACGACAGCCATCATGACCTGCTCGTGGTCGGCACTCAGCGAGTGGCCGTTGATGCTGCTCACTAGAGGCTCCGAACCGGCCGCAAGCTCCATCGCCAGCCCAATGATGTTCTGCAATGACCACACGAACATCAACGCAGCGATAGCCCCTGGAACTCCAGAGCTCAACATTTTGATGCCACCGAAGTACAGCTGCGCGTACACGCCGTAAAGTCCTTCCTCCTGCTGCATGTGGATGGATGCACCATAGATTCTAACACGTTCACTCCTTGGCGAAACAAAGTTGAATAGAGCGCAGTCCACACGCAAGAGGCGTCGTATCCACCACATCTCCACACGTCGGAATCTTGCAGTTAGTGCAGTAGAAGCGTAGAGGGGTAGCTTGATCACGTAGAGAGCGACGATGCAGACGGCAGCGAGAACCGAGAAGAGGTAGTTGAGTGCGTGGAACAGCAGAGTCTTGTACGTCATAAACTGGAAAGGCGCTGAAAATAACAGCCACACGAACAAACACTCCTCACTGCACATCGAGAACAGTCGCTCGCTCAGACTGGGGCCTGGCTTCCGTCCCGCCAGCGCGTCGAACTCCGAGTCCGCCTCAATCATCGACACTTCGAAGGTGCCGTACTCATCACTGGTCTCTGATATCAGCCCTCTGAAGTCTCCAAGGCCACCACCACTGAAATCTAATAGCCCTGGACCAACACTCTCCTGATCTAACGCTGCCATTTTCGCTTGTCTTGTCTTGAGCGTCGTCTTGTTCTAGAGTGCCAACCAACACAAGACAACAACCGGCCGGTGCTATGACGCCGCTTTCAGAGACCTTCAACCAGCTAGGCCACTCAGCTTCCCCTTTCTCCCACCCCCTGAGCAGGTGCTGCTGGGGTCATTGAGCGCAAGTCATGGCGGTGAGCCGGAATGCTTAGGTCAGATGGTTCAAGACATGTGGTGCGGCTTTTATCGATCGATCAGCCTCCGTATGTCTATCATAAATGTGTTCTCCCAAGCCTATTTGATGGTTTTCATGCGGGTATAGAAGAAAGTTGAAGAGTACCTGTACTAGATCATGAAGTCTGTTTAAGAGGATTTCACTCATTTTGGGTCTTTTGAGACGATCGCCATGGCAGATGAGAGCGATGACTACGAGGGCCTCTGGGCAAAGTACTTCGACTCCAAGCAGGACGTGGAGCTACCCAACGGAGACGTAAGGCATATCGCAATCGACTAAGCCTACTCCCAACCCTATAGCTTTAATATTGACGCTGCTGTATTTGCTCAGACGTTCCGAGCGTATCGCGCAGGCTCTCAAGGTCCGCACATCGTTCTGCTGCATGGCGGTGGCTACACTTCCATGACGTGGTGTCTAGTGGCTGTATGTATTAGTATAAAACTGTAATAAGGAGTTGATCCTAACCCCAAAATCTGCTGCTGTAGGCTCTACTGAAGGAACAATACACGGTGCACGCCTTCGACCTCCGCGGCCATGGTCAGACCCGCACATCGCGTGACGGTGACTTGTCAATGGAAGCATTGGTGCAAGACACGCTGCATGTCTTGGGCCGAGTAATTCCTCCCACAATCTCTGCAGAAGCCAAAACTGATGGGGATGCAGCTGCAGAAAACCCGCAGACGGTCATCGTTGGACACAGGTGCGGTAATTTGGGTGCGACAAATGATACCTGAGTGATGGTGCAGCTAATCTTTGTTGTTGTGTCTTTTACTCAATGTCAGTTTGGGTGGTGCGCTTGCGGTTCGCGTCGCTGCTACGAGCAAAGTGCCTTCCCTAGTGGGTGTCATGGTGATTGATGTGGTGGAGGGAACGGCTCTTGCATCATTGAAGCACATGGGCGTCATCCTCGAGAAGCGTCCATCTCGTTTCCGCTCCTATAAAGACGCTATTCAATGGGCGCTGCACAGCGGCATGGTACGCAACCCAGAAGCTGCTGATGTATCAATCCCGTCGCAACTGAGGACGCTTGAGGAAGGCTCACTGGTGTGGAGAACTGACCTCGCTAGCAGTGCAACGTTTTGGCGCGGTAAGTGCTATTATGCCAATAGTTACTGCGAATTGGATCGTCTTAGGTTGACACATGTTTAATGTTGCTTGTAGATTGGTTTATTGGGCTCTCGGAGCAGTTTTTGGGGCTCAAGGAGGCCAAGATCTTGGTGCTCGCAGGTAACGCATGTCTGGCTGGTCTTTCAATTTCTCGGTGGTCATACTTGATCACTTCTGCAAAGCATGCTGATTTGTGTTGTTTGGATAATACGCCACAGGATCTGACCGCCTTGATACGGCTCTCGTGCGTGGCCAAATGATGGGCAAGTTCGAGATGAGGATCATGTACGGCTCCGGCCATGCGATCCAAGAAGATTGTCCTGACCAAGTGGCCACCGCCATCATGGAGTTCTCTGGCCGCTGCGCGCGCACTCAGCGGTAGCATCTTTGGTGTAAACGGCGCATCTAGACAGCCAAACAAGGACCAGATCTTGGCTGAGCGCCTCGCAAAAGCGCGAGCGATGGTCCCGAAGGAGGGTATTCATCATGACTAAGAAGACTAACTTCTGAGCAAATTGTTATGGGCATTGTGTTTTGGTTGCAATTGCTGTCTAGACAGGTACTTGTACTCTAGATAGGTAGCAATGCAAATGAAGTTATCTAGTTCTAAACGCATAATACGTTAAACGTTTGCACCGACCTCGCTACGAAGTGCCGGCCTCCAGAATGCATCACGTGCGAACTCTTTGAATTCGTGTCGATAGCAATTTCGTGGGCGAGGCCATCGGTCGTGGATCGCCGCTCCTTTTGACGACGGGCTTGATGGCGAAACGGCTATCACCATAGACGAAGACCGCCCCAACCACCAGCAGCACGCCGAAGTAGAAGGAGAACGTGGCTGTTTGGTTGAACATATAGTTGGAGATCATGCACGAGAAGATGAGCGAGAAGGACGTGCCAAAATTCTTGACGATATTGTCCGAGTAGCGCACAACGGCCGCAATAGTAAGCCCACCAACAGCCTGCAGAAAGATCACGGCAAATACTGACGGGTGAAAGCCATAGAAGAACCCGTTTGCCCACACTTCGCCAAAGTTGCGCACCAGGTCCATGCAGGTCACGCCAACAGAGATAGCGGACAGCTGCAAGTTGCGCGTCCATAGCGGATCGAGCGTCTGCAGCGTCGTGACCCCTTTGTGAGATTTCATGACACGCTCAAAATACGCTGCCGCTAGCCCAGAGTTGACTGCCAACCCGAGCATTATACAAATGCCAATGAATCGTTTACTGTCCATCCCTGTGTCCACAGCATTCTCCGAGGTAGTCGGCAGCCGCGAGTAAGAGCAGATTGCCACACCTGCCATCAACGCCAGCATCGCACACCACTGGACGACGCTGAAGCGGCGATGCAGCAGTACGATCATAAACATGGCTGTAGTGATAATCTTGAGCTGGTACACGATCTGATACGTGGCCACGTCCACGTAGTCGTAAGCCACGAGCGCGAACATGTTCTGGAGTGCATAGAGGAACGCCAGCACTGCCATCTTGGTGAGTCCCGTCTTGTCTGCGAAGACCTCAATCCTCAGTGTGTGTAAGGATGCCTTCAAGTCTCCACGTTTGGTTTTCAGTAGCATCAGGTAGCACAGGACGAACTTGAGCGTCTCCACGAGCAATACGACGGAGCTCGGGCGGTATTTGGGTCCAGACGTGTCTCTTGAGTACTTAGATACGATGGAGAGCGCCGTATTTTGTAGCACTAGCATCACGAAGCTGACGTGTTTGAGTGATATCCCCATGGTTGGCGGTGTTGTCTACTGCGACGTAGGAAAGGAGCAGTGAGGGGGCGACGTATCACTCGAGCGTCCGTCCGCTAGAGGGCGTCTGAAAAAATGCAGACGCACGTAATGGTCCTGTCTCTGTAAAATGGTACAGTGTACCATTGTAGGATCGCAGTCGCATTAAAAATGATAAGACACAATTGAAGCAAAATGGCGTCGGGCTTTGGAGAGGTCCGGCGGATGATGACCCTGCGTTAGTGACGGTGGAGACTAACAGCCGCTTTAACTATATGTATGTCGTTGACATCTTGGTGCATCTGCAGCTGGTACTGGTATTAGGCGACAGCCACATCCCTCATCGAGCCTCGGAAATCCCAGAGAAATTCCAGAAGATGCTCGTCAGTAGTAAACAACGAGACCCAATGTTCGTAACACTTTCGGTTGCTGAGACTTGTGTTTTCGTGCTGTATGTGGGGCAGGTCCCTAACAAGATGCAGCACATTTTGTGCACTGGTAATCTCGTGACGAAGGAGCAATACGATGAACTCCGTAACCTTGCGCCGAATGTGCACGTAGTGGCGGGAGACTGCGACCAAGTGCGTAAAAACCTTGGAGCAGCCAGTTACTGGCAGATAGAGACGACACGTTGATGTTATTTTTTGAGTTTTGTATTAGGAAGGAGCTTTTCCGGAGACGGACGTCATCACTATTGGCCAGTTCCGGATTGGGCTGTGTCATGGCCACCAACTTGTGCCGTGGGGTGACCAACACAGTCTTGCAGCTTTGCAGCGGAAGGTGCGATGGATACTGGTGATTGGCGTGGATTCGGCCAAATCCAACTAATCGATAACATGTTTTCCAGATGAACGTAGACATTCTAGTCTCTGGGCACACCCACATGTGAGTATCGGATACTCGGTGAGAGGTCTAGCCTGGCACGACTGAGCATGTAGTTTTGTTTAATGGTATTCAGGTCGCATATCCGGACGGAGCATGGCAAATGGTTCGTGAATCCTGGCTCCATCACGGGTGCGTTCAGCAGCTCCACAAGTGACGTGGTTCCGAGCTTCATGCTCATGGCGCTCCAAGGCCCCAAGGTGGTGGCATTCGTCTACGAACTCAAGGGCGACAATGTGGTTGTCTCCAAGAGCGAGTTCACTAAAGAAACGTAGTATACTTGCCGTTGCGTCCGCTGCTGTTGAGTGACAATGCTGAGTATCATTGTTCTGTTTTAATTTGCGGAAGGTTTGAATAAACCTTCCTTTCTCCTTGTTCTTGGGGCTATTACGCTGCAAAAGACCAGGAGGACTATCCTGGTGGTCATTCTGAGGTGCTGGTACTAGTACTGCATGCTACTTCATGAGGGGTGCTGGTAAATTGGTAGTCTAGTTTGCTCTCAGCTTCAACTCATACTGACTGGTAACTATGACTGGTTAAGCTCTGCTTCAAGGTCTTCGAAGAACACAGACGGATCCAAGATCACGGGGTTTGTCACCCGGGAAGCACACTCACCTTGCATGACTCATAGCGTCGCCACATTTCGAAGCCGCGCAGTGTATGCTCCATCTCCTTCAGCAGGTGTTTGCGCATTGCGGCATCTTTGCTGCTACTGCTGTTGAGTCCACTATTGGGCTCAATTGGCGGGTAAGGCCATTCTCTCGCGACTCTGGTGATCGGCCAGGTGTAAATACCTCGGAGTAAAACGAAACCAATTTTCGGTGCTGCAAACGGTAGACAGTCAAGTGGACCACCGACGCCATCTTGCAGCCAAGTGCAGCAAGCCGCATACTCCCGGCATTCTGGAAAGTGCGGATTGTGCTCTCGATTAGTGACGATGTCTGGCCGAGCGTCGTGATGCACATGTCTCCATATGAGTGCGCATGCTGAACGTCCTTTTCTCCTGATACGCCACCTTTACTTCCTGGAGTTTCAGGGCGTACTCAAAGAACTTTGCCCCTGAGCGCAAGTAATATTTGCCTTGTGTGACCTGGCCTTCAGTACCGCGCTCGCTCGCGCCGATTTCCCTCGTGCTTAAGCCTACGTGCCTCGTCCATCATTTTGTGGACTCAAGACGCAACTTCTGTACATCGCTTCCAGGTGTAAACGGGATCGTGAAAAATCCTGTAGATGACGGTGCAGCATCTTGAGGCGGCTCTTCTTTCTTCACCTCTGCTGCCTTCTTCACACCCGTTGCAGAGGGTTCTACCTTCACATCTTTTTCTCCTTTTTCAGGGTACGCTCCAGCTCGTCTTCCTTCGTTGATTCGCCAACTAATGTCTTCTTGCAGACTTCACACATAGCCGGCGCACTAGGAGCAACCGGAGCTGGAGTTTGCGTTGGCGGGGTAAGATTACTCGCGGAGCCGTTTGATGGCAAAGGAGCTTCCTTGTTTGGCTTGGTATCCTTAGAAGGTGCCTTGCCTTTGCTGCTAGATTTACTGTGTTTGCTGGACTTGCTAGACTTGCTGGACTTGCTGGACTTGCTCGTCTTGCTAGGCTTGCTAGGCTTGCTGGGTTTATTGGATCTGCTGGACGCAGTGTCAGGGAGTTGGTCGCTTCGTGCTTCATCAGTAGTTGGCTCCTCTGAAGGTGGTTCCTTCCATGTTACGCGCTCTACATCCCCTGTAGCAAGTCTCCGACGAAACTCCTCGTGTTGTGGCGACGCATCGTCTCTGAAGGCGTCCACAGGCGAATCGTTATTACCGGCGTGCCGTACGCTGAGCAAACAATCGCGGACGTACGTGGACATTTGCTTGTAATACTCCGAGTCTGGACGATGTCGTTTCCGTGCGCGAACAGCTTTGATTGGGTAGGATGGAGATTCTGGCTTGCTATTACTTCTACGGTCGTTAATTGTGGGCGAAGACTCGATCTGCACCGGAGGCGTCGCTACTGCAGGTTCTTCCTCGACCTCCATAGCGGCAGTTTCCCTGTCATCATCATCACTATCTTCAACGGATAGCAAACTCTCATCGTCCGAGTCGTCAGCATCAGACGCGGTTCCATCCGTCGGCAATACCTTACCGCGTGAAATGGCTGTAGGAAAGCGAAGCTGCTTCCCCGTCCCACACTGGAGGGCATAACTTCCACAGCCACTGGTTGTGTCGTGCTGGCAAGGTTAGCATCAACCATGTCGACATCCCTCATTCTCGTCTTCAGACGACAGCGGTGTGGACGAACCTTCGTCCGAAGACACCACTGAATCAGCCGAGTCTGCTGTACGGCCGTCTCCACCTGTAGATCGTCCATGCAGCGCCGCCTCTTTGCTGGAGATGGTGCGACTTGGCGCGTTCTTCTTGGAGGATACAAACTTCCGTTTGGCCATCGTGTTGTTCTGCTTAAAGACAAAGGAGGGTGTGGAATCCAATCGCGTCACTTTAAAATCTCAACTCCATCCCAGTTCTAATACAATATAAGCCAGCAGAAACCACCGAATCAAGACGCACCTTAAGCTAACTAAACGGTAAAAGTCTCCGTTGTTTTCGTCTATTTGTAGCGAAGTTTTGCAGCGTCCACCGTGGCTGCAATTGATTATGACGCCGTCTCACGAGTCTTTAGTCACTCACTTAGCGCTTGATTCACTTCGGTCCTCGAGGGACTGGAGCGCAGCCACTCTTGAGGTGATTGGAGGGGGGACGGACTGCTGACTCAAGAGACTCAGTCACCGACGTCCTCTCTTGTGCTTCACTAGTTGGAAGGGAGAGGGATAGATGTCCAGGTCTAATGCTCCAAGAGAATAGAATCAGCGAGTCGGAGAAAGTATCTGTAAAGCGGACGAAAACGTCCTCCGCCAAGCTGCCCTTGAGTCTCCACCAAAGGAAGGAACTGTTCCTACTGCCGCGCGATGCCAGCAAAGGAGAGTGATAAAACGCCAAAAAGCCCCCCACCGTACCATCCTTCGGAAAAGCATGCTGTATGCTGTCTAATAGGATGGTACAAGGTACCATCACAAATGAGTACACATCTGATGGGTACACTGTACCACGCAGGGCAAATTTCTTGTGGGGCTACTGCACTCAAACCGCCGCAATGGCAGTCACAGACTGACCGAACAAGTCAAAAGCAGCTCCACCAATAAAGGAAGGACACGACCTACTGCATATTGAAATGGACATCGTTACCACATCCAATTTCCACGCTACACTACTGCCAGGTACGCCACTTTTCTGACGTGGTCATCACCGCACCAGACTGCGACCTTTTAACTGACGTCTAATGCTACTGATGATGATGATGATACTTTCAGGCCTCGTTAGCGTCGTATTCGTGCCCGCCAAGCACATTCGCCACGGCAGTTGGCCGCTGCTCAAGTGCGTGTGCTGCTAATTCTTGACATCATGTGCGCGTATCGAGTCTGGAGTGTTGGCCCCAGCAGACCACTGAACTGACACGGATCTCTCTTGTTATATGTGCGACTGCTGAACAGTCTGTTGCTCTATAGCGGCTGCAATTTCGACGAGAACGAGGGCGGATGCGTACGCGGAGACTCGCACGTGTGTCGCTCCAAACAGACTGAGATCTTCTCCATCGTATCCGACAGAGGGGTGCCACGCTGTTTATGGATCCTAGCGGCGTTGAGATGTTTAAGCGAGCGGTTCGTTCGTCATTGGGCAGTTGGTGAGCAAATCTAGCAGATTGTGGGCTGGACTAATGACACTGTTGCTGCGAATGTATTTAGGGCATGGCAGACTTGATCACGGTGGCGCCACAATCGTGGCGAGCTATCCAGGTGAGGAACTGCTTATTTTCCACCGATTTATTGAATCTGTCAGAACGATAACCTGAGGACATGTATGCTTCTTCTTGTCGTTGCCTTTGTAGATCCACTTGGGTCCTATGGTAGCGGAATTCCCGGAGTTGTGAGCTTCCTGTCCAAGCTGCTCGCAGATGACCACATCAGTATCCTCAACATGAGCACTTACGATACGGACGTCATTTTTGTCCAAGAACAACATCTAGAAGCGGCTATTTCATGCTTGCAGCTAAAGCTATCGCGTGGACTGCACGGACTGAAGGAGGTACGCGCCGTTAATGAGGTTTGTCTTTCTCTATAAGGCTAATACTTGTGTTTTACAGGCTAAAGATGCTGAAAATGCTCTGTCCGATCGCGAGCCGACATCACCTACCGATGCCGCTGAAAATGCTCTGTCCGATCGCGAGCCGACATCACCTACCGATGCCGCTGAAGATGCCGGGGCGAATGAAATATCACCCTCAATGTCGGAGATGGACAGTATCTCACATGTGCGCAGCCTGCCATTTACCATTGACTAACCTCTTGGCGTGAAATCTTAGAGCTTGCTGACACGAACACAATTGGATGCATGCAGTGTATCCGGAGTCGCTAGTACTTGTGCGGCTACAGAAAGATGCTTTGAGGGCGAGTGCCTACGGACTGACGCAGCTGGTTCTGCTATCTACTGGTGCTGCAGCTACTGGAGATGAACCGCTAGTGGAGACGGGTGAAATGTCGTTTTGGTGCTGCTGCGAGACGGTAGAGGAGATCAGCGTGATTATGGACGAGCGCTGTTTGCCGTCATTTGAGGAAGAGTCGGTGATTGTGTCACCCGATCGATGGCGCGCTATCAAGCTAAGCGGGCGTATGTACGGCTTCGATGAGACTGGTGTGGTGGCAGCAATGTCAGGCTGTAGCACCAACACTCAGGTGCTCAATGTGAGCTGCTTTGGCTCCAACGTGGCGTTTGTCCTGGATGACATGCTGGACGAGGCAATCGAGACGCTGTGCTCATCACTGGAAATCTCCCGAGTTGAGAGATAAGGTTGATCAACCGAAGAAAGTGACGACCATTAGCACCACATTGGTATGGAGACGTGCAAGTGGTATACAATAGGAACTTCGTACCGAAGGAATAGTCGTAGGCGAAATAGTGGTCAGTCAACGTACACTCGTGCTCGCGTTTTTGTGGAGACCTCGCCAAGAAAGATAACGGAAGAAAAAAAATCACACTTTGTTCAACAAGTACGTGTCAGATTGACAGCCAACAATGGGCATGCTTCACCGGCAAGGACAGCCAACGGCTATAAGGTGACACCAGTCATAGCTCCACGCCCTCCTGCTTTC
Source organism: Phytophthora kernoviae (assembly GCA_008080845.1). NCBI lineage: Eukaryota > Oomycota > Peronosporomycetes > Peronosporales > Peronosporaceae > Phytophthora > Phytophthora kernoviae. The sequence continues at coordinate 320,643 of VKKV01000212.1, forward strand.
GCTTCTCCGCGAGCAGCATCGTCCGTCTTTCCTTCAATGCACCAAGCTCGCTTCTGATGTCGTTCCTTCGGGCATTAATCTTGCGAAGTTCATCACCTTCCGGCTTTTGCGCCAGACTCTTGGAAACAGCAGCTTGCTCGTCCTTCAAAGTCTTAATTTTCGCGTCCACTTCGCTCAATGCCGTCTCCATCTACAATAATCACAAAATCCACCATGGTCGGTCAGTATTCAACGCCAACTACCTGGTGACCTGTAATGACAGGTTATTTACCTTCTTCTTGGACTTGAACTTTAAGTCGGCCTTCTTCTCTACCACTTGGTTAAATAGTGCCTTGCTCTCCTCCTCGACGACGAGACGATGCTGGCGCACCGCCTCCAGCTTCGCGTGGAGTTGCCGCACCTTGTCCATCTCCGTTTTCAGGTCCTTGGCAACAGGGTCCTGCGAATCAACATTAGCTTGGGCCTTGTGCTGCTCGAGCCGCTTCTTGGCATCCTCCACAGCCGCAGCAAGTTGCTTGTTGTCACGCTTGTATCGCATACGCGCAGTTGCAAGCGCTTTCGCTTTCTCCTCGAGTGCCTGGTTCTGGGCTGCCGTTTCTGCGTTAAGTGCCCGCTGCTCTTCATTTGCCAACATATCCTTCTCCGTTGCCTCCTTGCGCAAAGATTCTACTACAACACGGTGCTCCGATACGCTACCTTGAAGTGTTTCGTTTTCCAGTTGGATTTTTTGTATTGCGACACGAGCGCATCAAACTTTTTGTTGTAGTGCAAGCTCTCGCGTTTGTTTGTCGTGCTGGGAACGAAGATCTTTTTCCAACGTCTTGGAGCGCAACGTAGCCTCCTTTATTTGTTCCTCGAGATTGGCAGTCTTTTCGCGCATCAGCTCTTCTGTGGGCGCGTTCGCCACATCATGCGCATTCACGAGCCACATGACATCCGTCAGACCAATGCTTTGGTAGTCCTTCGTGTTGTCTTTCGTGCGACGATGGGCAAAGTTCACGTTTACGCGAAAGCCTGTCTGTGTTTTCTGTGCGGTACGCTGGAACGGGTCATCGTTGTCATCCAGCATGTATCCAGTGTCGGTGCCCTGGCCATTTGTCGAGTCATTCGCCCAATTATTAGAGGTGGACGACGAAGCTAGTGACTTAGCTCCACCGACTGACTCTGTAGGGGACTGCGGAGCATTTTCATCCATGGGCTGGCGATAGCGGATCCATCGACGACGTCTCACTGCATCGGTGGGATGGCGTGAAGCGTGGCTTAAGTCATCACCCAGTAAACGCACAATCTCAACGAAATCCGCTGCATAGGTCCAACCATCACGGTCGACTGCCGTATAATTCTGGTCGATTTCCCAGTCTGTTACCCATTCGTGCCCTGCAGGAAGATCGCCCTCCGGCTTTGTTTCTTGTCCAGCACCAGGTGCAGCGTGACGATCACTGAAGCGCTTCGGGTCCATAGGCTGCAATTTCCCTTCCAGTCGTTCGTTCTCAAATATCTCCGCAATCACTTGGCCATCGCGATCAATCTCCTGTGATCCTCTTGACGGCGTACCGCCTGATTTCCCACTAGGACCTGTAGCAGTGCTCTGCAATGTTGTCTGCAGTCGTGTATTGGCCTGATTCACTAATGCCACCATGCGGGAGACACCAAAGAAGCCGCCACCAGCAGCTTTTCCGTTGGAAGACGAGTCTACACCTGTTTGTTACACAATCCCCCCAAATTAAGAAAATTGTTAGTGGTTTTACATATCACTTAGTGAGAGACTGCGTCTGGAAACTGCAAGCCCTACGCTTGGTATCCGATTCTGTGGGCCGCTCCCATTGGGTTTGGCCCGAGGAAATGTGCAGATAGTAATCTTTCCCAAGATTCCGGCTGCTAACCAGACGCCATCCCGGGGAAGATCTTCAGAAGTAGAAGAAGCAGTACCTGCAGCTCCTGCGGTCCCTGTGTTGCTGGTACTGGCCGTGTGGTTGGCAGTGGCTGTGGCAGCGGCGCTTTCCACTGTGCTGTTGCCTGGGAGGATACTCCCGCCACCGCTGATGCTGCTCATGGCCGACGCCGCCGCGCCGAAGATGCTGGAGCTGGTGGTGGTGTTGCCATTGCTGGTGTTGCCCCGGAGCCTCCCAAGCGCAGGCGCGAGATCATCCTCGAGGCGGATGGGTAAGATATACAGAGGGGCGATACTCTAGAGAGGGAAGCTCGGGTGGAGGGAACACGGAGGCGCCGAGGAACTACACGTGCGCTTCCTCGGATGCTTTCTTACCCTGGGAGTATGGCGTTTTGTTTTGGGAGAATTGACACACCAAGCCAACACTATTTTGTGTAAATTAGATGTGGCACAAACTTTCGACTACAACTTCAACACCATCAGTGACTAAATGTTCCCTTAGTTACGTTGTTAGCTTAAAGCTCGCCGTCATACATGTTTTGCTTTATTCATACTGTATAGGAACGCTAGAACAGCATTGAGAAACAGGTTCACATTGTAACAATGAACTCACTTGTGCGACGCGCTGCCGTTCAGCGAGGACTCCAACTTTGCGTTGGCTCGTGCACTCTCTAGATCATCTGATTCGCCCGGCAACATCTCGTACTGTGCCTTCTTGAGTTGCAACCCGCGTACTGACCGTGGTGCCGTCAACGATGCTGAGTCACCGTTGCTATTGCTGGAGATGGTCGAGGCTGTATCGTCATCGTCATCACCACCGTCTTGCTGTTGTTGCTTGAGCATGATCAAACGCTTCTTCTTGCTGCGTTCAGTCACACTGCTAGGCACTTCATTGTCGTTATGGCACGTGCCTGAAGATCGTCGAATTTTGGGCGCGTCTGCCGATTGAGGCGTGGGGCTGTGCGCCAGTGGGTGGTGATAGATGTACATGGAGATGATGAGCACCGTCAGGCCGCAGCCAAATTCGAGTGACGGCGAAAAGGAGAAGAACAGCATTGAGAACAGCATTGTGAGCATCATAGCCATGGAATGCGAGTAGACACAAGCGATGTTGTCCAAGTATTTCAGGATGAAGCCCATGCCGATGCCGCCGATGCTGTTTACAGCTACCACAGCTAGTGTCCAGTAACTGTAGCCGTGGAAAAAGCCCTTCGACGAGATATCCTCGCCTTCTACAAGCAGTGCACCGGCAGTGTTAAATATGATCCCGAACACGTACATCTGGATGTTTTGCCAGAAGAAATGGCAGCTGGACTTCCGCTTGAACGCCCATTCTGTGAAAACGCTGGCACAAGACGACAAAATGACCCCCACAAGCACCAGCAACACTCCCATAGTCAGGTCCTTGGCGCTTCTATCAGCAGCAACTTCTTCCTCGGTCTCCATTGTCCCGCTAGAGGAGCCACCGGTGCTGTTCTTGGTCATACCTCCTTCCATCTCTCGAATGTGGTTGGATTGACTCGTGAGGACACCCACTAGAAGCAGCACAATGGCGATCTTCCTGAGCTCCGAGAGCGGGTGCTTGAGCACAAAGCGGAAGAGCACAGCTGTTACTACGATCTTGAGGTTCCAGAGCACAGAGAGCGTGGCTGCGTCCATGAAGCGCAGAATGACGTAGTTGAGGTTGTTGTCGATAGTGTAGAGGAACGAAGGCACAGCGTAGTAAAATGCCTCAATGGGACGAAGCGAGTGGGCAGAGGCGTCTCTGTGACGACAATAGCCGTCAACATCATCACCAGTTTGAGCACTTCGATGAGCAACGTGACGGTCGTGCTGCTGTACGGGATCTTGCCGTCCTGCTTGGACGCGCTGATGCAGAGATTGCCGGAGCACATGAACATCGCCACGACCAGCATGCCTGTGAGCATGCGCACCAGCTTCATCGCGAGTTGTCTATAGCTCTAATGGCAAGGGGAGCAGCGACAAGTCTCTACGTCAGTTCAGTCAGCAACACGGACGAGTCTTTTGTTTCGTTAAAGTATCGTTATTTACCTAAACGGGAGGTTGAACACGGAACGGCGACTTCAAGATTGACCGCAGGGATCGATGGAGATCTACGGGGCGTACGGTGACGGCGTGGCGCGCATCCGTGAGGCTGTTCTGGAGAACCAGGTGCGAAGAAGATCAGTATGTTCAGGATAGCCTCGTTGCTGTGCTAACGCATAGTGCGCCCTGCAGCTCCAGATGCGTCAAGTGGAACAGTCGCTACTTGAGTTCCAGTCCGGTTTGCTGGGCGTGGAGAGGGAGATGCTGCCAGTCTACAAACTCACGGAGCAGCTCCGAGGTACACAGAAGAATATTGACTTGAGTGTGCAGGAGCTACGTCAGATCAACGAGAACTTTGTGGCGGCACACGAGGTGCGTGGAAGGCTGCAAGCGGAAAATAATGGTTGCTGAGATTGGAGGAGGGAGGTAACTGTAGGTTGTTGTTGTTTGACTTGGTCAGCTTGCCCCAGTACTTCTGAACGGTGCCAAGTTCGACCAGGACGAATACGTGAAGGCTCTGCAGAAGCTCCTTATTGCAATCACCTTTCTGGAAGGCCACCGCTCCTACGAAGGGTCGGTGAAGGCTCTGGACCAAGCCAAGGAGCTGCTCGTCCAAGTGCGACGTAAGTGCATGGCAGACTTTGCCAGCGTCGTCAGTGTATTGTCTCAAGGTGAGCAGAGCAATCATGGAGCTTTAGTGTGGGCCGAACCGAGCAAGCATGATGTATCTAGGGCTGCGCAACTCCTTGACTGTCTGCTGATCTCCAGTGCCAACCAAACGGAGCTGCTCCGAGAATACAGCAAGCAACGCTTCGACGTGATCAAGATGTTCATTGGGGATGACCCGTCCAGTAGCTCGTTGGGGTTTGACCTGAACAATCCAGTTACAGCGCTTGCCAAATGTTTGCAAGACATTGATGCCACTATCGAGGCAGAGAAAACGCTGGCTGGACTCATCTTCCCCAACGAAGAGCTGGCAAACACAGCGTTTCGATACTCTGCCTATTGTGTCCTGGACTCTTGGAAGAAAGATATCGATGTTTCTCTGCGCTCGCCCAACCAGATCGATGCCATTAAGCTCCTACTTGTCCATGATCTACTACTAGCACGAGTTGAGGTGCTGGAGACAGCGGTTCTTCCGCCTTTACTACTTCGTGATCGCGAGGGAAAGGCCTGGAAGACCCATGGGTACTTTTGAAGGTTGTGAAAAGTGTTGTGGGTGATCTTGCAGCGACAGCAAAGCATAAGCTCTTTGGCTTTCAGTCAGGCCTTGTTGAAGGATCAGGGGACCGATCCATTACCAGAGACGGCAACGTGCACCCGATCTCCAGTCACGTAAGTGTTTGGACATTTGCTCTTGACGTTCCCCGTATGAATGTGATGTGATAATTATGATTGTAGGCTCTCAACTTCCTCCGTAAGATATGTGACCAAGCGAAACCACTAAAACCCTACTCGCGCAAGACCCGAGCGTGACCCCTGTATCGTTCGTCGACACAGTAATTATTCAGCTCATCGATGCATTGACAACGAAAGCTGATCAATTGAAGGGGCGAGAAAATCTGAAAAATCTCTTTCTTGTTAACAATTTCGGGTACGTCGCCAGCTCGCTACCACACTGCACCCAACCGGACGATGCAGACTTGGAGTCCCAGATCCATAGCACCATCAAACCAAGAGTGGATGCCATGCGAAACGATGCGCTGGCGCACTTCATCCATTCAAGCTATACTTCTTTTAAAGAGTATTTGATGGATCCTACCGAAACACTGCAGTACACGAAAGGCGGCAATGTATTGACTCTCGAAAGTGGCAGGCTTATCAAGGAGAAATTTTCGGTGAGCGCGATATTAATACTGCTGGGATGTTCCATCAACTAACTTATTTCGTTACTGGTTGCAGAGATTCAACGATCAGCTGGAAGAACTCCACAAGACACAGAGGGCATACGTCGTTGCAGAAGTCCCTATTCGACAATACCTGATTCGAACCGCTGTTGACACCGTTGTCCCAGCATACAAGACGTTCTATGAAAAGTGTGTCGGTGTGTTGTTATTATTTGTGGCACTTCTACTCATTGATTTTTGCTGTATTCTGCAGGTACTCGGCCATCCAATTCTCCAAGAAGCATGCGAATAGATACCTCAAGTATACTCCTCAAGCTGTACAGGCTCTATTGAAGGAGTTGTTTTCAGGCGAGGGTGTCTCGGGAGATAAGCAGCCACTGAACGTGTAAGCTCGCCTAAAACGTTATCGCCGAGTCGGAACCCGATGGATCGAGTTAGTGGACGCCTCCGTGGCAATTACGAACTCGCCATCAGCACTGAAAAGGCAAGAAACGAAGTGAGCAATCATTCAGGCAAGGAACCACTAGATAATCAATCACCTTAAACAAACGCCTGTGATTTCTGTACCAGGTATCTCGATCGTTCGCTGTAAGAGACCATCAGAGCTGATGACTGAGATCTTTCCCGTGCTAGTACTGCCGCCTGTTCAAGCAACGTACGTCTTGCCAGTTAGCTTCTCTTCCCACCAGTGGGAAAATAATGGGGCTATTCATACCTGAAAAGTCGTAGTGACCCACATACAGAGTGCCATTAGCGTCGCAAGCTATCCCCGACGGTCCCATTCCACCTGAAAACTGGTAGAAGACGCTCGCGTGGTAGGAATTGCTTGGACGCTGAGTCAGTCTGAGGACGCGATTCTGCATGGTCTCGGCGACGAAGAGCACGCCAGTGGTGGGCGATATCGCGATACCCCACGGGTGTGCGAGGCATTCCATCATTAGTGGCCTCAGTACTTGTCCACCACTGGGACTCAACGCGATGCAAAAGACACTGCCTCGTGGTTTCTCGAGCGTGGTCTCCCCCAGTGGTCCGCTGTCTGTGAAAAAAGAGTATCGTCATCTGCGAATGTGATCCCATTGGGGCCTTGGAAGGTTCTGTCCTCGTAAGCCTTGACCATCACTCCGGGCTGAGCTGAGTCGTCAACTCGCAGGATTGCAGCATGTGCACAGTCTGCAAGGTGTAGGCGGCCTCGATGGTCGAACTGAGCGCCGAAAGGCTCACCGCCGGAGAACACGATGGCTGTGTGGGAGTCTGGCGAATGAAACTCAAAGACTTCGCCCGTCCCAGCAGAGACATAGTAGATGGCGTCACCACTGCCAGCAATGACGAACGGACTGCAGATCTTGGCGCCGTGGCAGCGGATCACGACGTCTTCCATCTCTTTACTTGGCCCCAATTCGAAGAGAGTTTTAACTCTTTTTGCGACCTTTAGACCAAATGGCTACATTTTATTTATATTTAGAACGAATAGATTTAGATTTAGATTTAGATTTAAATAAGACAATTGCGACTCCAGCCATCACTGGCAGTATGAGTGGCAATAAGAACCCGACGAACAAGAAACTGGAAGAGCTGGTGGAGAAGGCTGGCATCGGCAAACACGTGCTGGAGGACCCTGAGCAAGTGGTGTGCGATGATGTGTGGACGGAGGAGCGCGAGCAGCTCGCCCATGAGCACCTGAGCCAGGACAAATCCACTATCCCCAAATTCTGGCAGAGTTTGTGCATTTATTTATTCTTTTGTACTCGATTATTGTTATTATGGAGGAAGCTCACACTTGTGTGTATAATTCACTATCTTGTAGACAAGTACGAAAAGGAAGCGGCCAAGAGTTGGGACAAATTCTATAAACGCAACTCGACCAACTTTTACAAGGACAGGTGTGTCACGCACTCACTCACTCACTTTGTGGAGGGAGTCCTGCTGGAGCCTACAGATACTGACTTTGATGCTGTTTCTTGATTGTTTATAGACATTATTTGCACCTTGTGTTTAAGGACCTTGGTGTCGTGCCTGAGGTATTGGACCCGTTTTGCTCGTTATGAAACTTATGTTTGGCAATGTTCTCATGAATGAATTTCACTTTATTTTTCTCCTGTAGAATGGCCAAACAAAGACACTTCTGGAAGTCGGTAGTGGTGTCGGCAACGCAGCCCTGCCCCTGCTGGAAGTCAACCCGGCGCTCAAGATTGTAGCCATCGATTTTGCCGATTCGGCTATTGAGCTACTCAAGGTACACTCTCTCGGCGTGTCGGTGAGAGTTTGGCTTCAATATTAACCAGCTACGTTGTATTGTACTGTGCAGAAACAACCTCTATACGATGAAGCTCGCGTTGCAGCTTCAGTGTGCGATATCACGAATGATCCTCTCCCCGACGCGGCACTAGCCAACGGCGGCGTGGACTTCGCGCTCTTTTTATTCTGTCTGTCGGCGCTGCATCCGGACAAGATGAAAGACGCTGTGAAAAAGGTGGTTGCAACTATCAAGCCTGGTGGCAAACTCTTCTTCCGTGACTACGGTAGATACGATCAGGCACAGCTGCGCTTCAAACCTGGCTGCAAGCTGCAAGAGAATTTTACGTCCGCCAAGACAACACGCGTGCGTACTACTTCACAACAGAGGAGGTGGAGGAGCTTTTCACAGAGTCAGGTCTTGAGGTGGTCGAGAACGAGTATATCCGTCGGCAATACGCTAACAGGCAGCAGAACGTTGTTCGCTTCCGCGTGTGGGTACACTCCATCTTCGTGAAGCCTACCTCAGCTACCGTTAATGACGCAGTCCAATCTTAGTTATGAATACTGACAACAGTGTTTCACTGCTTCAACCAAATATATTTTCTAGACGATTTCACTCCTCGTAGATATGTATCGACTTGATATGCCACTGCTCTTTTAGGCCGCCAGATGGTGAAGCAAGTCTATGAAGACGCGGGTATCAACCTCTGTCACCAACGTCACGTTGGCTTCCTCGGGAGGACAGTCATTGTCCCAAATGCATGCCCGCGCTTTTCATCGGGGGTCAAGTGGATGTATCCCTTCAACGTAAGTGATTTCTTTATGTACTCTGGGTGCAGAAGAATGGCGACAGCGTACGCATCGCAAGGGAGGAATCCTTCGTGCTCGCATAACGCCCGCGTGAACTTCCAAACTTTCCGAATGTACTCTCCTTTTGCGTTCGCCTCTGCATGGAAAATTTGGTCGAAGGTTTCCCATGGCAAAGAATTGTCCGAGCACGTCTCGAACGGTACCACATACAGTTTCTTAGCGGTGCAATGCTGGTAAACGATGTTGGTTGCCTCCGGGTCGCAGCTTACGTTGAACTCTGCGTGAGGAGTGTGGTTGCCTTCGCCGCGAGAGAGTCCACCCATGACCACTAGCTGCTTAACGTTTGAGATGAAAGACGGGTCCAATAGAATCGCCAACGCCACATTGGTAAGCGGCCCCACTGCCACGATTACCAACTCGTCCTTGTACTTTTGCGCCAAATCGATGAGCGCGTGTACCGCTTCATTGCGCTTCACAGCAGTCAACGGGGCTTCCACCTTGCCAGATTCGCCTCCCAGACCGTCAGGGCCATGGCCCTGAGTATTGTATCAATGGAATGAACGGTCATACACCGAGTTGAGCAAATCAGTAAGCTCTGAAACAACTGCAAAATTGAGGACGTCAAAGCGACGCACCTCCCACTTCTCCTCGTTCACACTGGCGACAATTGGCTCGGCAGCTCCGCTGTAAACTGGTATGTCACCACTGTGTCCTACTGATTTCAAGATGCTGTAACATAAGATCCATACAATAAAAAGTGGCATGAGGATTTTGAATGACTCTGCATGGTGTACATCACTAATTGATTTTTAACGTACTGCGCCACATTGTGGTTGGCCTGGTGGATGTCCACATTCCCAAAGATGGTGGTGATACCCACCACCTGATCGCCTGGGAACGCATGGAGCGCCATGAGGATGGCGACGGCATCGTCCACACCAGCGTCCGTGTCCACGACGACTCTCATTGTCAATGTGATTCAGCCAATCAGCATAATGGAATATGTAGCCATTATTGCGACAGAAATGGCTACATTAAATGATGAATATTTAAAAATCGATGAGGGTCAACGAACTTTGCTACTTGTCCACTAGCGTCCGCAGCTTCAGGAGTTGTCGAGTCATTGTAGTGCCGACTGCAGTATTTGATGGTGTCGAGGAGCTCACGTGTTGCACCTTGTGAAATGTGCTCCAGTGCACAAGTTCCTTCACACATCTTTTGATCTGAATGAAGGAGTAACGGACAAGTTGGTCTCGGGACTCAGCTAAAGAAGAAAGAAAGAAAACTGCATATCCAGCGAGTTAATCAATCGTTACCTTCACTTCAGACTTAGAAACGAATGCGCCATGAGTGGATGTGTGGTCATATACGATGATAGCGCCAGTCATAGCGCGAAGGTAATTCATCATGGGACGACCATCTTTGGCCTGCAGCAAACGTATCAAGAACGTCAGATGAAATCACGTTAAGCGTGATAACGATTGAAAGTGCTACTTACTTGCTGCCGGATACAGACGAGCAGCGCGAGTTTGTTAGCAGAGCTGAGACGTCTACTGCTGCGGGTTCCTTTGTCATGGCGCACCTCGACGGCTCTGATTAACACTCTGAGCATGGGGAAATGGTCAGCCACAAAGAATGACATTGCGTCCAAAGGGGCATCGGCAAAGCTGAATGGTACAATACGCCAGGGTCAGAACTTCATCTGAACAGCGTTAAACTGGAGAATGGGCCCAGTAACGCACCTCTCAAGTTGATTGGACTGCGCTGCGTTAACTGCGATGAAGCGTCGGAAATGGCTCAGGTCGTTCTGTATGTCAGGCTTCTTCGGCTTGAGGCTGTCGAAGCACACGGCAAACTCGACAAGGCTTGCAATCTTTTCCATGAGGAAACCTGCTGCTTTCTTGGTTGCTGGAAGTCATGGCCGTTTGATAAAGTCTTCAGCATGTGCCGCTCTCAGCATACAAGACAACAACACGTACATTTTTGACTGGATATCTGGACAAGAGCCGAGAAGATTGTTTCTGTGGAGACATTGAATCGACAAGACGTTAATTGCAAGCACAAGTTGTGATGTGTGCCATAGTTATAATATGCACGGGCTGTACCAATATCAACGGCTAACTCGTAGAACGTGCGGATCGTACTAACATTTGGAGCCAATTTGGTGACGAGCTCCAACTTTGCATCGTTATCACTCGGTTCACGAATAGTCTAAGATGGTTCATTTCGCAGCAATCAGCAAACCCGTTAGTCTCTGATCGGCGCAGCATGCAGTGGAAATAGGCCAACCAACACGTGCCTTCTGGATAATCTGCAGACACCCTTCATAGCACTGCATTTGTAATAATGCACTCTTCGCCTGGCTGATGATTTCGTCTGCTTCAGAGGCGAGGTCTTGGCACATTTGGTCGACAATGGCCTCTGCGCACCACATTGATAATCATCCATCACTAATAATCAGTGACAACCTCCAGAACGGGGCTTCATTCTTAGTTTCTCGTACCAGAGAAGCTCTTATCGCCACTTTGGCGCAACGAGAAGCTAAACATGCCCGGCATCCTGTTCCAGAGCTCTAGTGTCTACTCGGCGGCTGGGTGGTCGCCTCAGTCTGGACAATAAAGTACGGCAGCGCAAGTTCAGACGGTACGGGATCATGCAGGACCGATCCTGCCAAGAATTCCCTCCGTTAAAAGTTAAGTTTAGTTGCGAAACCACTTCGATCACGAAATAGTCATGGCGAACAGCGTAAATGGAAGCTATTCTTGCTGGCGAAATGCCCGGCACCCATCGCTGAGAGAATCCTAAACGCTTGAGTTGACGCCTGGCAAAAGCGTACCCAAGCAAGCACAAATGATGGTTGGCAATGAGATATTCAACGACCTCAACCTCATGCTGCGACTGAACCACCACATTCAAAGCACCTCCGTTACCCCCGAAGGCATTCGGTTACTCACTCCAGCGTCTTCATCTTCACCCTCAGCATCACTTGAAAAAAAACGTCGTTCAAGGTGTTGACAGATCTCGAGTCTGTCACATCCTCGGATTCGCGAGAAGATGCGCAGTTCGATCACCAACGTTCGGTCTTCCTCTCCCTCTGCTCATCCGACCTGCCATTTCATTTACAAGGTGACAAAGACTTCAATGAGGCAAGTGCAATGGCGAAGCGACGAGCTCTGCGCTTCTCGGAATCTATCAAGGCTCGGATTGAATTTTTGTGGGAGGTGGCGGGCGGAAAGAAGCAGGCTGAGATGGCACAACGGATACGTCACCAACAACAGGAAGAGCAGGAGCAAGGACGAAGTCGACTATCGGAGCAGAGTGTACGCCGTGCAGGGGCAACAAATGGAATCCGACCGATACTTCCCCGCTTGAAGAACTAGACGAAGAAGACTACATGGCGCTTATGCTGCTTATTTTCAAGGCACTGCGCGACGATTTCGTGTTGGAACTTGCCCACAAGCAGATTCAGTGTGACTGGGAGGTGGACAGCCACCATGGGAAGACACTGAGCTTCGAGCAATTCGCTGCAGCAATCTTCGAGCTTGTGGACGTGTGGACCTGCGATATAGAGGAGGTTACCTATGTGCGCTTTTGGACCTGCTCTCTCGGCGAATTACGCGGCGAGTTGTTGTCTTTGGATGGGGCCGAGCTCAAACTTTCACTCTCTGACAACTTTGAGGCCGATATTGTAGTAAAATCCATCCCGTTGCGGACAATCCCCAAGTTCGTCACCGTTGCACGCGTTGTCGCTGCGACCGGAATGAGACGGTGGGGGAACTTGCACATGCAGACCCAAAAGTGGTGGAGCGCGAGCGTGTGGAATTCCTTCAACGCAACAATGGAGGTGTCGTTCCAACTGATAGTGAGATGCGCAAGATTGGTCAGGACTTGCAGACACTTCTTGCAATGTTTAAAAGCATCGCGAGTCAGTTCGAGAATATCAATTACACCCTCGACAATAACGTGCTACGAAAGTTACCCAGCGCTGCTAGTCCTCGTCGACATCAGGATGGAGATAAATGGGGCGGAAATCATGATAGCACCTCCGGACAGGAAAATCGTCGACCTGAGCGTGTTGCAGCAAATGGGAATATGTATAATCCAATCGGAGCCAGCGGTGACAATGGCGATGTCTCTGCTGATTCTAGGAGTCCAATTACTACTAGTGGTGGTCACTACCCCGATTCTCTGGCGTTCCAAGGCAACGCTCAAGTGAGCTCAGTTGCCATAGCGAATGACACACGGTACGTGGGTTACAATGAAAATATTGTCGCTGGAAGCCTGCCAGGGGGCACATCAGTGGGCTCGCTCGTTCGTAACAACAATGATCGCCATTTCGCCGTCGATTCTACTGGAGCCAACAGTGAATTCGCTCTATCTAGTAAACGAAACACCATCAGAAATGGCGAAAGTAGCAGTCCAGCAACAAATATACGAACTCGAGATACAAGTGAACGCTGTGTAAATAACCCCAGCAGCTCAACACAATTTACGACTTGCACGGCGCCGACGCAAGCGTTGTTAACTCACTGCGCTCAGCTTTCTTAATTGAAAAGGCTATTTCTATTGAACGGCAGACTGGAATCGAGTCAATTCGCGCAGAATTGACCAAGTTTAATGTTGGCATTACCGCATCAATACTTCCGGAAAAAGCTGCTCGGGACCGCTATAATGCCCTGTACGACATGCTGGTGCTGCGTGACGGTGAAAGTCTTAAAGCACTAGCTGGAGTAATGCTAGAGCAGATCAAGCTCCAGTTAAACAAATACGGCATTGTTGTGGATGATGAAGAGCATGTGGAAGAAGTATATGATGTTTTTTTGAGTCCGTGCTGTCTGGGAATGGTGATTCTATCGTTCAGGATGCCCAGCGTTGGATGGAAGGTACTGTTCAGGATAACAAAGTCAACGACTACATTCAGCATGGCTTTCATGAACTCAGTTCTGTCAATGAGGTTGAACTATTGGGCACCAAGAGCGGGGATGAAGAGTTTCTAGCGCTTCTCACAAAGGATACGGATGTGATAGATGAAGTTATTGAAGACTCTGGTGACCCTGTCGTGAGGAAGAATTCGAGTCCTATTCAGCGGAAACCGAGCCGCGCTACTATGCCGCTCTAACCGATATTATTTCCCATGATACCTATGTAAGCCAGGCCAGGCCGACCAGTCCAGTCCAAATGTCCTTGCCACAGCCTTTGCCGGAACAACTGGTGACTTCGAAGGCAGACGAAGTTAGCGCGGTAGCCGGTGACAAGAAAAAGAGAGCGAAGAAGAAGAAAATAGGGTGTATGGAAGCGTCACACGCACCTTCCGGCCCACCCACTCTACCTGCTTCACCCGCTCTACCTGCTTCACCTGCTTCATCTCCTATCCAGACTACAGAACAGGTTGCAGGGTTTATCGAGGTCGACCATGCAGATTCATCATCCGCTCAAGGTCAACTTGAGAAACCGGCAGCGACATCACAAAAACCCAAACTTCACATCTCAGCTCGGGAAAACAAGCAAGCCATTGATAGCAAAAATGAAAGCTTGGGTACACCAATAGAGGTTTCTGTACCTGACGATTCCAAGCGAAACAAGTTAACGATGGCCTTACGCAGTCGTCTGGATGTGGGTCTTGAGATAGATACAGCACTAGAAGGAAAAGGCGATCCTCACGACACATCTGATAAGCAAGCATCTCGAGATGCCTTGAATATTGCACTTGAGTTCGAAGAAGATGCCGATGGACCTGGGAGCTCTGGATTATCAATCGTTGAGGAGCGGTACGTTGTGTACGGATATCTAGGAAGGCAAGTGCGCGAACTTGAGCCAGGCTGAATATTGCTCGCTCTGTCAATAGGCCGATCTTGATGGAGCCCAAAGTGCCAAAGATTGTCATTGGTGGCGCGCCGAGTGCGAAAAATGTGCCTGTCACGGGACGATATATCCAACTCTTAGGCTTAGGATCGGTATTCATCATGAGCGGCGAGCGTGAACTTTTCCAACTGCTACGGTCCCATGAAGCCCCCGGCATCGATCTGGTGAGCAAGAGCAGTGTATCACATTTGACTTAAGTATTGTAATTCTCTGACGGCGATGTGTTTGTCTCGATGTCGAAGGTATGCTACGACATTGGTACAGAACTCGACACAGCGCTGGCCAAGCTTGAAGCAATACAGCTTCGCGTGGGCAACCGAGTGATACTTTTTGGCGGCAATGTTGACGAACCAGATAAAACTCAGCGGATCGCACTTGACTGTCTTGCACTCGGAGCACTTTACTTTGCCTCCATACCATTCAACTTCCCTCGGTTACGGGAGAAGGTCATGGCGCTCTTCGAGAACTCCAAACAGCCTTACATTTTACGCCAGCGAAAGCCGCCTGGTCAAACAGCACACATGGGAGCATCGATCGGCTCCGGTAGTCTGTTTGCGTTACACGACGAGCCTCGAAAAGCCTCAATGAGTGTAGCCTACGCCAAGACACCACGACGCAAGCTCGCAGCGACGATTTCGGCATTGCCATCCTTACCCCAGTCTTCAAGAGAAAATATCCAGCCGCAACCACTGCCACAGGTACAAAGCGAGCCTCGACGTGCAGACTTCACTCCAATCGCCCCTGGTACCCCGCGATCATCACAATCTAGAAACAGGCCACCTCGTTTATCGTCAGCTTTGAATAAACTCATCCGATAAATGTCCCTCACGCCTTCAATGTGCTACGTGTGTAGATGGTTTATTTTTCATTCCTTGCATCCACAACTTCAAGTTTATGTTTTGTTTGCGGGAACGCATGGAGATCAGAGTGCTCTATTACCCCACACGCTTGATCTTGGCCGGTGGCTCACCCCTGGCATGCTGAAGAGCAGTCATCAAGTAGTCAACAACGCGAAGGCGGAAGGTAAGATGGATGTGCTCCCACCAGTAACTCCATGACTCCCATACTCCCGTATGTGCCCCCTTTGCAGAAGCGTAGTAAAATGAAGAATGCCCATTGACAGCATATCTCGCTGTAATCGCGAATCTCTCTCTGTCAAAGCAGTAAATATGTTTGGTTAACTGCGGTGGTCCAATGCGAAATCTCCTACGAATTTAAGGTAGGTTATGGACGCATGCTCACCTGGTGGTGCCTCCTAAGTCTTTGTTCAGCGCCCGGATCATATTGTTCGTCCGAAAGACGAACAGCATATCCCTTGGAAGTTGCTCCAGGAAATCAGAGACCTGCGTATATCATTGTTAGAAAGTCGAAACATTGGCAAAATCAGCGATGCATTGTTTGCCACAATCAGTTGTGATCCACGTACATTGGAGAAGCGAATGCCGCTTAGATCTTCTTTCATTTCCTTTCGCTCAGACTCACTCATCGCCGCATCCAGATGCCCTTTGTGGCTAATCATCCGATAGGTGAACAGCAATGGCAAATATTTCGCAAGATCACCGATATTCAGCCTCCTGCCACAGTCTTCCAGAAGAATTCTGTCACGCATCAACATTGCCCGCCACAGATCACAGTATGTCTTGCGGAAATCGTCGTCCACTTCACGATAGAGGCCATGGTCCAGCAAAACGATCTGCTCTTTGCGCTTGGCTTGTGGGTCGGGGTTATGGCGAACGAAGATGTTTCCAGCGTGTGGGTCGCAGTGAACAAATCCGTGACAAAATATCATTTCGCTAAAGACTTCGCACAACACACGCGAGACTTCGAGAGGTTGCAAGCCAAGCTCTTTGATGGAATCAATCTGCGAGATTTTTGGCCCGTGGATGAACTCCATCGACATCATTTTCTTCGTGCTCAATTCATCATATACAATTGGTACATGGACATCTGTGTTGCGCTTCAGACAGGTCGCGATGCGACGACTGTTATTCTTTTCGTTCTCGAAATCCAACTGCACAGCAATAGCGTTAAATGAACAGATTAGAAGCAACTCAAGTCAAGTGAGCTATCGGTAGAATCGTACCTCTGACATCAGAGCGCCCTTAAACTCCGGGTAAAGCCACTGGATTTGAACATCCGGGAAGAAATACTCTGTCGTCTGGAAGGCCCATTTGATGACTTGGATATCAGCATTTAGTTGCGCGTGTAGATGCGGGTACTGGATTTTCACTGCCAGTTCTCTTCCTTGGTGATCTACTGCGCGGTGCACTTGTGCTAATGAAGCCGACGCAATGGGCTTCCGATCAAACTCCTTGAAATTTTCCTGCCAAGGTCTCTTCAGCTCCGCCTCAACAGTCTCTATGGCCTTCTCAAACGGCACGGCCTTGGCTTGGTCTTGTAGCTGAGCTAACGTTCCGGTGTACTCCTTGGGCAATCCATGGTTAAACGTCGCCAGCTGCTGGCCAAACTTGGTGTAGATCCCTCCGTTCTGGAAGCACAAGTGGAAAAGTCTCTGGGCAGTTCGTTGATTTAGACTCTGCAGCTTGGTGCGGTATTCAGGATCGTCTCGTCCAGTGCCTTTAAGGTTCCTTTGATAGTCCAGCACTACCAGGCCTCCAGTGGCAAATACTCGTAGTGAACGTGACAAGATGTTCTAAATCGTCAAGTAAAACAATGCAGAGAGTTAGAGGAAGGTGAGAAGGAGGAGAATATAAGCTGAGAGAGGCAGTGTGTAATACGAGTTCGCTTCATCTGTGACGTAGGCACCCGCGGAGAGTAAGCCGAGAGCTGCAATAGATCGTCGTGGCCGAGTCGAGAAGGCGCGACGCCATGGGCGAAGATTGAGCCTACCGCTTGAGAAATGCGCGATTGTATCTCGACAGAGATGCTTGTTAGACCAACAAGAAAAGGACAAAAAGCAACTGATTGGTTCGCTGATCACGGCAACCGCCTCTGCGGCAGGGGGTGCAACAGACTCTCAAAGACAACCATGCACCTCATGTATCATATCCATATATTTATCTTCTATAACCCACGACATGAGCACTGCACAGCACTCTCCTCTCCTTCTCCAGTATCCAGACCTGAATAATGGAGACGTACACGCGAAGGCTTGTACTACGAGCTTCAAGTGTCTTTGGCTGCCTCACTCACCGCCTGTAAACCCACTTACCGCCGGCTCTTGTTGCGCTGGGTTGTGCGCTGTGCCTTGCCCGCACGCTTTCCGCCCTTGGGCGCCGCCTGCACCTTGCCACGGGCCTTTGCACGCGTACCTGGGAAGCGGGACATGTCGTTCGTGCTGTCCTTCGTGTTGCTCTTTGCGTGGCGGTGCTTGCCGCCGAAGCCAAACTTGGCATCCTTGGCCTCGCGCTTGTGGTTGACACGCGGTTTCTTTTGGGGTCGTCGCGGTCGTTACCTCCGTGCTTCCGCTTGCCACTCATGATCGAGTCCAGCTGGTCATTATCGTCGTCATTCAGACCGCTACGCTTGTCATTGCCCTTGCGCTTCTTCCACTGCTTTACAGCCTCCAGCGTGTCCTTCTTCTGCTGGTTCCGCTCCTTCACCTTCTCAGCCTGAATTTCCTTCGCCACACGACGGTGAGCCTGCGACTTCTTACGCTCCTCCACTGCTGTGATCTTCTTCTGTTCGTAAATGAGTTTATCCTTGACCTTAGCCATGTGTGCGTCGCTCTTGAGCATCTCAGCAAAGTAGTCGTCCGGACGTTTGTACGCCACACCTTCCTTAGCCAGACGGGCCTTCGCAATGCGCACAGCAGCCAGCGTGTTGTTGTAGAAGGCCACCTCACGCTTCAAGTCGTCATGGACGCTCTCCAGCTCCAGCGACACCTCACACGTGTCCAGCGTCTCCACCCACGGCAGTTTCTTGTCGCTCCAGTCGGCCACTAGCGCCTCCAGTGCCTCCTTGTTGTACACACCTTTGTTCTCACGCTTGGCAGCTTCAGCCTCGGCCTGAGCTTCGGCCACTAGACGACGCTCAATCTCCGCTTCAGCTTCAGCCTCGACGTCCTCGTCGTCGTCGTCCACATCGTTGGCGTCGTCCGCAAGTCCAATAGCAGAGCTCAGAGCAGGTGTCTCGAGGATTTCCTCCTCGGCAGCATCCTCGGCACGCACAAGAGCGCTCACGGCGCGAGACTTACGAGCTCCTCCAGTCTTACGGGCCATGGTACAACTACTACTGCTGTCGATCGGGTTGAGGACAATACAAATCGATTGGCCACCAAGAGAGACTCGGAGCAAATCGATTTGATTCGTCATTATTCATTCCTCTCATCATTGGTTACATTCGCGTAACATACCTCTACTATAGCAGACGAACCCTTTTTTTATTTATAATGTTGCGGAACGCTCTTCCCAAATACAGCTCCATCCAAGCCCGATATAATACCCCCTCCCTCTCTACAAGCATAGCAAAATCTTTAAAAGAGGCATCTCCAATGCATAGACCTCATCCTATCAATAAACTAAAAACTAAATTAGTGATAACTGTAACGAGGGTAGCAGCGTTATGGGTACCTTGGTTACATGTTACTAAATGATAGTGACTATTGGATGTTGGCCACGCATTGACAGCAACCTTTAGGGAGGCATATTGTAAGTGAGTTAATTACTTACTACCAAAATAGGCAGTCTAAGAATACCTCCTAAAGAGTGTTCCCTTAAGCCAGGAACTATGAGCTGTATGTCCACATAATGGGCATACAGCCCATCGGGGTAAAATAACCCCTAGATACTTCCTCTGTGCAAACGTGCTCCGTGTGCCCCGTCACAAAAACCGTTGTGAATAGAGGCTTAGGGTCCTTGTGTCTCCAACGCGCCGACCTCAAAACAATAACCAATTGGCTGCAACATCAACATGTTGTCCAGTGTGGAGCAACACATTAATCGTTCTAATTATAGAAATGGGACAAAATTGCCTGGACACTGTTTGGGGTTTCATCCACAAATTGAGACTTCAAATCCACCAGATTTGAGGCTTCCAATAGGAATTTATTTGCGGAAGCTCAAAATGAGACCTGCGTTGTAGAGCGTTGGTGTCACGGGGTCTCCCGTGGCAGTGTGCAGAAGAAGCGGAACGAATGGGTAGATGGAAGGAATTAGGAATTAGGAAATTAGGACATTGAACATTCATGGCTCCGCCCGGAGCACTATGAAACCAACTATTTGGTTCTGACCATACTGTTGGTCAGAAGCCTACAAAAATGCAAATATCAACCGATAGAAGAGCCGACAGGCAAAACCCAAATTGTAGCAGGGCTACACAAGTATACATATGTATATGTATAGCTATCCGGCAGGGATTGCGGATAAGCTGTATACATATGAAGCAGGCTGTCTGTGTGTGGACCACACACAGGATTACAATCATTTCGAGCTGCCACTGATTGGTTATTAGTGGCGGGCGCTTAGGGCGTTACTATTGGTGGAAAAAGGTACCTTTCGATCAATAAGGCGCATGCATATAGGTGCAACACGTGAGGACCAACCATAGCCCTCACCATGCAATTAGATATTCTTTTAGCTAGGTCTGCTAAGAGGCCTGCCGCGCGGCGGGCCGACATAAATACAGTTTTCATTTTTCTACCTAAATAGTCTTTGCTTTTGTATTAGAAATACACGTTGTCGTGTATTTCTATAGTAAATCTAAGTAAATCTAAGTAAAGACTTATGCTTCCTCATACACGCATACAGTGTATGCTAGAAACAGAGTGGTTGTCCACCCTGTTTCACAAATTTACCAAAGAGGTGTCAGACGGCAGCTCCAGTGTAGCTGTTACATCCCCCACTAAGCGAGTTGCCACGGATACGGAGCAGTTTCGAATAAAAGATTCAACGGGGCGAGAAGCAGGTGACAAAATCCAAAACACCAATGAGGTGAAGTGGGGGAACACTTTTGATTGTCCAGAAATGCATAGAATTCAGACCTGCCCGAATAAGAGAGATTAGATGAGGGCAACTTGTGACGGGGCCACACAGAACCTTGCATAGAGGAAGTGCTTGGAGTATACAAACTCTAGTGAATGGCAGTTCACTCGATTCCCGGTCTTAAGGGAACGGTTACAGATTAAGTAGCAAAACTAAGACTGAATATATTTATAGTTAAGGTTAGTTTAGTCTGCAATATAAACTTCCAGTTAACTATACTGAATCTGAATCAATGTAGAATGGTTAGTTCTAGAGGCGAGTGATGTGTGACACATCAGCTTGTGTGATACACATCATGGATACATGTTGTATGACCGCTAACTAGAACCCATTAGTCCGGAAGAGTGACTCGTGTCACTCTTCATGTAACTGGCATTTGCCCCGTTACATCCTCCCCACTTAACTGAGGGTCGCCACCTGTCCCTCTCATTTCGGGACTATTCTGCTGACGGAAACGACCCGCCAACCAGAGGCTGCATTTTCCAACCTCCCTGCACACTCGGCAACTTGCCTTTGTGATCACAGCCTTCCACTTCAACCCGCAGGACTCATATCCTCGCCTCAAGCCAAGACCAGCGCGCAAGCGCTTTCGGTAAAGCTTCACGGCGACACCAAAACATCTAATGACGCCGTTGCACAAGCAACGACGGCACCTGGTGTGCCAGCGAAAATAAGCTCGATGTTTGTCATTGAGGAGAGTGGGGCTGAGGGCTCTGAGCCCGAGGGTTCGACTGAATCTGTTGCTCCATCTGCCGGACACAAATCTGGGGGAGTCCCTAACGCTAGGGACGCCAAGGCATCTTCGCTTCCTCGCTATCTGTCTCTGGCAGAGGGTAAGGCGCGAGTGCAAGTGCTCAAGACCGAAGCTGCTAAAGCTAAGGCTGAGCACAACAGTGCTAAGAAGCGTAGCGCTTCACAATCACCTCGTCTGGATAACGACGAAGACGTTCAACTCCATGGACAGACTCTTTACTGTCGGGGTCCTCGTAAGAAGAGCGCCCACGACAAGCTATTTGGTGAGTCCAGCTCTGGTCAGTCATTCTCGTCAGGCGAGGAGGGTGAGGTTGCCCCACCTCGATGCCAGGAGGTTGCCAATGACCTCGATGTTTAGCAGGAGAGGTATTTGAACGCTCCTCGACATTCGACGATGGTGAAGGTTCCACCTGGGTATTACCCTCCTGATGAGAGCCCAGGCGTTGCTCGTTTCCTGGAGCAGCTTAACGCCCCTCGTGACCTCATCGGGTGTAGCGGGTCACACTAAGTTACATATGTAGGTAGATTTATATAGATTGATATACAAAATAGATACAAAAGCACGCGGCTAGCGTGCTGTGTTGTCACTCCCTGATTGGCTGTAAAGGAGAGCCATTACAGTCAATCAGGAGTCGACTTGCATTTGAGTGGTTCACATGAATTCAGAGGCCCCGCCCTGGACCTAACCTAAATCAGAGTTTAATTTTCCCTCGATTTGGACCTTGGTCTCACTATCGCGAGCTTCCTCGACACTACGTGTAAGCTAGTAACGGTAGATACCCGGTCCGTTACATCGAGAGCCATACGTCATCTGGTGTGTATGAACGCGCTCTCGTTGAGAACCAAGCTCTCTTCCATGAGAACCTTAAGGCCGCTCAATGTGTGCTCTTGGCTCCACACAGGTTTCCTCTCAAGGAGTTCACCACTCGCCGCAAGAAGCCTGAGAGTAGGGGTGGGCTTCACCCCGTCTGGGATTATCCCTGAATCCAACCGCAAGAAACTGGTTCAGACATCGAAGCTGATAATCGCTTCTGGCGTTGGGCGTCCCTGAAGGGGTTCCTGTTAAGGAGCTTCATGACGAAACTTAGTTAGGTCACATCTTGACCCAACGGGACCTTCGGGTCCAATTTGCTCATCTTGTTGGCAAGCGTCAGCTCAAGGGTGAGATTACCCGACTCAAACGTGAGTCGGCGATCACCACTACCTAAGAGCGTGGACACGGCGCTCTGTCGGCAGCGCGCGTGCCTCGTATGGCTGCTAAGAAGCAGCGGGTGACTCACGAGGCCGCCGCTTCTGTGGTGTAGCGAGGTCAACGAAACGCGTTCGCGATCTGCTCACACACTGCGCCCGAACTACCGACTAACGGAGGGGTACTCCGATCGTCCGTGGGGATGCTGAATTCTTCTCACCTTGTGTACCCGTCGGTGGGCTAGCTCTGCTCTCTGGATGTCTCGAGAGGACGCGCTGAAGCCAGATGAACCGTCTTGGTGAGACGCGGGACTGGGGTGCTGCTACGTGGAAACTTCTTCAGGTAGCAGCGTGTGGGTTGCCTACAGCGATCGATTATTCGAGATCGGGGTAGGCGGGCCAGAAATGTGTCTGGGCCCTGGGAGCCTGGTTGTATGTGGGTGTGTTGACTCCCGTTCCTTTCCTTGCCTTTCCTTGTTCTTGCCACTTCCGATAGCGGGGTCTTTGTGGGGAGTCAGTATACCCTGGCCAAATAATCCAGGGTAACTGCTCAGAATGTTCCCTTCTTAAGATAGCGAGCTGGGTAGGCCAATATAATTCCTGCCCCAGTATTCAACCACTTGTGCCTTAGAAGGTAAATTCAACTCTGTTTTATCTTAGATTCTTCTTCGACCTTTTCCAGCTACCTTCTTCGCTCATCACCGCTTCCATATCTTCACTGAATCTTGTTGACACCCTGTACCAAAAGTTGGTACAGGTAGTCAAATGCTTGGATCGACTTGATCTTGATCGAGGTCGATCGGATCGCGATCTGTACCGAAATGATTGTACCCACTTTGCCTCAGATCGGGGTCGATCTGAATCCAGATCAACCCTATCCCGGATCAGGTGATTATTTCTTCACCTTTTCTTCCTGAGGTTGATCGATCTTGATCTCCTTGTTTCTTCAATCACACTCGATCATTTTTGAATTACGCTTCACCACACTTCTGTTGTCAGAACTTGACAGTTAATCTGGAGTCGCTCAATCGGCTCCCAGGTACCCTGTGAAGTCGGATACCCACGCCACTTCACAAGAAGTTGAAACTTCCCTTGGCGATGTCTCTCTCGGAGTATGCGCTTCACGTGGTAATGGAGGCTACCATACCGGTCAAGGAGCACCGGTGGGAGTCGCTTCCGACCACTCCTACGAGTCGTACGTGGCCCCGGAAGCTCCGAGGCTTTCGAGGCCGGTTCTGCCGTCGAACCAGAGTTGGATCTGCGAGGAGTTCCGACTCCTCCAACAGCGTCTCTATACGACAGAGATGGCCCTTGGTGTTGGGCCTGGTGGAGAGGCGGCTGATCAATCTCGGTAGCCCGGCTTGGTCTCTTGCCTTCGCGGTGGGGTAAAGGAGCACGGTCGTGATCTCCGTCACCTTCATGGCCGTGTTGGTCGCCGTGCAACGACAGATGCACTGGAGAGCGTGCAGTGGCAGGTCTCCTGGTTGTCCGATTGGGTTCATGGACAATCGGTGACTTCGCTGAGAGCGTGTTCCTTACCGGGCCCATTACTAGTGTGGTGAAGTGGCCGTCAATGGAAAGATGCGCCCACGTCGGACGTCCCGCAGAACGGTCTGGCGGCCAAGATCGACAAGAATCAAACAGCGCGAGGTAACCCGGAAAGGTTCTGCGGAATGATGGTCTGCAATAGGGAACCAGATCTGATACGAGACGGTCCACACGCCCGATCAGGATACCCCGATCTGGAGACTCGATCTGACTGTTGATATCAGCAGGGATGAGACGCACGACAGGGTGAGGATAGGACAGATTATGGAAGGCTTACGGAGCTTCAAGGAGGTAGCTAGAGGGAAAAGCTTCGATAGGATAGTGTAAGGCTCAGTCCAGAATTTGCTTCGTTGCACACAAGTCACTCTTGCTTCGTGCTTCAAAGACAGCCCTGCGCCGCCTAAGTGGAGTCGCCCCGATAATGCGATCTACAGACGAAGAACAGCGTCGGCCCGATAACGCCACGCACAGCCTAGACGCGCCGGCCCCGATAACGCCGCCACGACCAAAGGACAAGGAGAAGGACGTCACTGCACAAGCGAGTGCGACGTCAGAGAAGAAGAGGACGCAGACCGAGGCATAATCCGTGCTGCGTCGGCACACTTCAAGGTTCAAGTTAGCGCTAGAACTATACTCTACCCAGAGATACGCTACCCAAGTACCGGGAAATCCGCCGCAGTCAACGAACCGACCGCGACGGGCTTGTGTGAGGCCTGACCTCGCAAAGTTTTGCAAGGGCACTCCTCCACGATGGTGCCGCGACCCGGGAGTACTACTCCGGAAGATGTGGTAACGTTCAAGGAAGAACCGGAAGCGGGAGCACCGTCGATTGAAAGGTTATCGACGGCAAGTGAGCTCGAAGAGAGACCAGTCGCGTCGTGGAGCTCCGAGGGAACCTTCACGACAGGCCATGGGGCCAGCGATGAACAGGAGGCATTCGAAGAAAAGTTCGCTGTTCCCGATGTGGTTCCCCAGGGAACCACCACGAACTTCGACTTGCGTCGAAGTTCTACCGGTCTGACGTCTGTAAAGACTGAAGACCAACAACCACCCGCCGCCAAAACTTCCGCAAAGCGCAAGGGATCCAAACCAGCGAAGAAAAACTGCGCGCGCCAGGCTCGGCGGGCGAGCCATCGCTACGCAGGCCGAAAAGCAAGGGCTCGGGGCGGTAGTATACCGCAGAAGAACTGGACTACGTTGTGTGCCGTACGGACTTGTTTCGGCAGCTGGAACGCGACCCAATCTTGAACTTCCTCGAGCCAAAGCTGATCGGCAAGTTCACGGGACCCTTCGTGACTCCGGACATCGCCAGTCTCACGAGCGTACGGCTAGTAGTGCACGCGCTCTTCAGCATACTCCGAGAATCGGGCTTCGTGCTGGGCGCCTTCGAGATGGAGAGGGTGTACGACTGGAACCTTGCGTCTTGGAAGTGCACGAGCATGGCCATCGTTGATCCCATGGCCGTTCTTGAAACAGGGTGGACAACCACTTGATTCTAGCATACACAGTATGCATGTATGAGGAAGCGTAAGTCTTACTTAGATTTACTATAGAAATACACGACAACGTGTATTTCTAATACAAAGCAAAGACTATTTAGGTAGAAAAATGAAAACTGTATTTATGTCAACCCGCCGCGTGGCGGGCCTCTTAGCAGACCTAGCTAAAAGAATATCTAATTGCATGGTGAGGGCTATGGTTGGCCCTCACGTGTTGCACCTATGTGCATGCGCCTTATTGATCGAAAGGTACCTCTTTCCACCAATAGTAACGCCCTAAGCGCCCGCCACTAATAACCAATCAGTGGTGGCTCGAAATGATTGTAATCCTGTGTGTGGTCCACACACACAGACAGCCTGCTTCATATGTATACAGCTTATCCGCAATCCCTGCCGGATAGCTATACATATACATATATACTTGTGTAGCCCTGCTACAAATTTTATGGGGTGCGGCTTAATTTAGAGTAAATCCCGGCTCTGGTGGGAGTAATTCGAAAACTGGCGAGGATTAGAGTAATATTATACAAAATAGGTATGTTTCGAGTGATTGGCTAAAAGGAGACGCACCGAGTAACCTCTTGTTCATTCGTCAAGTGGTGCTCAACATGAGCAGAGCTGACGAGGACAGTGCGAGCGACTTTGCCTCATCTTCTGACAAGGACGGGCTGCAACAAGTCAGGATGCCCAGACAGGAGCTCATAGTTTGTGAGGTATTTCCTACACTAGAGGAGACAAAGACAGGTATTGATGTCTTAGACGGATACTTCTACACATATCTACACAATCATGGTAGATCAGGCAATGGCACGCGCATCTGTCGCTGTATGTCACACACAGACGGCTTCGGCTAACTGAGGTTCAAGGAGAGGCAGATGAGGTTAGCGGCACTCAGTTCGTTTTAGAGGAGACGGAAGTACATGGAGATGAAGATCGTGAGGCTGTTCGTTGTGGTATTCATGTCGCATTGAAGCGGGAGGTCGACAGCATTCTTTTCGGTGGCACTGGTCCGAAAAATGCCGTAAGCTTCTGCTTAATCGACACGCAAACAACTCTGAACTACTGCAGAATTTGCCAACTTACGGCCAACTCAAGAATAGAAAATCAGCGCTTCGAAAGGAGCAGTCAGGTATTTATATTATTTACAATCTGTATATGTTATTTGGGCGACTGTCATGTGACGATGATGTCGCTGTGCTATTCTGGTATATCATAGGTGGGTGGAAAGTTAAAAACTTCGCTACGTTGCTAGAGTGGGCGTACACACACCTGTGTACGTCCAAGGCTGAGTTTTTTGTCATAGAGACGGCGATCCCACCACGGGTAGTGAAGATGACGTTGCACACTTCAAAACTAAGAGCCGGCAGTTTCGACATGGAGTCATCGCCCTCGAATGCTTTGAGCAAGACATTATTGATGAAGAAGGTAAAAGGATAAGTCGTTTGGGCTCATTTTGACATCGCGACAAACTTTCAGAAATTTGCTCCAAGCAAATAACAGTCAGCAGGACGTTGGTATCCTGGGTGTCACTGGTGGTACTTACAAGCTGCACTTTGGTGAGGTTTTGTTCAATTACTTCGCGTTGTGTGGCCTAACACTGTTTCTCACTTATTGATTTACGCTAATACGACGTCTCTGTCTTGGATTATAGGTGGATGGATGCTCGTGGATTTTGGGACATACACTACGCACTACACGCGAAATCAGTACTCCAAGACCTTCGCCCCGTGGCTGTACATGTTTGTCAAAACGGAGAACCAAATTGCATACGCTACGATGTCTCGAACAACCCAGCGTTTTGCTCGTTTATTTTTCGACATTGACTTAACTTTGTTATTTGGCAGTCTATACAAAGCCCAGTACATTGCAAACGCTTTCAAGGACGTATGGCCGGAAATTACGCTCTTCAATTGCTTCCCACATCTGGTGCGGAAGAGCAGAGAAAAGGTTAAGCTGCTGAAAATCGCGGCGTTCTACGAGGACAACGTGCTACCTGACATCCGATACCTTAGTAAAGCTCGCTAAAAAACAGTTCAAGGCACTTGGTAAACTTTTTCTTCAATTTTGGAAGGGTCAAAGAGAAGGGGACTACGCTGAGTGGTTTCAGAATTATTACCTCGGAGACACATGAGGGAATTGGTTCTATGCTGCCGCAACTCCAGGAATTACGCCTTCGCAGAATGCGATAGTCACACCATCGTGTGACCAAGCAAGCTTGCATTGGATCGCTTCGCGCCAGCACAGCAGTCGTTATAAACGACTCTATTTTTCCATTTTGGGCCTCCAAGAAAGTCAGTCAGACCGGCATTCACTTAACCACTTCTCGGAAGGTGAGAACTTATTTGTTTGTGCTCTCGGGTTTATACCTTCAATATTGACAGTATCGTACTGTTGCCTCCAGGTCCATTGGTCAGTGAAGTAATAGTGCGCGCTCAAATGTTGCTCAAGGAGAAGACAAATTTCTATGCCATCTGTTGAAGGTCAACCGGTATATTGGTGAGTACCGGTTTATGGCAATGACCAACACTCACAGCCTCGACAGGCATTCTACATGTTTACTCCACATGCATACGCCACATGTTTACTCCATGTTTACGGTAGGTAGGACATGCATCTCATGATTGTGGGTACAGGATCTGTTGCCTGATCCTGCACGTGTCATTTACTGATTGGCTGGAACAACTCAGAAATCCAGTAGACAATCCAGTAGAGGAGGTTTAGAGGTAGCTATGTAGTTAGCGAACTAAGGACCTCAACCAAATAAACAATCACTTCAAAACTTTCCATCAACTACTCAAGTCTTCGACTCCTGCCGAAGTCTCCGACGACCAACTTTCGTGGTCCAAGTCTTCGCGTTCCAAGCTTCAACAAGGGCCCAACGAACAACATACCAGTCAAAGCATTAATCTTCCTTCACCCAACGAAATAACGACGATTCGTCCACCGCTCAACCTGAAACAGGGTGGACAACCACTCTGTTTCTAGCATACACTGTATGCGTGTATGAGGGAGCGTAAGGCTTTACTTAGATTTACTTAGATTTATAGAAATACACGACAACGTGTATTTCTAATACAAAGCAAAGTCTATTTAGGTAGAGAATTGAAAACTGTATTTATGTCGGCCCGCCGCGCGGCAGGCCTCTTAGCAGACCTAGCTAAAAGAATATCTAATTGCATGGTGAGGGCTATGGTTGGCCCTCACGTGTTGCACCTATATGCATGCGCCTTATTGATCGAAAGGTACCTCTTTCTACCAATAGTAGCGCCCTAAGCGCCCGCCACTAATAACCAATCAGTGGCAGCTCGAAATGATTGTAATCCTGTGTGGTCCACACACACAGACAGCCTGCTTCATATGTATACAGCTTATCCGCAATCCCTGCCGGATAGCTATACATATACATATGTATACTTGTGTAGCCCTGCTACACCCCCCGTTAAGGTTGATTGTTCACCCGTCAATCAACTTTGACGGGTAACAGTTGACCACTGAAATTTCTTCGTGGTTCCTGTCTCGCTTTCTCTTCGTAGAGAAGTGCTATCGTGCTCATTAAGCAAAATGAGCACGTCGAGCTCCAAGCCCTCTGCTTCGGCTGGTGGAACGTCTCCACCAGCTGATAAGCACTCCGCCGACGAATCCTCGTCGGCGGGCAGCGAATCTCCGTGCATGATTATCATGCACGGCAGCACAAGAAGCGGTCCGGGCGTGTTGATACCCCAGGTATCAGCACGCAGAGTTCCGGCAATTTCTGGCCGGACTCTGATGTCATGCGTATGCTCTATCCAGAGGATACGGACTCCCATGACGAAGCGTTGGATAGCGCTTCGTCCGACCCCAAGGTGGTCACCGCCTTGGGTGGGGAAGACAAGACCAAGAGTCCGTCGCTGGTTCATCGACGGAGGTCACCTCCGTCGATGTCGAAAGTGTCTCGTCGGCGACTCCACGCGCGGCGATCCGTCCTGATGGATCGCCGTGGATGCTTCTTCACAGCACATCCATGAGATGCGCTGGTCTCATGACGGCTGCTCTGCAGCGCCGCATGAGTTGTTCAATGACGATCCCATCAGACTTGATGGGATCGAGGACCTTGGCCTTGCCGAGTCCGATGCGCGACGCGATTTCTTCGCGTCGCTCTACCTCGAGCAGCGCTTCTATAAAGGAGCGCAGCACCGATCTAAAAGTCAGATCAGCGAGGTAGCAGCCCTGGCTCAGGGCTGGAACCAATTCGTTGTTAACTATAACAACGATCCAGACGCATTTCGCTCTCGCTTAGCGAAATTGCGTACGCGTTATTATAACCATAATAACACGGGTCGAGTCACTCGTCTGCACGAACTCTGTGCAGACGCCGACATCCCATGTGCTGTGCCGCGAGGCCAGCACTGTCCAATCTGTCCGCAAGATGCCGACAGATTGACGGACAGCGATGTCAACGGGTACACGTCGATGCGTGTACCCGAGGAGGTCCGTAAGTGGCGCAATAGCGTCTTCCCGACGCCGGGAAGCGCTCGCCACCTTCCGATAACGACCTCCAGTATGATGGTAGGATCGGATACTACCATTTCGAACCGAGAGCTACTCGATTCGTCCGTAGGTGATGGTGCACTTCGTACGCCATCACCATTTCCGGAATGTCCTTCACGAGGACATCCCGCGGCTCCCAGGAGTCGTGTTGGGGAGGCCATCCTCTCCAACGACATCGAAAACGACGCTGACCTTGGTCAGCGCGTGGCTCCTGGTGAGGTACAATTCGCTGTACAATCCAGCGAATTGTCCCATCCGCGGCCCGCAAGGGCGGCGGCGGTGGTGGAAAGTACCCACACTCTGATCAACCATCGGCGGTTGATCAGTCTCTGCAGCAATGTCTGCTGCCTACGCGGCCTTCCGTAAGGACGCGTGGTGCGAGATCGCCGAGCTCCGCTCGACGATAGAGAAGCTCTCCGCGGACGTGGAGAGCTCCCGGCTGCTGCCGCAAAGGCAACATCTGCTTCACAGCAGATGGAGAAGAACTTCTCGAAACTCCTCGAGAAGGTTGGCATGCGACCTTCGCGCTCGGCCTCCGAGCGCGAGTCTGGCAGCGATGGCCACTCATAGTGTCATCGCTTTGTGGCGTATCATGCTCATGATACGCCTTCAGTCGCCCAACGTAAAACGTCGGGTGCAAACGCATGCTGGATGGTATATCCAGCGTGTATGCTGCACCTTGGCGATGCAAGATGCGGAATGGGCCGATGAAGCGCGGAGCAGCAAGCTCGCTCCGAAATCCGAAACTGCATGTCTAGGAAGGTTATCCGTAGACAGTAAGACTAATGAATTCGTTTTGAACTCATTGATATTGTTGCGGGATTTCTTATCCGCATTCATCCTCTGTCGATCGACAGAGGATGCGATTGCATCGCGGACAAACCGCATTATGGTTTGTCTGCGCTGGACAAAGTCCACAGCGTCCAAGTTGGTCCTCCCGATCAACTTGTCATCCAACTCCATGCCCGGCATGGAGTGGGTACCTTCTTGTGAGTATATACTCTTAAAGGAGCATTTGCACCGGAACCAAACACAATTGACCCATAACACTCCCACAGACCAAAAAAACATATCTCTAAACAGTCCATCCTATATCGTAGAGACGTAGGAATGACTAAACTTTGATTATCTCTAAACTTCTATATTGTCTCTAAAGCAACTATAAGACCCTCACAGAGTATCCTTTAAAAGCAGCAAGGGTATCCACTGTATGAGAATTCGCGAACGTTCAAGGCATAGCTGAGAGACGCAGAAATCCGGAGTTAAAATATTTATTTTTCAATTCTGACATAAAATTAGTAAGTAGTATATAGGGATACACCATACACTACACATAAAAATGTCTGTTATTTTAGAGTTTGGAAAATACAAAGGAAAGGCTCTTGAGGAAGTATATGATCAAGGTGCGTCATACTGTCGATGGTTATACAACCAACAATCCGAAGACTCGGATATCAAACGGTTTTTACAAGCTAAGTTCCAAGATGGAGATGATAGTTATATCATGCGATGGGGCAAACATAAGAACAAATCCGTAAAGTGGATTGTTGAAAACGATAATCAATATTTCAATTGGATGTGTAAAAATGAATATATCAAGAATAAATGTCCATCATTGAAAGAAAACTTGAACGAATTTAAAGCATAGAATTAAGAAAGAATTAGCATTTTTTGTCTTAAAGTCCATTATCTGAAACTGGAACCTCAACCTCTGTCAGCTGCTTGTCGAGGTTCTGTTATTAGAGCGATGCTCTTTTGTCTGCAGGTTATTATATCATACAGGTGATCAGAACCAACGAGATTTGGGGAATCAATACATTGTTCAAGAAGTAGCTGATAACGGGTATAGATCTTGATGGACGAAGGTTGGACGAAACGGAGGGAGTAAGCACTCTAGGTTGACCGGAGCGAAG
Source organism: Phytophthora kernoviae (assembly GCA_008080845.1). NCBI lineage: Eukaryota > Oomycota > Peronosporomycetes > Peronosporales > Peronosporaceae > Phytophthora > Phytophthora kernoviae. The sequence goes on from VKKV01000212.1 coordinate 352,704, forward strand.
ACACTTGACCACTTGGGGGAAGAAGGAAGATTCGAAAGTGATTGAATTGTTGGAGCTTATATCCTACACTACTGCTATAGACACGCGGCCCTGCGTCCTATCACCTAGTGCGTCTAATCAACCATCACTCACCAGTGCTCGTCCAATCAACCTACTCGTCTAATCACGAGTGGCGTAATCAGCGTGGCGTAATCATGGCGAGGTAGCATTGGACCGGTTCTCGGTTAGTTAACTTCTACCAAATCGGTACCCTGCAACAGTAGCCGAGGAAAGGAGGCAAATCGCTACCATCACAACACTATCGGTTTAGACAGGCTATTAGAGAGAAGCTTAATTCTGCAGCACTGAGAAAGGCTCTTTCTAGAACTGGAATAAAATTGCAAAGGTCGCAGGTTGTGTAGCAGGGCTACACAAGTATACATATGTATATGTATAGCTATCCGGCAGGGATTGCGGATAGGCTGTATACATATGAAGCAGGCTGTCTGTGTGTGTGACCACACACAGGATTACAATCATTTCGAGCCGCCACTGATTGGTTATTGGTGGCGGGCGCTTAGGGCGCTACTATTGGTAGAAAGAGGTACCTTTCGACCAATAAGGCGCATGCATATAGGTGCAACACGTGAGGGCCAACCATAGCCCTCACCATGCAATTAGATATTCTTTTAGCTAGGTCTGCTAAGAGGCCCGCCACGCGGCGGGTTGACATAAATACAGTTTTCAATTTTCTACCTAAATAGACTTTGCTTTGTATTAGAAATACACGTTGTCGTGTATTTCTATAGTAAATCTAAGTAAAGCCTTACGCTTCCTCATACACGCATACAGTGTATGCAAGAAACAGAGTGGTTGTCCACCCTGTTTCACCTGGTAGCACTTTGTAGTCCATTCAACGCCTACAGAGTTTAGCCAAATGGATACATTTGGCTATGGAGACGAAAACCCTCCGTCGAGTGGTACCTCACTTGACGGAGCTCCAAACTCAGTTCCCCTCGTATTACGAGGGAGGACTGCCCTCACCTGAGTGATCAGCAGTGGAGTGCTGCTACGACTCTCGCGAGTCGTAGGCGAGTCCACTGTTGCGGCAATGCTGAGGTCATTGCCGCCCAGTGAGCAACATGTAGTCGTGGTCGACTACATGACAAGCGAACAACAGCAGAAGTCTGCTCCTGCTGTTCTGCAGAGTCACTGAAGGTTTCAGTGACTCAGTTCTCGAAGCCCCAACGAGCCGCTTTTGCGATGTCGTGTCTAGCAGGACGTGCTAGACACTGGGCGTACGGTCGACGTTCGACCGACAGTACGTGTTGGAACACGTACGACGAGTTCAAGCGAGCTCAAACTCGCGTTTGAGCCTCCTGAATCGGAGTTCAGATCGAGGGCGGAGTTCCTCGATCTGAAGCAAGGCAACCGTGATGTGTTGGCTATGCACAACATGCACGATACTTGGTGTCAAGTATCGTGAACCATCCCATTGATGAGGCGACGCAAGTCGTCACCTTCATGAAGGGATTGAAAGATGGGCCCGTGAAGACCCATCTTTTCCGAGAGTACCCGAGTACTCTCGAGCAAGTGATTAGGCTTGCTTCGCAGGAGGAGTTTAGCCTGCAACAGGCTAAGCTCCATACGGACGTGCCGAGGATGCCACGTCCTCGACCACGTACCATGGGCGGTCCAGAGCCCATGGATTTATCGAGTGCGTCTGCTGCCGGACGGCAGCAGGCGAGACCGCGTCAAGGGACGCAGCGGTGTTACCGGTGTGGTAACACCGGCCACTACGCACGCGAGTGTGTAGCAGGTCCGGGACCTGCTAATCGCGGCGTATCGTACCGCGCCAACGGTGACCGTTGGCGTGGGCGAGCAAAAACGCCGGGAGCCAGTAGGGGCGGGGCGCCCTACTGGTGTAGCCGCACATGTCGACGTCGGACATGTGATGTTACAGCCCCCTGCGGCGAGACCCGCCGCAGTGAACAGCAGGATGATCCATTGATCATCCTGAAAGTTGCGGTGCATGGGCAGCAGCTCATGCACGCGTTGGTCGATCAGGCGCATCGAACAACTTCGTTCGATGCAATAGCCTGAATGCGATGCGTTTCGAGGAGAAGACGACTCCTCGAAGCGAGTTGGTGGTGCGTCTAGCTACAGGCACCACCGTGAAGATACGAAAGCGAACTGTGTCAGTTCGCTTTGCGAGTGAAGGCCGGGCCTTCACTGAAGACTTTATCGTCCTGGACTTGGACGATAAGTTCGACATGATCTTGGGCATGCCGTGGCTTAAACGCCATGCCCCAGTGATAGACTGGAAGACCCAGTCTATCGTTTTTTCGGCTCCGAGGACGTCAACGTCCTCGGGATAACAAACGCGACAGAGAGCGATGGCCCTGTCAGCGTTGTGTGCACTGTGAGCGAGGTCAACCCCGCTCACATCGGCCGAAATAACGTGTCGACCACCGGTGGTCGACACGAGAGCGTCGAAGACGGAAGACCTCCGAGGCTTCTCGCCCGCACCCGGGGTGCGGACGAAACGACAACTGATGGGTGCACTCCGGGAGCGCACCCTCACCCAGGGTCTGGGTTAAACCCTTCGCAGGCCGGGTCTGCGAAGGCGGGTATCAAGAAGAACCCGCCTCGGTCCGGGACCGAGACGGCAAGATACAAGACTCAACGACGGACCGGGTCCGTCGTACAAGATATGCACCAGGCCGGGCCTGGTGGGAGATCAACACAACGGGTCGAGAGGACTCCCCGTTGTCAGTTCAAGTTCAGGCCGGGCCTGAACAAGTGGAGCCGGCCTGAGCACTCTGCGCCTTGTGGCGCAGATGTGGCTTTGACACCGTCTATGACGATAGACGATGTCCACCATGAAGAGTGACTGCTATAACGCAGACACTCTCGGTCCAATGTCAGAGTCTGACATTGGAGAGTCCTCCGAGAACAGCCTCGGAGTTGACTACTTTGGGCGTGCAAAGCTGGAAGGGCTTTGCACGAGATCTACGCGCCGAGAACAGTGTGCATCCTCACGGCCTGTGAGGATGTAGAGATCGTGATGGATCTCGAGGACCTGCGGCAGGTCCTCGTGAAAGATCCTGAGGGTGACACCACCCTCAGTGCCAAATCGAAGAAAGATCGATTTGCGAAGCAGAGTTGGGACTCCCTCAAAGAGAGTCCCTACTACGACGTGCTTCGGGAATACACGTATTCCCGGATGAGGTTCCTGCGGAGCTTCCGCAGGACAAGGGCATTCAGCACGAGATTGATCTCGTGCCGGGCACCAGTACTGTGTCACGCGACAGTGGCCACTGCCGCGTGAACAGGTGCAAGCCATCGACGAGTTCTTTGAAGCTCGTCGACGTGCGGGTCAAGTGCGGGAATCCAAGTCCCCGCACAGTGCCCCTACGTTCTGTGTCAAGAAGGCACAGGGCGGATGGCGCATCGTTCATGCGTTTAACAAGCTGAACGATGCGACGGTACCGGCGCAGACGCCGATACCGAGAAAGGACGTGTCATCGATTCGATGAGCACGAGCACTGTCTTCAGTGCTTTGGATCTGAGAGATGGTTTCTATCAGGTCCTGATGCGTGAGCGAGACGTCCCGCTCACGGCAGTCAGCACCCCAAGCGGTATGCTTTGGGAGTGGCTTGTGATGCCGCAGGGGCTTAAGAATGCTCCTGCGACTTTCAATAGATGCGTGACGCATCTATTGCGGTCGGTGCGCGACTTCGCACCGACCTATTTCGACGACGTGTTCGTCCACAGCCGGGCTGTGGGCGAGAAGACCGCAGTCGAGGTGCACAAAGAGCACCTGCGACGGCTGCTTGCGCTAATGCGCAAGCATAAGCTATATGCAAATCTAAAGAAATGCATATTTGGCGCATCCGAGATCCCAGTTCTCGGATGCCTCGTCGGTAAGGACGGGGTCCGCCCTGATCCTGAAAAGATCAGGGTGATCAATGAATGGCCAGTGCCATTCAATGTCAAGGAACTGAGGCAGTTCCTTGGGCTTGCCACGTACTTGTGTAAGTACGTGCACGATTACGCCGGGCGTATTCGTCTCTCTCGCGTCTCGCAAGAAGGAGACGGGTAATGGTCTGCTGAGTG